>CM071937.1:11881282-12138599 GCA_016081115.2 Rehmannia glutinosa | reverse complement strand
TAATATGTGTTATTTTTGTGTATATTTCTTGGTTGTTTTTATATGATTTTGAGTACATTGATTATTTAATGGTTCTATAAATTGTATTAGCTAAAGTATATTTCAAAACAATCTTGAAACAACAATGTCAAAAGTCTCGCACAAAAACACGCAAGTGTAAAAATCTAAAAAAAAAGCGAAGCGTAAAAATGTCCGAAAAAAAGCTTGGAGTGTAAAAGTGTCTTTTCTTTTTTCCGGAATATAGGACAATTGTTTTGCGCCCTTATCACTAAATTCTAGGGATGACAATAAGGCGAGTCGAAAGTGGAGTGTCTAAAGACCCAAACCCACCCCGTCCTAGAAGCGGGGGCATGGCGGGCCGACCCATTGCGGGTCACGGGTGGAGCAGGCCCATCTTGGTCCGAATTAAATAAAAATAAAAAAATACCAAAAAATTTAAAAAGGAAAAAAATATATATTTATAAAAGATTCTTTACAAAAGTTATTATTAACATTTTGTAAGTGCTAGATATAATATTAAAAGATAAAAAATATATTATAATATATATTATATATGCAAAATATATATTAAATATATTAAAAAAATTAAATTTGTTATGGGGTGGGATGTACTTGCAGGCTTAACGTGATATAAACCGGCCCGCTCCACCGCGGGCCATGGGGCGAGACGACCCAAACAGGTCGACTAGGTAAAGCTGGCAATGGCCTGGGCGGGCCAGCCGGCCCGAGCCCTCGAGCTTTTGCAAAAATTCGGGATGGATCGCCGCCGATTTTGACGGCCTCTCAAATGATCGACCCAACCCATACATACAATTCATGTACAAAAAATCGGACCGACCCAAAAAAGTCGGGCTAGCTCTGCCCATCTGATCGGGCCAAATAGGCCCGACGGTTATTGAGCCTAAAAAACACGGCCCAACCCGACCCAAACTTCGGGCCAACTGGGCCGACCCACGGACTGGGCCTGATTTTGCCACCTCTATGGCCAGGACAGGTATCCACAGGTCGGGGCAAAATGACATCCCTACTAAATTTTCCCATGCAATTCATTTTCTTAGTTTCCTCTTATTATTATTTGGAAGAAACAAATAAATCCTCTCCATTTTAATTGAAAAAGAAAAAGAATAACATATAAAAGACCTTGCCGATAAATATAAAATTCCCGGCACGTCCAGGTAGGACATTCTTCCCCACAATTTTCACAAAAGCAATCTGAAAACCCCATTTAGATCACCATTTTCATATACATTCTTCAGATCTTTGTTAATTATTTCTGGTTTTGTCATAAAGTTCTGATTTTTGCTGAAGAGAGGCTGTTGTCATGGCCGGTCGCCGTGATTCCAATCCGTTTGATGAGGAAGAAGTGAACCTTTTGCGGTAATAAACAATTGAATGATATTATTGTTTTCCACACATTTGTTTATCTGATATTGTCATTTGTATCTGTTATCGCGTATTTTGAAATGTGATTTGATTTCGATAACAATGTGTATTGGAACCATGTAATGTTGGTGATGGTTTGGCGCTTTCAATGTCAGATCTGTATCTTGTATTTTCGATTTGATAGTGTTGTGGTTAGTTGTAAGGTTGGTGATTTTCTTAACCGTTCAGACTAAGGGGTGAACTATGAACGTGGAGAAGAAACTATGGTGTATTTTGCTTTCAATTTGATATTCATATCACTTTACCTGCTATAACTTGATAAAACTGTCTGTCCTTAGATATATTCTTTAAACTCACTGTACATGTTGATTATATGGCTTCATGCATATAGTGGGTGCAACAGATTTACAATAAGGAAATCTTGGTGCTGTGGGTTACTCGCACATAAGAAGACATTGGATTTTTGGGGCCTGGGAGATGTCAGGTGTATGCTTGTTGTTTCTTAAGAGTGGTTTACCATATTTCTCTTGTCATGTTCTTTGATTTGTGAGTAGAAAATAGTGACGTGGAAGAAGATTTAAAACCTTACTGTTATTTGTGGAGAAGTTAGAAGATTTACGAGGTTCTTATTTATTTATTTATTTTTAATATTTTAATGTTACAGTTGCACTTGTATTTGTTAGCTTCATAAGTTTGAATCTACTTCTGGCAGAAGCGAGTGTGTTAAAGTGTTGAACTTTTAATCTCATTATAGCTTCTCAGTTTCGTGCAATTGTCCACAAACAGGATTATGACCAAAAGAATTTCTGTGATTGTTAAACGAAGCCATTGAGTGAAAAGTACTGTAGGATATTTCAAGTTGATTTATACTTCTGGTTATGTATCTAGTGCGTGTTATTTGTTGAGTTTCAATGGAGAAATTGTCTATATTATCTACGCAAGCAACATTAAATTAGATAATACGGGTGAGAAAGAATGTTGTTTCTGGTAATCCCATACATCATTTATATGTAATTTGCTGATTCTAATAATTCGGCTGCTACTAGTGTTTAAAATGGCATGAACAATATGACAGACAAGTTCAGCTTCATCGAGAATTTTCCTTTTTAACCTTTCTTTGTTCTAGTATATATGAGAACTTCCATTTTTTCTTATGTGTGTGTTGTTCGTTGCAGGACCAAGGCCACGGGAGGGGTCAACCAAACTATGGTGGCGGTGCATTTTACATGACAGTAAGCTTACTATCTTTCTGAATTCTGACACTCTTGTTGGCCCTTGCTTTCTGCATCTCTTCCTGATAACGGCTTGCTGATTCTGCATGTAATTCAGAATGGTAGTTTGTCAACCACAATTCAAAAGCATTTGTTTCTTTGATAAAGAACAACATTAAGGTTTTTTAATTTGAAATGGCAGTTTATTTCCTCATTGTTGCGGATATAGCCATTTTTTAAATTCTTTTTTTTTTTTTGTTCTAATATACCATTTTCTTGCTGAGAATTCAGAATCCTGGAAGTGTCCCCCCTGCAAACTCAAGGCTTTCGCCTCTTCCTCCTGAACCAGTTGATTACGACCGTGGGGCTACAGTTGATATTCCTCTTGATAGTGCCAAGGTATGTCGGTAAACTTAATATTTGTTATGAAACCAAGAGTTTGAGAGGTGGAGATAATGTTTTCCTTTTTAAAACCTTGTGTAGGATTTGAAGAAGAGAGAGAAGGAACTTCAAGCTAAGGAGGCTGAACTGAAAAAGAGGGAACAGGTAAGCTCTATCGCCTTGTTGCCACTCAGTTTGGTTCAAGTAGATAATGTGCATTTAATATAATGTATTTTTGAGTTCAAAATTTTCTTTTTAAAGTATTGATTTAGGTTAACTTTTTGTGATATTTATTTGAATTCTGTTTCTGCAGAAAATAAAACTGTTGCTAGGTTTCTTTAGATTTTTTTATTCTGAGATACGTTGACTGACATAAGTTTCTCTTTGTTCTGCTGTTTTAGTTCTGCAGATGTATGTGAATCGTCTATCTCAGTTCCTTTTCTTTTCACTCTCTCCTCCCCCTCTCTACCTCTCTAATTGTGTATGTGTCTGCGTTGTTTCTCTGGTTTCTATGTTGTAGTTTTCAGCTGGCTGCAGCCTGCAGGCCTAGATTTACATTTCTACGTCAAAGATAATATTCTTGTGCTTTATAATGTTTTTCTTCACATTTCTAACCAATTTACTTTTTGTGGTGCTGTGTAGGAACTTAAAAGGAAGGAAGATGCCATCGCACGATGTAATTTGTGATATGTGCTAGTACATTTAATGCTATGCTCTGCCATTCTATCATGCAAAGTTTAACATAGTATTCTCTTTTTTTTTTCTGTCAGCTGGAATTGTCATTGAGGATAAAAATTGGCCTCCGTTTTTTCCACTTATTCATCATGATATTGCAAATGAAATCCCAATCCATCTACAGAGGTTGCAGTATGTTGCATTCACAACATTGTTGGGTATGACAAAGTCAAGCTTTCTTTATGATATATTATTAGTAGGTCTGTGCATATGTTAGTGTGGGATTCCATCCATTTTACCTATCTGCTATGATGATGCTAGTGACCGTTGTACATCCAATTGCTGATTGACTTGTCCTCCATTTTCTAGGCCACATTGCTGATTTTCTACAATTGACTTAACATTTTGTTCTCAGATTATAGTACTAAAGCACAAAAAGCTAATTATTAACATTCCACAAAACTAATTCTTCGGGGTGGGGGTTGGGGGAGGCTACAAACTGTTTACTTATCTAATCAATAAATAAAATTTACTGACACAATTTTCCAGGAAATTACAAAGCTATAATGCATAGTAATGGTAATTGATATTTCACCCTTGTAATAGTTTACTACTATGAGGAACTCGTTTCTCTGTTAAAGCCACCTTGAGTGACACACTGGGATTCTTTCGCTGCAAATGCTTGACATAAAATTTGAAGGTAGCGAGGTTGGCGTATCAATTGGACTATATAAAGTATAAACTTAAGAATCAATTAAGTTTTATCATTGTGGTTTAAGTAACCAGAACAATAACTACGCGTTTTTTCTAATTTGACTCAAACTCAGCTGATTAACTTGATGAGGTTTAGGCAAGCTTGAGCAATCCTCGTAACTCATAAGGTTCTCTCATGTCTCTCATCCCAGTTATAAACCAAAAAAAGAAAAAATGTTCCAGTGTTCCATTGATTGTGAAGTTTATGGGTTGTTCAACAAAAATAATGCACAGTTTCGTCAGAGATGCTGACATTAGTATATTATTGCTTGTCCTTTAGTAAACTTGCTCATAAGGATACAATAAAGACATCCAATAGGAGAATTCATGAAAATAAACTTGAAGTCTTCCATCAGTAGAAGTAAATAATTCCCCATCTCCATAAATATAAAATTAACAGTATTATATCCTTATGTCATCTAGGGTGGGAAATATCAAAGGTTTGTTCTTTAATTTCCTGTGTTAGGTATGGATGCACAAAAATCCGTGCTGAAGATCGTCATAAATTTTAGTTTATAAATTGTCTATTGAAATTTTGATTTTTGATTGTTCAAGCCTTGTCAGTTTTGAGTTGATTTTATTTAAAGGTAAAAGATGTTCATATTTGACAGTTTGTCTACGCTGATTTTGCCTGAGCAGAAGAAAGGGGAAATCCTCCATTTGACATTTTACACCATCCAAATTTGGCCGATGTTAATTTTACAGACCTGTTCATTATAAAATTGTCAAGAGTAGAAGACATCTGTGGTTTGTAAAGCCGTACAAGAGTTCAAATTAAATTATTATGAGAAAAATCAACTCTCGTTTGAAAATTCTCTCATCTTTTTAATGCCAGAATAAAGAAAGTATTGCCTTAAGCACCACCATAGATTATATGCCACCTCTGTTTCACCAACCTAGTTGCCCCACAGGTGATGAAGCCCTTTGCTGTGATTTGTGGTCAGATAAGCTGATAAAAACTTGAGAATCTGGAAAGGAGCAAATGGTGCAAACTATCTTTCTATCTGATCAATTTTAACGCCTCCAATGTTTATTTTCCTATATGGCATCTTATGAATCTCCTATAAATAGGTTGAAAGCCTTTGCAATACAGTAGCCTTTGATTGTCATGTGTATGTGGTCAAAAGATGTCGGATAAGAAGTGGAAACTGGAAAGCCCCATGAGGTGACCTTTACTTGGCAAACTCAATCTGTATACAAGTCACAATAACATGATCATTAGGAGTGATTGTTGGGGTAACATAGTAGCGGGAAAAAAGAAATGGTAGGTGCACAATAACATATATTTGTAGTTGCTCAATCTCAGTTCATATAGTTTTCTTCCCTTGCATCAAACTTAGCCCACATTCTTTTATGAGCTCTAGCTTATAAAGGGCTAGCTCATATGATAAAAATTTATCAACGAAATAGGAATTAAGCATGTAGAAATAAGCACGAAAAACTAGCCCTCTTGTGAAACATGTTTCATGAAGACTTTTTTGAATTGAAACATTTATGTTAAGAATTAATAAAAATATCATGGAATTCATTTTTTAATTGTTAATAATGTGCATGATAAGTATAATCTCTAAAACTAACTCTGGTGCCTTGTACTTTAAATGAGTCAAGCCTAATTTTCATGCTCAAACTTTCAATTGGTCAAGTTTAATTCAAGTGCCCACCTCAAATAATATTGGGCCTAACAAATGAGTTTCGGACAAGCTCAGCTCAATTGATAGTCCTTTTATTATGTTTATAATTATAATCTATTTTGTAGAGACTGACTGACTCTCTTGCTGTATTTCTGTATATTACTGGATCAATTTTAGAATAATAACGGAATGAACTATATTGGTGCCTTATTATATGCACACTGAAGATTTCCCCATGCAAATGCTGCTCAAAGTGCTGTCATCCTGGTCAAGGGCGAAACCAGAAAAATATTGGGGTAGGCCATTACACGAACGTGGGGTGGGCCGAATAAAAACTAAAAAAAAACCCCATACAAATTCTAACTAAAATATCTTTTTTTAAAAATTCTTAGTATAGTTGATTTTATTTTATTTTTTTTGGGTGGTGGGAAGTGGGAAGGTTGGCCTCCCGTCACTAACCCTGACGATACCTTATGTCTAACACTTCATTTGCTGTGTCATTGCCTCTGTTTTTGGGTCTGTTGTGAACTTCTTGACTGCTAGGTGCAAGGCTGTTAGAACTGTGTTTTCAGGTGGTTCAGAGTGGTACAAATGTCTAGAGTCATGTTTTGTGGTCACATATGGATGAATAATAGCAGGGTAATTAGATTGAGAACAAGAACATCAAGATTGTAAACTATAATCAATGTAACCATCTTTGGAACATGCAGAAAGTGCAACATTAAAAGGAGAGAAAAAGTTCTTGGGTTTTGCTTGAAATACATCATTTGATGCTACAGGGCTCTAGGCTGCTTAACTAGGTAACTTGTATGCCAAATTTTATTTGGTGGTAATCAACAGCCATGAACTTTTAGATTTTGATGTCATAATGCTTTCCAGACAACATAAAAAGAGAAATATGAAGTACATAAAGATAATCAAAGATGGTGCCAAGAATACATATTTTTCTGGGATTTTAGAACTTATTCTGATTTTGTATCCCATATCCAACTGCAAAAGTTCTTATGTCATTGATTGAAGAATTCTTAGGGAATATTTGGTTTGCTTCCCCAAACCAAGCCCCTTTCCAATTTCTTCTTCCAAAATAAAGCCAAGCGTACATCATGCTATCCGATGCATTTTCCTACTAATGGACATTTTTTCAATACATCACTATCTCGCCCCAAATAGGTTTCCCAAAAACTCCCCGTCACTAACCAAACATTTAACAACTAGAAGAGCATCTATGTAAGATTTTTATTGTGTGTACCACGGATTAGTTGATTTAGTCGTTGGCTTGATATTCCGTTTCTGGCGAGTTGCAGGTCTGGTAGGATGTCTTCTGTGGAATGTAATAGCGGTTACTGTAGCTTGGATCAAGGGAGAAGGTTGGTGGTGAATTGTATTTTACTGCCTTCTTGATGGTTCAGTGATGATGTTAATGGGTTTCAGAGTTTTCCCTCGTGTAGGTCCAACAATCTGGTTTCTCGCTATCATCTACTTCATATCTGGTGTTCCAGGAGGATATGTGTTATGGTACAAACCCCTTTATCGTGCAATGAGGTACTAAAAAGGGCTCCCTTTTTCCTTCATTTCCTCTCTTTCATTTCTCTTTTGAGAGGGGTGGCTTGCTTCGATTTTTCTTATCTAGGTTTAATGTCCTAGTGTGTTGAGTATTATACATCACAAAATCCATTGGTTATTTCTGTTAGTACTAGGTTTTTGTAGAACCACTGTATATTTAACGGCAATGTAACATGTTTGATCTAACTGCATAATGTTTTACTGAAAGGACTAGCATTAGTGTACATGGCAGTTTCTTTTGTTATTCTTTTGCATATTACACATACTACTTTGTTCACTCCTTCGTAGTTCTACTGATTTTGCATTATTACACATTTACTTCATTTCAGGACTGATAGTGCTCTGAACTTTGGATGGTTTTTCTTGTCTTACTTGGTAAGTATATGATAAATTTCTTCTGATTATCCTCAACAAGTTAAGGTGTGATGAATTTGCTCCCATATGTTTGCTTGTGATGAATTTGCTCCCATATGTCTTACTTGGTAAGTATATGATAAATTTCTTCTGATTATCCTAATAATTGATGAAATCACTAAACACTTACAAAAATCCATCCCTGAATGTATGTTATTTGCGGACGATATAGTTTTAATTGATGAAACAAGGGAAGGAGTAAATGCAAAATTGGAAGTTTGGAGAGAAGCACTAGAATCAAAAGGTTTTACTATAAGTAGGGCTAAAACAGAATACATGGAATGCCACTTTAGTAAAAACAACAGGAACAATGAGACGAAGGTTAAAATTGATGGACATGAAGTGAGTATAACAAAGAGTTTTAAATACTTAGGATCTATAATTGAAGAGAACGGAGAAATCAATAAAGATGTCACACATAGGATCCAGACGGGTTGGAATAAATGGAGGAGTGCATCTTCTATCCTTTGTGACCGTAAAATACCATTAAAATTGAAAGGAAAATTTTATAAAATGGCCATAAGGCCCGCAATGCTTTATGGAGCAGAATGTTGGGCGACCAAATATGAACACGAACAAAAAATGAGGGTAGCAGAGATGAGAATGCTAAGATGGATGTGTGGACACACTAGATTAGATAGAATAAGAAATGAACACATTAGAAACAAAGTGGGAGTAGCACCAATAGACGAGAAAATTAGAGAAACACGATTAAGATGGTTTGGACATGTTTATAGGAGACCTTTAGATGCACCTGTGCGACGTTTAGAAGGTAGAGAATCACTCACACAAATCAAAAGAGGGAGAGGTAGGCCTAAAAAGACTTGGAAAGAAGCTATTAAACATGACATGTTATACCTTGAAATAAACGAAAATATGGCTTATGACCGTAAACGATGGCGCGATATGATCCGTATAGCCGACCCCACGTAGTGGGATTAAGGCTTAGTTTGTTGTTGTTGTTGTTGTATGTTTGCTTGTGCAGTTTCACATTGGCTTCTGCGTCTTCGCCACTGTTGCTCCTCCAATAATTTTTAAAGGGAAATCTTTGACGTATGTATTCCTTTTATGTTGGCTTAGTTGGACCCTGCTGCAACTTTCATGACTTTTATTTGATAAACACACTCAATAACAGGAGTAGGAAATAAAAACTGTGCACAAGGAAAGAACACACGTTGAAGCCTGAGAAGAATTGATTTTATCCTTGTCATTTTTGTTGTATTGCTTATTGATGCTTGTCCAAATTTTTTCATTGGCAGTGGAATCTTGCCTGCAATTGACCTTTTAAGTGGAAATGCTCTGGTTGGGGTAAGCCTGTCAATTTTCATGGTCTATTTGAAATTTTTTGTTAGTTTTCTTGGACATGTCAATCTACTGAAAATTGCTATTATTGTTACTAAATAGTGCTGTAAGCACTAATTTTTTTTCTTTTTTTTTTAATTTTTCTTTTGCACGACAAACTGCAAAAAAATGTTATATCTACTTTTGGGTTCGCATTTAAGATGACATCGCGTGCTTGCAAGATATGTTGAACACCGTCCACATTCTCTTGGTGTCCTGAATTAACTAGGATGATATACATCACATCTGATTCAAGAGCTTTGTTTTACTGTTATCTACTTGGTGTCATAATTTATGCATTACCTTATCGTCGTTTGAGTGATTGAGGCTTTTGAGACATTCTTGTCTTATTTGCAGATATTTTACCTTGTGGGATTTGGATTCTTTTGCATTGAATCACTGATTAGCATATGGGTGATTCAGGTAAAAAAACTCACTGTTATATGTCATTAATATTATCGGTGTTTGGCTTTATTTGAACTTATAAAAATCCATTTTAAACGATTTGCAGCAAGTTTACATGTACTTCAGAGGAAGTGGAAAAGCTGCAGAAATGAGGAAGGAGGCAGCAAGATCGACTATGATGGCAGCGTTGTGACATGTCAATGATCGTGAAATGTTTTGAGTTGTTAAATTCGTTTATTATTTTTTCTTCCAAATTATATCCTCCAATACATCAGAATGAACCCATGATCTTACATAATGAATATATCAAAAACATTTTGGTTCTAGAGTTTGTGACGACGGGTTCCCTTTGCATTTTGGAACATTCTTTTGTAATTTCTTTCAAACCGTGTCATGATCAGATAGATGCCATCAAAAATTCGTTCGGGTTTGAGTTGTCACATAATTTGATTTCCTTTGTCCATACCAGGGGGATATTTTAGTTGATATTATTTGATATTCTTGCAGTTTATGCGTCTGCTCACCGTAAAAACTCGGTTCTCTTATTAGTTACCTGGGAAATGTCAAAATGAACGTCGCTTCTACAGTGTAGTTGTTTTTGCTCTTTTGATTGTATATACTCTTTCTTGGTTTTTATTCTTTTGTTGTGGTTAAAATGATTTTATGTAAATATAAACTGTGGTGGTCCTGCAGTTTGAGTTGCAACTTGCAAACCTTCACAACGGCCTAAATGGTTAACCCCACGCTTAATTAAATTACCTGACCTTTTCTGGGTCATTCACAAGTAATTCTTATTTTTTCTAATATGATTTTGTTTTGTGTAAATATCACAATATCACTAATTCTTACCCTGCACTTTTCAATATTGAAACATAGTTATTCCAAATTTAAGCTAGATGGCCTGTACTAATCCAATTATGAAAATACTGTTGGTTGCCTTGTGGTGTACCCTTTCCCGGTAGTCATACATACCCTGCTTATAAAGACATTCATTTTCTAAAGGCCTTCAATAAAAATCAGAGGTAAACTATATATATTATATACACAAAATTATGCAGACTCTTCAATGTTTGTCAGTAAGTTGATACTTTGCTGAATATTTATCTCTAATGTAATGTATTATGTGGTTTTCTCAAATATGATATGACTCAATGAGTCTCAATCTCACACTTCATACTAAATAAGCTATGATGTAATTTCCTTATTTTTTTTCCACAGAAAACGAAATTTTCATCACTATTGACCGAACTATTCTTCAACAACTGCATAAATGATAAACCTCAGGGGAAAAAATTAAATAAAATAGAATATTTCAGCATAATTCCGGGGGTAAAACGGGTCCACGAAGTGTACAACTGGTTTTAGGTAGGGCTATAAACTAACCGAGGGTTGTTCGTGTTTGTTTGTTTATTTTAAAGGCTTGTTTGTGTTCGTTTGTTTAATAATCAATCATGTTCACGAACATGCACATTAATTGTTCATGAACAACTATATGAACATATTTATTAAAAAAAGTTAAATACACTTGCTCATGAACAGTCAAGTCAAAATAATGAAAATTATGAATGATTACAAATGTAAATGGGTTATAACATTAAACTAAAGTAATATTTTTTTTTATAATAAATAATGGATATTAAACAGTAAACATATAATTAATAATTAAAAACGAATAATAAACAAAAATCAAACTTTAACATATTGGCGTACAGTTTTTCTTTAGGCATTAAAATCTTTCAGAAAAATCTCAACATGTTTTTCTTTTTGGCGCTCCGGAAATACACTAAAAATTTAGCCAATTCGTAACTGCTTATAAATATCTACAAACCATTTTTAAATTAGAAAGACAACTCAAATATGTTGTTGCAGACCTGCGGCGCTTCTTCCACAGAGCTCAGTCTCTCAGTTCAAGCTAATATCCCTTCTTCACCATGTACGCTTCAAACCCTTTGTCCTTTTTTGAATTCTAAGCTTTTTCTGGGGTTTAGCTCAAACAGTAGTTCCCTTGCTTTGAATAATTTTCACAAAAACGCAAAAATTCGCCATGGCCAGAAAGAAAGCCCCAGTAAAGATGGGGTTTTTCTGGGGTTTAGGCTTCAGTGTCATTCTAAGATTATAGCTTCACCCAATAAGAACGTGAATAAGGGGAAAAAGAAGAAATATGGAGGCATTTTGCCTTCTGTTTTGCGGGCTTTGGAATCCGAGAAGGATTTGGAAAGGACTCTTGAATTATATCACGGGAAACTTAATCCCAAAGAGCAGACAGTGATTCTCAAAGAACAGAGTAAGTGGGATAAGGTTTTGAGGGTTTTTGAGTGGTTCAAATCACAGAAAGATTATGTTCCTAATGTCATACACTATAATGTAGTGCTTCGTGCATTGGGTAGAGCTAAGAAATGGGATGAACTGAGGCTCTGTTGGATTGAAATGGCGAAAAAGGAGTCTTGCCCACGAATAACACGTACGGGATGCTTGTAAATGTGTATGGAAAAGCAGGGTTGGTAAAAGAGGCGCTTTTATGGATTAAACATATGAAGTTGAGAGGGATTTTCCCAGATGAAGTCACAATGTCTACTGTTATCAAGGTATTGAAGGATGCAGGAGAATATGATAAGGCTGACAGGTTCTATAAGGATTGGTCTGTTGGGAAAATCGAATTGGATGATCTTGATTTGGATAGCATGGGTGATCAGCAATCTATTAGTTTGAAACAGTTTTTGTTGTCTGAGCTTTTTCGGACCGGTGGGAGGTCACATTCTTTCACAAATTTTAACGAGACGGAGAGTTCTGTGAGAAAACCACGTCTTACAGCTACTTACAATACTCTTATAGACTTGTATGGAAAAGCGGGTCGTTTGAGGGATGCTGCATATGTTTTTTCTGATATGTTGAAGGCTGGTGTGGCGTTGGATACTTTTACGTTTAATACTATGATTTATATTTGTGGTAGTCAGGGACATTTGTCTGAAGCTGAGGCTTTGCTCAATAAAATGGAAGAAAGGGGGATTTCGCCCGATACCAAGACTTACAACATTTTTCTTTCGCTATATGCAAATGTGGGGAACATAGATGCAGTTCTTAAGTGCTATAGAAAGATTAGGGAGGTGGGTCTTTTTCCTGATGGTGTAACACATAGAGCTGTCCTTAAAATACTGAGTGAAAGAAATATGGTTGAGGAGGTAGAGGCTGTGATTCAAGAAATGGAGAAATTGGATAAGCGTATTGATGAAAGCTCTCTTCCGGTACTTGCTAAATTGTATGCGTTACTGCAGGAATGTCCGAGCGGGCGAAGTTCTTGGTTGAGAAGTCGAAATCATATGGTGGGTTTTCGTCAAGGACTTATGCCGCTATAATAGATGTATATGCAGAGAAGGGACTCTGGGCTGAAGCGGAGGCTTTATTTCACAGTAACAGGGATTTCTGTGAACAGAAGGATGTTTTGGAGTATAATGTTATGATCAAAGCATATGGTAAGGCAGAACAATATGACAAAGCTGAGTCACTCTTCAGGGGTATGAGAAATCAAGGTACGTGGCCAGACGAGTGCACGTATAACTCCCTTATTCAAATGTTTGCTGGAGGTGATTTAGTGGATAAAGCAAGAGACCTTTTGGCTGAAATGCAGGAAGCAGGATTTAAACCTACATGTTCGACGTTTTCTGCTGTTATTGATAGTTTTGCAAAGAAGAAGAAGCTCTCGGATGCAGTTGATGTCTTTGAGGAAATGTTTAGAGCCGATGTGAAACCAAACGAAGTTGTTTATGGGTCGTTAATTGATGCGTTTGCAGAGGATGGCAAATTTGAAGAAGCGAAGCACTATTACGTTGCCATGGAAAATTCTGGGATTTCGGCGAACCAAATAATTTTAACTTCGATGATTAAGGCTTATGGTAAAATCGGGTCTGTGGAAGGAGCAAAGCAACTGTATGAGAAGATGAAGAAGTTGGACGGCGGGTCGGATATTGTGGCATCAAATAGTATGCTTAATTTATATGGAGAATTGGGAATGTTGTCTGAAGCTGAAGTGATTTATGATCATTTAAGAGAGAAAAATTGTGCTGATGGGGTTATGACGCAACCATGATTTATGTTTATAAGAACATGGGCATGCTTGATGAGGCCATTGAAGTTGCAAAAGAGATGAAACAGTCTGGTTTAGTGAGAGATTGTGTGACATATAATAAAGTGATGGCATGCTATGCGACAAACGGGCAGCTAATCGAATGTGGTGAATTGTTGCATGAAATGGTGGTGAGCAAGAAGCTTTTGCCTGATGTGGGGACTTTTAAAGTACTATTTACCATATTAAAAAGGGAGGCATTCCAGCCGAAGCAGTAAAACAGCTTCAATCGTCTTATCAAGAAGGGAGACCGTTCGCCAAGCAAGCCGTGATAACCTCCGTTTTCTCTATAGTTGGTTTACATGCATATGCTCTCCAATCTTGTGGGATATTTACAAAGGAAGAAGTAGGGTTTAATTCGTTTGCTTACAATGCGGCAACAGTGCGTGCTTACACGGCTTATGGGAAAATCGATGAGGCGTTGAACATGTTCATGAGAATGCAAGATGAGGGGCTCGAGCCTGATATTGTTACTTTAATCAATCTTGTGAATTGTTATGGAAAAGCTGGCATGGTTGAAGGGGTCAAGCGCATACACAGCCAATTAAAATATGGAGAAATCGAGCCTAATGAATCGTTGTACAAGGCAGTTATAGATGCTTATAAGAATGCGAACAGGCATGATCTTGCTGAATTGGTCAGTCAAGAGATGAAATTTGTTTTTGATGTGCAACAGTTTACAGATTCTGAACCTGAAGATTCTGATGACACCTCTCTCAATGAATAAATCATCATCAGGTATGAAATAGGAAATACCAAAACTCACATTATTAATGAAGGTTTTGTTGGTCTTCATTAAAAGAAAACTACGGATTGGCTGTAAAATTATTGACAATAATTATGCGAAACTGATCAGTGATTTTCAAATATTAGATGGAAGTTTTGGTATTTCGATTTATGTTCGGTAGAAAAAGATGTATGAGGTGAAAAGGGATATTTCTTTTGATAATTAAAGATAATATTGTAAATCGACAAGAAAAATACGCAGTGCTGTAACAGTGTAGCGTAGACAACGCTTAGCGTTCAAGTTTCTTGTAAAACTGATTCATGTTTTCATATTTTGGCTCCCAAGTGATTGAATTCTGAGTATGTTGGATTGAAATCGAAATGGACAGAGTGGCACAAATAATACACATTGGTTTCTTCAGAATGTTTATTAAAAAGGTTTTAGACTTGAAAAGGAGACCCTTTTGATTGAAGGACACAAATGATGAAGAAAGGAGGAAGAGGAGGATCTTGGAAGAAGGAAGACGAAAAAGATCGATATGTTGAGGCCAAATTAGTCTTAAAATGTTTAAATGATAATATTTATGCAGATACTCGGTTTCTTAGAATTATCATGAAGCTGCTTAGAATGGCAAGTCTATGACAGGATTTAATCGTCCTAAAGATGAAATCAAGGTAAGTGATCTAAGTTTTGAGTTTCATTCTCTTTCTCTCAGTGCATGCCCTAAAATTGCTTGTACATACAAATCATGACTTTTTGCAGTTTTGTAAATGAAGTAAACTGTTAGGTCTTATGTTGTCATTTGGACCAGTAGACCACCAACATGTTTATTTGAAGTAAACATTGCTAAGTTTTGTTATACTAATTTGTATCACCACAAGTTCTGGGGCTTTGAATTTGTTATAGAAGAGACACGATGATATGCCCATTGGACTAGAATAGTTGCCGTACAAACTTTTATTTAATTTTTATAGTTTTATGGTTTTCAGACCCGTTATACGGTTATCGAAGAAACTGAAAATCATGAAATGTTAGAACATTTTACTAGTCTTCAGAGTGATGTGTTATTTGGTTTAAACCATGAACTGCTTTGGATTCTGGTTTTGGTGAAACAGAAAGGAGGTACTTACGAGTGAGTTGTTTTCCAGGTTTTTCTTTTATTTCAAATCATTGGAGGTTTTGTATGAGTCATTGGTTTTTCTTTCAAATATCAAGTACAACTCCAGATTAGGTATTGAGAGTGTTTGTTTCTAAGCTTTTGGCTGGGAAAAAAAACACGTTTTAGTGTTCGCAAATGCTAACTTCTGCTTTCCCTCAAAAAAGAAAATGCTAACTAATGCTTCTGTTTCATTTAATCAGAATTTAAAAGCAGGGTGATGGGTGGTACAGATTTATGATTTTGTTTCTGGTTTGACTTTTACAAACAAATAAGCAATTTTACGACTTTTTTCGTAAACATCTCTAACTTTCGATTTCCAACTTCTGATTCTATTTGCAACTACCAACTTTTTGTTTTCAACAACCTTTTTTTTTTTCTGTAAGTAAAACCTGGACTATCTCATAACTGTGCGCACTCAGTATTATAGGTGCTCTTGGAGGTGATCTTTTAGCAATTCATTTCTGCTTTTCAGCTTGAAAGACTAGTCTTGCTCAGTTTATTCCTCCTTTTTAATGGGCTTACCTGAAGGTGGCACTATACAATGCAAGAAGAAAACACTATATAGAACTCCCTAATGCTGAAAAAGTTTTTGTGATACGTGAAGTTAATTCGAATGTTTTGGTTGAGCTTTGAGGTGGAGGCTTCCATTTGTTCATTTCCACCATTAGCAATGTATGATGTTGTTTTAGCTCCGATAACTGTCATGAGACTGCTTGCTTACAATTACATGGGAAAGTTGATATCTTTAATAGGGATTCAAGAAAATGAGAATCTAGTAATTTAGGAGAATGTAAGAAAATTAAGAACTTAGAAAATTTGTACATTGGGAAATTAGAACCTTGCAAACTGGAAACTTATAATTTTATCTTATTTTTCCCAACTCCCAACTCAAAGTTCAACCAGAAGATAAACTGCAAGCAAAGATCAACAACATATTTTTTTTCTTACAATTAATAAAAGCTCTGTATTGATGAAAATGGAATCTTCCAACCTCCTGCCCTATACAACTGAAAAATGTGCAGCAACATCTAAGACATGTAAGAATGTTTCTAGCAATATTTGCCAAAAAGGACAATTGACCAAAGCAAATGATCATCATTCAACTAAACTCAAAATTTTAGAATTTATATATGGAGACCTATATAACATTAAAGTTCCAATTTTTCGTGAGAAAAAAACACAACGCATAACACGATTTCCACGCAAGTATGCCACCCTACCCCCACCACCGAGTTACCCGGCATGGGTGAGGCAACACCTCATGAATATGACAACATCTATTAAGTCAAAGGAGGTTATATATTTATCAGATGCATGATTTCTGATAGGTTCGTGGCCTAACCACCTCAAGTACCACAGGTGCATCTGCACAAACCTGAAATTGGGAAGCAAGAGAGAATTTCGTAAAAATCCTGATAGATCCAATGGCAGCACACAAGAGATTGCAGGTACAACTATGCATTACCTTCATTGTTCCATCATAACACCGTTCCTTGCATCTTTCCTCGTCTTTTATATTCCTAGTTCTCTCCAAAAGAATTCTGTTATCATGAGCAAAATAAAAACGAAAAGCCTAAAGCACGTATTAATAAAAACAAAGCAACTCCATAAAAGAAAGAAAACTAAACTCAGGAAATAGTTATCTCACCATTCATACATCTCTTCAGAAGTATCAGCAAAACCAACATAAAGCGACGGATTTAAGCTGCTGTTATCAATCCAGCTCTTTCCGGATATTTTTTTGACTCCTCTCTTCTGCATTTGGTTCCAAATTTTATGAGAATCTTTCCACCGACCAGCTGCCCTATACACATTAGCGAGAAGTACATAACTTAAGTGATAATCAGGTTTCAATTCTATCATTTTCTTAGCAATGCGTTCTGCAACAGTAGGATTCGTAGTGGCACAGGCACCAAGAAGAGCGGCCCACAGAGAAGGATCATTTCTGAATTCTGCATTCATAATCAAATCTTCAGCTTCTTCTATCTTCCCAGCCCGACCTAAAAGATCTACCATACAACTATAATGTTCAATTTGAGCCTTTAATCCATAATCCTTGTACATTGACATGAAGTATTTGCGGCCTTCGTCAACCAAACCACTATGGCTGCAAGCAAAGAGAACTTCAATAAAACTTATATAGTCAGGCTTAACTCTCTCTTGAATCATCTGATCAAAAATCCTAACAGCTTCTCCGCCTCTTCCATTCTGAGCAAATCCACCAATCATCGAGTTCCAAGTAATCAAATTTTTTACAGGCATCTTCAAGAAAATCCTGTAAGCAAAATCAACAAAACCACATTTGGCATATAAATCAACCAAAGCTGATTCCACCACCACATCTCTCCAACTACCTCTCTTCAAGTATTGGCAATGTACCTCCTTTCCGAGTTTCTCAGCAGCCAAACCAGCACAGGCACGCAGAACAGTCCCAAAACTGTAAAGGTCCTTCTCCATATTTCTGAATAATTCAATAACCACTACAAATTCACCCTTCCGACAATATCCCCCGAGCAAAGCGCACCATGAAACTGAATTTTTCCTCTCCATTCTATCAAAAACACGTTGCGACTCCTCCACCATCCTGCACTTGGCGTACATATCCACTAAACTGCTATCGACAAACACATTCCCCATGAAAACCCCCAGTAACTACCTGAGCATGTACTTCTTTACCTTGCTTCAACCTTTCTAAATTTCCTAAAGCCGTGAAAGCACTACCGAAAGTAAACCAATCCGGCAAAAATCCATACTTCCTAAACATCAAATGGAACATCCCTAGAGCCTCCTGATACAAATCACACCTCGTGAGTGCAGAAATCACCGAGGTACAACAAACTGCATCTGGTTCAACCATTTCATCAAACAGCTGGCGACAGTCACTCGGCCTACAACTCCTCCCATACATATCAATCAAAGCTGCCACAATCACCTCATTACACTCAAATCCACATCTCACCACAACCCCATGTAAGCATTTCCCAAATTTCAAATCCCCAACCTCCGAACACGCCTTGATCACCGCAGACAAAGTAAACGCATTAGGCTCGATGCCAAAATCCAACATCTCAAGATACAATTGAATCGCATTCCTGGGTCTTCCCACGCGAATGTACCCAGATATCATCGAGCTCCACGAAACGACATCCTTATAACTCAACCCGTCAAAGAATTTCCGCGTGTCATTAAAATCTGAGCCGAGTTTGAAGTAAAGGGCTAAAAGGCTATTTCCCACGAAACGGTCAGTTTCCAGGCCGGACTTAATGAGGTGGCAGTGGAGCTGGAGGCCGACGGTGAAGCGAAATGATTTCGTGCAGGCGTGTACAATGGTGGCGTACACGATTGGCTTTGAAACGACATGTTGTAGGTCCGGTGTGGAGTTTATATAGCTGAGGAGAGTGATGGCGTCGGGCACCGAGCCTGCTCTGCAGAGGTGGATGAGTTGGGATGCGGTGGAGTGAGTGTGTGAGTGAGCAAGAGATGTGTAATGGCGTCGTAAGAAGAGCTTCATCAATCATCAAAACTCAGTGTGAAATAATTTCTTTCGAATTTTAGCGCCTCTTAGTTAGCTTTATCAGTTTTCCGCTTTTTACGATAAAATTTGGGGCTTAGCATGTTTTTCAGTTATATTTTTCAGGTACAAGAATCAATTTTTTTATTTTCAAAGTTCGAAAACACATATATATTTTTTCTAAAAAAAATAGTTGGAATTCATATATGTATTTTTTAATTTTTTATCGGTCCATCTCGAATTCTCGATCCACCCATTTTTTTTTTTTTTAATGGCTAACCATTTGACCTCACCCCCTATTATTTTTCAGTAGTGGGGAAAACAATACCCAAATACTCACTCATTATTTTTTTCTAAATTCCGATAAAATGCTCGAATATTATTTATACTTGTATTTTTTTTTTCGCAACTTAATTAATACTTAATATTTAAAATATTTTAATATTTTATTTTACCTCAAATTTAATGACTATTTTTTATTATTATAGTTCCTATTAAAGTTTATAACTTTATATTATAGGATGTTCTTTATTATATAACACATTTTATTTATAAAATATTCTATGTATTACAAATATTAAAGTCTAAGTAAATTTTTTATTAATATTCTTCAAATACATTAATTTTAATTTTTTTATTTATTATTAAAATTATCATGGAAATAATTTTTAATTTAACATAATCCCTGTGAGCTCATTATAATTCCACTTATGAAAATATATTACCGAAATTGTAAAAGGTAATAAATTATTACGAAAAAACATACCGTATATATTTTAAATTTATAATGAGTAGAAATTCATATGTATCATATAGTAATTTAGTTGGGTCTATATTAAATTAGAAATTATTACAACAAAAAATAGTCATTAAAAAAAATAAATGTCAAAAGACTTTAAATATGAAAAGTAGAAGGGTTCAAAGTGATGAACTGATGATCAAGAAGAAATCCTAGAGCTGAAATTGGTAAACAAACGAGTTGCAGCATTTTACAAGATTATTCACTGAAATTGGTAAAAAAACCCTAGAGTTGCTGCTCATCCCATATACCATCATCCATCACATTGAAGAAACCAACACGGGGAACGCGGGCGAGCCTCCAATTATCCCCACCCTCTCTCTTCTCATCACCAACTTTTTCCACAAATTCATCTCCCATATTGCCGAAATCAGCAACTTGAAGATGGGTCAAATGCTCGATTCCTTGAGGTACATCTCTCATCAATTTGCAATCCTTCATGCTCAACTCGTCAAGAAAGGGCAATGCAACCCTTCTCTATTATCACCCATTTCAAGCATCTTAATTCCCCTAGGAACAAATCTTTGAGCTTCTGAAATCCATGGGCTTTGAAGTTTAATCCCTCAACATAGGCGCCATGAATCACCAGTTCTGCCAGATTGGGCAAATCTTCAAGGCGGTTTAGTGGGTCGTGCCTCAATTTGCTCCACATTAGATGTAAAACAGTAAGCCCATACAGAGAGGGTACCCACTAGGGTACTTTGTCTAAGCATCCATGCAGACAAAGTGTTCGTAGAAATGCCAAACTTGCACAAGGCAACAAAGAGTAGTCTAGGTTCAACATTTCATCCTCTTCGACTGCCCAAATGGTTAGTGAGAGTAGCTTGGTCAGCTTGGCAATGGAAGAGCAAAGGTCCATCCCATCTGCTTTTCTTAGCTTTGCGATGCCTAACCTCCGCAATTGTGTTAGTTTCCCTATCTCTCTCACCATTTTAATGCCATCAACTTCATCGGCATTTATACAACTAAGCTTTTGAAGGGACGGCAAGCAATCTCCTATCTGGCATGGAGTCTTAGCGCTTTGTATACTGTCAAATCTCACGTTGAAATTATCTTTGTATCTGTACACAAGGAGATGACGAAGTCTGTGGAGCGCTAGGATTTCAATCGGCAGTTCAGTCACATTGGTGTGCTCGAGATCAAGTGTCTCTAGATTCTGAAGATATTTTATAGACTTGGGGACAATTTTGACCATTGTGCTACTTAAGCTGAGATACTTGAGATGATATAATTTGAAAACTTCACTTGGGATAATTTCTAGTGGAGCTCCTTCCAAGTCTAACACCTTTAATAGACGACATCTGCTGATAAACTCCTTTATTGCCTCGGGCTCTAGATTCTCCTCAGAGCCCAATAAAAGTATCGAACGAAGATACCTGAAGCTGTTTGTTTCTTGCAGAAGAGTGAAGATGATAGATTTCTGAATTGTGAGTCGCCGGATCTTATTTGGCCACTTCATCTCTCCTCCACCGTATATAGCTACAATGTTTTGTTCTCTTGACCTTGAAGTAATGTATTCTCGTAACAGGTCATGTATTCGGAGCGTTCTTGGTCTTCCATCAATAGCTTTGTCCGCCACTTGGATTAGGCTTCTGCTAAGAAGTTCATTGAGAACCCTCTGCTATTTCTTCCATAGTCTGATATTGTTTTGCCTGTACGAATTCCTCTGCTATCCATAATCGGATGATTTTCTCCTTCTCCAGCAAGCCACATTCTGGAAAGATGCTTAGGTACAAAAAACAAACTTGAGATAGTAAGGCAAGTCGTAGTAACTGAGGGCGAGCAATTTCGATAATCTGTGGAGATCGCCACCTTCTAATTCATCACTAAGGCTGCGATTGAACTGATCCCATTTTTCGGCTCTGTTGTTCTTTGTAGATAAGAGTCCACCAATAACAACAATGGCTAGTGGCAGACCCTCACATCTCTTTAAGATATTTTCAGCCAATTCTTTTAGATAAGGAGGGCATGGGTTTCTGTGAAATGCCTTTTTGTAAAATAATACCTGGGATTCTTCCAAAGGTAAAGGCTCCAAATTATATACGTGATTGGTCTCACTACAAGCAGCATTGGCTATGCTGTTCAAGCGAGTGGTGACGATGATGCAACCATGCACACTTCTTTTTGGAAGTGCAAATCTGATAGCTTCCCATCTAGAAATATCCCAAACATCATCAAGAACGATGATGTAGTTTTTTTTGCTGAAGGAACTCATAAATGAATTCCCTCATCTCATTAGCACTCATGTCCTCCAATTCTTGAGGTGGTGATTCCTTAATTTCCCCAACGAGTTTCTGAATTAGGTTTCCCAAGAGATGTTTGACATCTGTGTAGTCTGAAGCAACAATCCAAACATGGCAATCGAAACCCCTCTTCACTGATTCATCTTCATAAACTTTTTTAACCAGGGTGGTTTTACCTAACCCTCCCATGCCGACCACTGAAATCACTTCAAGTCCATTATCCATCGACCAGATCCACTCAAGAATTTTTTCCTTTGGCTTTTCAATTCCAACAATATCTGATTCCTCCAAGAACAGGGCATCGCTTCGACCGTCATACCATTCATTTTTGGCAAGGGTGGAGCTAGAGCCTTGATCCATGACAACAATTAGTGTTTATTTTTTCTTCAAAAATATAATTTTTTATGTTAGTTAGAGAATCTCTAATCATATTTTTTTATTAATATAATATTTGGTTATCTATTAGAATAAATTGATTGCAATTGTATTGAATTATTTTCAATTTTTTAAACAATAAGTGTATATTTTATAGAATTAGTGTAAAAATTATGATTTCATTCTTATTTATAGAATGTTTGGTTATTTATTATAATGAATTATTTGGAATTTTTTTTATATCCTCAATGAGGTTCGAAAAATAATTCTCTCCATCATGAATAATTACTTTCTCGTCTTCTCTGCCGACATATTCGAGTCCTTGTCAATGCCTACCATATCGAACTACCAAATTATGTCAAATTCATTTGCAAAAATAATAATAATAAACAAATAATAAATAACATTAATCTGGATATTAGATGCGTGTTTAAGAAAGTCCACCTACTTTCTACTTATCACGGTCTGCATAATTTTACGGTATATATAACTTCACAGTATTATGCTCAATCAATTCACGGTATGCATAATTTTATGGTAATGTATAATTTCACACTATATATATGTAGAATCACGGTATTATACTAACATCACGGTAAGATAAACTTAGTTTCAAGGTAATATACTAACATCACGGTATTGGTTTAAGTTAGAACAAAGTTAACTATGTGGTTGGGTTAAGTAAGGGTAAAGATGTAAAAATACCTCTTTTTTGTGTGAGAAAGAATTTTTTATGGGAAAGTGATAAAAAAGAGTTTTGTGTATTTGTTTTGTGTATTTGGGCAATTATCACTTTGAATAACCTCCCAGAATTTAATGAAGAATGTAACGAGGAGGCCAATGAGGAACGACAAATAAGAAATGTTGATTAGATCGACAAACTGCAATGGTTGTGTATTTTGAGACTTTTTTGATGGGAAGTAAATTATATTATTGATAGAAAACGTTTACCATCGATTGAGACAAAAATTCGAGAGGAGAGACCCATGAACTAGTTACATCGTGAGCATTTTTGGCAAATTGCACTAGTTCATGGGTAATAACATTTATATGCCTAGCTACTAATCTAGAAAACATTACATCATAATTCAGAAATTAAGTTGTGAATGTCTTCTAAAATTGGTAGACATGCGGTGGAACGTCAGATTCCCCAGTCGCTGCAAGAATGGTCACTACAAAATCGTCGAGGAAAGATATAGGGCATGAGACTCTAGATTTGACGATGAGGAGGGCTTCTCGGTGGGCGAGAGTTTTCGCAACTTATGGGTCTAAAATGTTGGGGAATTTCTTTGCAAAACCTTCCTGGAAGTCTCCATCCTCTTTGTGAATGAAAACACCCACTCTTGCACATTATTGGTTGGCCGTTGAAATAACACCATCGAAAAAGACATGGACACCTCTTGGAGCAGGATCAAAGATGATAGATTTTAGGGACAGAAGCTCCCGTTCTAGCCAGTGGTTAGCATTGCAAAAATCTGTCAACATCTGAAAAATACCAGCAACAAGAATGACGGGGCTGAAAATCATGATTCTCAAATATTTTCTGGTTTCTAGACCGCCAAATTCCATCACAACGAGCAATTAACAACTCGGCAATGTGAGTAGGAGAATTCATAATGATCGACCGGGCTCCGAGTTCGTGGAGGCCAGCTAGGTACCATACCTGAGACGAAAATGTGCAGTAGAAGAATAGATGTGATAGCGAATGATCATTCGATCCACATAATGGGCATTGTGCTGGGTGGGTGAGGCCTCTGCGGTTAAGATTATCACTAGAGGGTCACGAGTCCTTAAGTAATCTCTAGGAGAAATGAGAATTCGGCCAGGAACTCAAAATGTGCAAAGTTTATTCCACACGGGGTCATGACCTAGACTTGAAGAACCAAAAATTTGCACCTCGGAAAACAACCTGGATTAGCTAAGATAGCTTCGTATGCGGAGCAATGAATATTTTCCTCCTTAGAATAGTGTCAAACCCATCTATCATTTTGATTACTAAGACTAATCGGCATAGAAAAATCATGTTAGCTTCAGGAGGAAGATGTCACGGACAAGGTTAATATTCCACCAAGAAGTTGATGAATCAATGAGGGGATTGGCGAATCTCTTGGTATCAACGTTGAGTAGAAGTTGTCGACGTAAAATTGGGGTTTGGGAATCCAACGATCGCCCAAATTTTTGTTGTTCATCCCGAAAAGAATTTGTTTGCGACATCCCACAAATAAAACTCCTCTCCATTCGAGAATACCTCGCCAAGTCTAGGAGGATGGTCGCGACAAGGTTAGCATCCATAAAAGAGCTGCAATAGTACTTGGCCTGCAAAACTCGAGCTAAGAGGGAAGTTGGGTTTGTTAGTAATCTCCAAACTTGTTTACCTAGCATGGCGAGGTTGAAAAGCCTGGGATCTTTGAAGCCAAGTCCCCCAGATGGTTTAGCATTAGAAAGTTTTTTCTGTTAGAGTTATATTTCTATGGGGTATTTTTGTATTTTCCCTTCTTAGTTGATAGCTAGGGTTTTATCTATATATTAGTAGCCTCCCTCCCCATTTGTATTGTATTTGTTTTCATTAATATTTGTTGAACTTCTCAAGTGTTCTTCAATTCTTCTTCTCCATTTTTCTATCATGTTCATGTGTACCAATTAATCTAACATGGTATCAAGAGCAAGGTTTTAAAAGCATCATCGACTTCGCGGATCCGGTGGGTATATCGCGATTACACAGTGAGTATGTTGCAGCTTTGTGTTATTTTCATTCGATTTTCGATCTGTTAGCACTTGTTGGGGTTGCTATCTTTTTGGCCTCAAAAATCAGATTATTTGCAATAGTTTTGTTGGTAGAGTTGGCTTGATTTGTTGGATATTTGCATCGATCTATCTAGTTGTTTGGTTGGTATTTCTGTTTGATTTTCTGTCATTATTCATATGGCTGGTGAAAGAGATGATTCGTTGCAATCGATTAGTGTACGCTTGAATGGAAAGAATTATTCATATTGGAATTATGTCATGAGAAATTTTTGAGAGGAAAAAAATTGTGGAGTTATATTTACGGAACACAAAAGCAACTTTGTTGAGAAAGATAATACTAAATATGTTGAGGAATTAGAGGTTTGGGAAGTGAACAATTCGAAAATTATCACTTGGGTTAACAATTCTGTGGAGAACTCTATTGGTATGCAATTGGCTAAATATGATATTGCTAAAGAAGTTTGGGAACATTTGGAGCGATTGTATACTCAATCGAATTTTGCTAACTTGATGACGAGTTGGAAATAGATATTCGATCTCTTCAAAGAAAAAGATATGATGCCCAAGAATTTTATTCTGCTATGACCGATCTTTGGGATCAATTAGCCTTCATCAATCTAGTGAACTTCGCGCATTTGCCCCTATATTGCTCGTAGAGAGGAGCAACGATTGGTTCGATTTTTGATGGCTCTTGGGGATGATTTTGAGTCCCTTCGTGGGAATATATTGCACCGTCTTCCTCTACCATCGGTTGATTCATTGTAAGTGAATTGTTAGCGAGAGAATTACGCCTCAAGTCTCGGGCGGGAAATGAGTTCTTCATGTTCCTCCTTCATCCGTTCTTCTTTGTGCCCATCGTCCACCTTCATTTCTTTCGGACCTCACCCAAAGGTTCTTTGATAATGAGTGTAGCTATCAAACAACCAGGACATTGGAAGGCTCAATGTCCGAGTTGAATAAAGGTGGCCAACAACGTTTTCAACGAGAAAAATCCACGACCTCCCCAACATTAGTTTGTCCATCCAAATCAACGTGGTTTTAGGCCGTCCCCACCGACTCGTGTTGTTGCTGTACCTCATCGATTCTGTGATGTGCGGAACTCTTACCTCCGTCGACCTTCTATGGATACAATTGCCGAACAATTTGAAATTTCTTGCCTCATCTCATGCTTTTCTGCCTCGGGTTTGTCAACTCCGAGCTCGTCGGTATATCTTCCTCTATTTGGGTATTAGATTCTGGAGCTTTTCATCATATGTCCCCTGATATATCATGTTTTACTTCCATTTCACCCACATATGCTAGACCTGTTGTTACTGCTGATGGTACTTTGTTACCCTTAGCAGGAATTGGATCTGTAGCCACACCTCAATTGTCTCTTCCACATGTCTACCATATTCCCAAACTTGCATTAAATCTTGTTTCTGTTAGCCAATTGTGTGATTCAGGTTACTTAGTATCATTCTCTCCTACTTCTTGTTGTGTGCAGGATCCAAATTCCCGGAAGCTGATTGGGACAGGCCGTAGGCACGGAGAGTTATACATTTTGGATGAGCTCAGAGTACCCTCTATCGCGCCTTCTTGTTGATTTGTCTTCTTTTCGTTTGAGTCCTTCATCGTCTAGATTTTATTTGTGGCATTCGTTTGGGTCATGTTTCGTCTTCACGTTTAAGATTTTTGGTTTCTCGGGTTCATTATGAAAATTGTCATCTCATGATATTTCGATTGTAGTGGTTGTAAACGGCAAAATTTTCCGCTTTACCTTTTAATAGGAGTGTTTCTTCTCTTTGCACCATTTGATTTGGTTCATTTCGATGTGTGGGGACTGCTCCCATTTCCACAAAGGGGTTCTCGATATTATGTCTCTTTTATTGATGATTATTTCGTTATTGTTGGGTTTATTTTATGAAGCATCGTTCGATTTTCGAGTATATATACTTCCTTTCGAGCTTTTGTAAAAACTCGATTCTCTGCTATCATAAAATGCTTTAGATGTGACTTGGGTGGGAATACACATCTAATAATTTTCGTGAATTGCTTGCTTTGGATGGGACTTTACATCAAAATTCTTGCCTGAGATACTCGAACAAAATGGTATTGATGAAAGAAAACATAGGCATATCATTGAAACCGCCGCTCACTTTTACTATCTAGTTCGGTTCAAGTGAATTACGGGGGAAGCCGTTCTTACTGCATTGTCCATTGTATAAATAGATTCCTTCATCCATTACATCTAATTTATCACCATTTCGAGACTTTATGATTCCACCCCTAGTTATTCGTCTTTACGAGTCTTTGGTTGTGCATGTTTTGTCCTTCGTCCCCATGTTGAATGCAAAGCAAATTATCTTCTCGTTCGCCTATTTGTGTTTTCTTAGGATATGGAGAAGGTCGGAAGGGATACCGTTGCTTTGATCTGTTGCTCAAAAATTATAAGTGTCTCGTCATGTATTTTTCTTGAGCATATTCCATTCTTCCTATTCCCTCAGTCCTCATAGCATCTCCAAACTCGATCTTGTTCATATTGATCCATTCTCGGATAACACGAGATAGAGACTCATCGAGATTCTTTGCTCCGTCTATGCCTACGGCACCCCAATCGCTTCTTGAAATTGTGGATCGTTTGCCTCCTCGATATCCCCAACGTACACGTAAGTCCACTCAGTTACCTGACTTTGTTTATTCTTCTTATTCTCCCGCATTTGCTTCATTTTTGTCCTCTATTCACCAAATTTCGAACCACGCTCCTATAAAAAGCGATTCATCGATCCTTTATGGCGGCATGGTATGACCGAGAACTTTTCGCTTTGCATAAAACAAACACTTGGGATTTGGTATCTTTACCACATGGTAAACGAGCAATTGGTTCGCGTTGGGTTTATAAAATTAAAACCAAATCGATGGTTCGGATTGAGCGATATAAAGCACGATTGGTTGCTAAAGGTTATTCACAATGATATGGTATGGATTATGAGAAACATTTGCCTGTTGCAAAGATGACTACCGTTCGTACTTTTATTCTTTGTTTTTCTTCCGTCCAAAGCGCACATATCTCAATTGGATGTCAAAAATGCCTTCTTGAATGATGATCTTCAAGAAGAAGTTTACATGATCCCACCACCTGCAGTTCCTCATAATCGGGGCGAAGTTTGCGAGGCTTAAGAAAGATTGTATGGTCTCAAACAGGCTCCACGGGCTTGGTTCGAAAAATTCTCTGTCGTGCTTACTTCACTTGGTTTTAGTTCCGAAAGAACCATGATTCGCCCTTTTCTTCAAGCGTACATGTCTTTGGTATTATTCTTCTTTCCTTATATGTTGATGACATGATCATCACGGTGATGATGTTGATGGGATTGCATTGTTGAAATGAGTTAGCTTCTCGCTTTGAAATGAAAGATTTGGGAACTTTGCGATATTTCTTGGGTATTGAGGTAGCCCGCTCCCCTCGAGGTTATCTTCTTTCACGGTCTAAGTACATTGTCGACATACTTGATCGAGCTCGTCTTGCGATACTCGGGACGGTTGATACGCCTCTTGAACTTAATGTTCGATATTCTCTTCCGATGGCACCCGTTGTCCGATCCTACCTTATATCGCACTATTGTTGGAAGTTTGGTTTATCTAACCATTAGCGTCCCGATCTTGCATATCTTTGTTCATATTGTGAGTCGGTTTGTCACTTGCTCCACTCGATTCATTGGGCTGCGATTACTCGTATCTTGCGATACCTCCGTGGCACTCTTTTCGAGAGTCTTTTATTTCCATCTACATCTTCATTAGAGTTGAGGCATATTCGTCGATGCAGTGGGCGGTGATCTCGATCGAAAATCCACTCTGGTTTTTGTATTTTTCTTGGAGACTCACTTATTTCTTGGAAGAGTAAGAAACAAAATATTGTGTCTCGATCCTCCACAGAGGCAGAGTATGGGGCAATGGCTTCTACTACAACTGAAATAGTTTGGTTACGTTGGCTTCTTGCAGATATGGGTGTTCATTTGTCCTCACCTACTCAGATTGCTCACAACTCAGTTTTCCACGAAAGAACAAATCATATTGAGATTGATTGTCATGTCACTCATCATCACTTGCAACATGGGACCCTCGACTTACCATTCATCTCATCATCTTTACAGATTGCGGATCTTTTCACCAAGTCGCATCCGCTTCCGCGCTTTCATTTTTTGGTTGGCAAACTCTCGATGATTTCTACTACATCATCATGAGTTTGTGGGGGATGTTAGAGTTATATTTCTATGGGGGTATTTTTGTATTTTCCCTTCTTAGTTGATAGTTAGGGTTTTATCTATATATTAGTAGCCTCCCTCCCCATTTGTATTGTATTTGTTTTCATTAATATTTGTTGAACTTCTCAAGTGTTCTTCAATTCTTCTTCTCCAATTTTCTATCATGTTCATGTGTACCAATTAATCTAACATTTTCCACAATACCCAATGAATTTTTCTTTCTTCCGGACTGCCAGCCTACCAGTACATGCCGATGTGAAAATGAATATCAGAGATGAGAGATTCATGTAGCTTTAAATAAGACATAGCAAAAATGGGAATAGATTGCAACACTGATTTGATCAAAATTTCCTTTTCAGCTTTTGAAAGTTGGCGTTCGTTCCAACCCTGAATCTTTTGCCATATTATGTCTTTGATAGAGCTAAGTATCTCTTTTTTCGATTTACCTACAATAGAAGGGAGACTGAGATATTTGTCGTGGTTTTTGATTTTCGGAATGCCCAAGATATTAGATATTTCGACTGCCAAGTTCGGAGGAACGTTGTTGCAGAAAAAAATTCCAGATTTGTCAACATTAAATTGCTGGCCATATGACGTTTCATAAATATTGATAGCACAACAGAGGTATCTAGCTTCGTCTAATGACCTGCCCGAGCAAGAGTGGTATCATCGGCAAAAAAAGGTGTTAAATGTTTGGTGCCGAACGTGAGATTCCAATCCCTTGAATTTTGTCGCTCCTTTGAAGGTCTTGCAATATGCAAGAGAAAACTTCCGAACAAATGATAAAAAGGTAAGGTGAAAGTGGATCGCCTTGACTAATGCCGCGTTGCAGGGTAAGATGACCAAATTTACAACAATTAAGAAGGAAGAAAAAAAAAACAGTGCTAATGCATGTGATGATAAGATTAACCATCTTGCATCACAAAGTCGAGTCTATGAGGACTTTTTTGAGGAAACACCCTCAACCCTATCAAAAGCTTTACTCATATCTAATTTAATGGACATGAGGCCTGTCTAACTGTGGGGTTTAGTGCGCATGTGGTGGTGAATTTCATATGTAACCAATATATTTATGATTAAACGACTAGGGATGAAAGCGGACTGGGAGTCTGAGATTATGTGCAGGAGTGTCACGGAGTCTAATAGATATAGCTTTGGAGGCCAGTTTATAGACTACGTTGCAAAGGCTAATTGGGCAAAATTGGGTAATAGATTCCAGGGTTTGCATTTTTTGGATAAGGACAATGTGAGTAAAATTACTATCACTACAAGAAAAATGATCTATAGCAACACATATGTAGCGACTCTTTAAAAAGGTGTAATTAAGACTATGTTTATAACGACGCTTTTTAAAAAGAGTATTTAAGTAATGACACTTTCAGAAATGTGTCAGCCTTTTTATAGATATAACGACGCTTTTTAAAAAGTGTATTTAAGTAATGACATTTTAACAAAAGTGTCGGCATTTTTTCCAATATGGACGACACTTTTTAAAAATTGTATTTAAGTAACGACACTTTATAACATGTGTCATCATTTTTACCAATATAGACGGCACTTTTTAAAAAGCGTACTTAAGTAATTACATTTTCCCAAAAGTGTCAGCATTTTTACCAATATAGACGATACTTTTTAAAAAGCGTACTTAAGTAATGACATTTTTCCCAAAAGTGTCATCATTTTATACCAATATAGACGATACTTTTTAAAAAGCGTACTTAAGTAATGACATTTTCCCAAAAGTGTCGGCATTTTTACCAATATAGATGACACTTTTTAGAAAAGCGTATTTAAGTACTGATACTTTCACAAAAATATCGGCATTTTTACCAGTGTAGATAACGCTTTGACAAAAGCATCAGCATCTTCCTCAGTTTAGTGACACTTTTGTTAAAGTGTCAATTGATTGAATTAAAGTAATGACATTTTATTTTAATCGTTGTAAAATTTGAAACTTTACTTGATTATTTATTTATTACAAAATATTAAGTAGTCAAGAATTAAAAAAATGCCAAAAACTAATTTCATTCATTTTCTTTATTTGTGCCCTTCCCCTGTTCTTTTTCATTTTTACTTTTCTCTTGTTTTTATTTCTCAGCCGTCATCTCTACCTCCTTCTCTTTCTGTTCCCCGCCATTCTCCGTCGTTGCTCCGTTGTCTCCACTCTAGTGCTACTGCGTCGGCATTAGTACGCGATCATATTGACGCAATAAAAGCAAGGCTTCATCACAAGAAACTTGGAGCGCGCAACCAATTCGGTTCCTAGCCTGCTTCTTCAACCCGATATATTGCAGTGATAGTCCACCTGATACACAACCAGACAACCACGTTCCAACTTGGAACTTCTAAACCAGGTAAACATGAAGTGAACTATTTATGTGCTAAAAGTTATGAATTTTTTGTAGTTTAGTGTCGAAATTCATGAGAGGCATTGTTGGAAGTCTCTGTTATATGCCTTTCTCGGAGTGGATTAATTTAATGTTATTAACTTCTGAAAATTATCTAATTTGCAACAGTTATGGGGATTTTACTAAACATCATGAATTTTCTGTAAAGTTTTGCTCTGTAATTGTTGGGTATTCATTGATGGGCTACAAGAAATGATCTTTCCTACCAATTTTAATTAGACAAAAATTGTTGCGTAATATCAGTCAAAGAATTAATAACTTTGGTGGTTTAGTTTAAAGTATTGGTGGTTCAAAGTAATTGGTTCTGCAATATGTTTGTACCTTTTTTTTACATATTTCGATGGAGTGTATTCATAATTTGGCTACAATTGTTAATATTTTGAATTTGCATAATTGCTAACAAAGATGATCTCATTTAGCTTTAGCAGTTGAAATAATGTTTTAACTATAGTATTATCGTGTTCTTCTTCTAGTTTACAATGGACAAAAGTTGGATGCAAAAGCCTAGATCAAGCAAAGCATATACTGATGAGTTTCCAGTTTTATAAAATTCGCTCAAGAAAATTCATCTGTAAATGGATCAATTTATTGTCCATGTCGCAAATGTTTTAATAGGTTTTCACATGATGTAGACATTGTTCATGAGCATTTGGTATGGTATGGCTTTCAAGAAGGTTATAATCGTTGGGTGTTTCATGGTGAAAACATTTTTTCTTCATCAGAAGATCAAGACAACCCTATTAAGTCAATTACAAAAAATCTGGAAGTAAATCTTGATGGAGCATATGAAATGAGAGGACTCCTCCAAGATGCACTTGGAGTTTCACCTGAACATAGCTTTCAAAATGCGTCTAGAGTTGAGTCGACTAATTTGGATTCACCAAATCAAAGCCAACATCAAGGTGATGAGGCGCAACCTATTGGTGGAGATTTCATCGCGAATAATGCAAGGATTAGACACCAAAATTTAGAGAAAGAAAGTGATCAAGAACTTTACTGTGGTTGTTCAAAATATTCTAAGATATCATTCATATTGCGACTATTCCACCTCAAATGTCTATATGGTTGGTCAGCAAAGTCATTTATTATGCTTCTTGAGTTATTAATAGATGCCTTTCCAGATGGTGTTGCTTTGCCGTCATCTTATTATGAAGCCAAAAGAATTATTAGGGAGTTAGGACTTGGATATTAGAAAATTGATTGTTGCCCTAACGACTGTATGCTGTACTGGGGAGATAATGTGAACCAAGAAAATTGTAACGTCTGCTCATCATCAAGGTGGGTAGTGTACAAAAATGAGGGCGACATAATAAATTATGAAGAAGATAAGCAAAAAAGAAAAAAAAAACAAAGAAAAGTGTTACGGTACTTTCCTTTAATACCAAGACTAAAACGATTGTACTTGTCTTCAAAAACTACATCATCTATGAGATGGCACATGGAAGGGCGTACTAAAGACGGAAAATTGAGACATCTAGCAGATGGAAAAGCGTGGAAAGAGTTTGATGTCAGGTTCCCATAATTTGCTTCTGGTCCACGCAATGTAAGGCTAGCACTAGCTAGTGATGGGTTTAACCCATTTTGAACAATCAGCACGACATACAACACTTGGCCTGTTTTATTAATTCCATATAACTTAGAGCCTTGGGTTTGTATGAAACAATCTTCTTTAATATTGTCAATGGTTATCCCAGGGGAAAAGGGGTCGGGAAATGATATTGATATTTTCTTGAAACCATTAATTGATGAGTTGAAGCAACTATGGGAGGGTGTGGATGCATTTGATGCATCAAATGGTCGATTTCAATCTCGGCGACTTTGTTGTGGACTATTAACGATTTTCCGGCTTATGCTAATTTATCATGTTGGAGTACCAAGGGTCGTGTTGCTTGTCCTTCTTGTGCGGATTTGACTCATTCTCAATGGTTAACCCATGGAAATATTTTTTGCTATATGGGTCATCGTAGATGGTTAGATCCGAATCACCAATTTCGCTTTCAAAGAGACGAATTTGATGGCATTGAAGAACTATGATCTGCTCCTGTTCCACTTTCTGGTACTAATGTCTTAAGTCAATTGCATGGGCTAAAATTCACTTATAGAAAATCTAAAAAAACATCAAGTAAAAGGTCAAGGGATATACCTACAGGACAGACCAGTGCTGAGCAATCCATTAATGAAAAAGAAGGGGCATTTGAAGTTGTTGATGATTACATTGGAGAAACTGGTGATTTTGAAATTTCTACTACTAGTCAGGGCTTAGCAGAACAAGCCCCACAGAGTGAGAAACACTGCGTGTGGAAAAAAAAGTATTTTTTTTATCTAAAATATTGAGAGTTTAATCTTTTGCGTCATAATTTAGATATGATGCATATAGAGAAGAATGTTTGTGATAACATCCTTAATACCTTGTTGAATATTGAAGGTAAAAGCAAAGATAACCATAATGCCCGACTTGATTTGATGGAGTTAGGTATAAGACATGAGCTTCATCCTATAATAGGCGCTAATAACAGGCCCCATATTCCCCAAGCATGCTACACTATGACCACAAAAGAAAAGGACTTATTTTTAAATGTGCATAAACATTTGAAGGTTCCTGATGGGTATGCATCTAACATATTAAGATGCGTAAATCTAAAGGATCGTAATATTTCTAACCTTAAAAGCCACGATGCTCACATTTTGATGCAAGATATTCTTCCAATTGCTTTACGAGCTTCAGTGTCTCCTCACTTGGTTGCTATTATCTCTGATTTGTCATCATTTTTTAAATCATTGTGTTCCAAAACCCTTGACTTAGAGGAGCTGAAAGACTTACAAGCAAACGTGGTGGTTACATTATGTCATTTGGAGAAGACTTTTCCTCCCAGTTTTTTCACAATTATGGTTCACTTGATTACACATTTAGCTCAAGAGGCTATGCTTGGTGGTCCTGTACATTATAGATGGATGTATCCTATTGAGAGGTTAGTTTCAGTACTATGTTTCATATTGTAAAAATTAAATAAACAATTGTACAAAATTATCTCAAATTACTATGCATGATGAATTGTAATTAACGTAGCTCTATATACCTTATATATTTTGAAGGGACTTGGTGCTTTTGAAATCACTAGTCCGTAATAGAGCTCAATAGGAGGGTTCCATTCTGAAGGTTATATTTCGAATGAATGTTTAACTTTTTGTTTACGGTATCTTCAACTCATGGAGACAACATTTAATCGTCCTCAAAGGAATTGCGATCATGTTGACAATAGAGAACAATTTCTTTTCTCAAGTAGTTGACGAATAATAGGGAAAGTAGAAAGTGTGGTTCTTGATGACATGGCTTTGGCTCAAGCCCATAGATATGTTCTACTTCATTACTTAACAAATATCTTATTCTTGTAGGTAAATGAGTTTATTTTTAAAATATTTTACTAGTTGTTAATTTTGTATTTTAATATATCTGAGATATTGATTGTTTGATTAAATTTAGTGAATTTTTGGCGGCCCAAAGAAGAGCTTATCGTCCAAATCAAGCTACACAAAAGGTTGAACAAAAGTGAATTATTGAGAAATTTCCGGAATGGCTCTTAAGCCAAGTGAGTATTTTTTTGTTTGGAAATTCCTCTATTATATATATATATATATACATGAACAGTTATAAACAATTTAGATTAATTTATTTGTCAGGTACCACTAATGACCAAGAACAATTGTTCGGATGAATTAGTAGCTATTGCTAGAGGCCCGAACAATATTGCAAGACGGTTCAGTAGATTCATTATAAATGGATTCAGATATCATACAAAGAGTCGTGACCAATTAAGAAAAACTCAAAATAGCAGAGTAGTTGTGGAAGTTGATGGAAATCCTTATTATGGTGTCCTTAACGATATAATTGAGTTGGACTACTACAAGAAGTTTAAGATAGTGATGTTTAGGTGTGATTGGGTTGACGTTAATGCATCAAGGGGGTTGAAAAAGGATGCAAATGGGTGCATCATGGTAATTTCTCTAGGTTAATACATACAGGGAAATCCTTGCAAGATGATCCATTTATATTCTCATCGCAAGCAAAGCAAGTCTTCTACGTGAAAGATCCGAAAAACAACAATTGGTTTCAAGTGATTTGCACAAAACCAAGAGATTTATATGATATGGGTTTGGGATCACAGCACGAGATGATGATATTTACACAGAATGCATGCCTCACAATGTTAATGGAGCAAGTATCAATGATGATCACACCAATTGGGCTAAGATGGATGTTGAAGAGCAATAGCAATTACTATAGAAATATATCTCATGAACAAGTAGTGCAGTATTGTACTTTGTTTTAGATGTGATTCTCAATAGGCTGTCTTTATGCAAAAGAAAATATTAGCAGATTGAGTATTTCTTTTGGTGTCATGTATGAAACGGTAAAATATGCTAATTTACCTTTAATCTGATATTAAAGTGTGTTGATATATTGTATCTTATTTATTAATGTGTTTGAATTGGTTTGTGGATTTGCTGATTTGCTATAGTATGGTCATTCTATAATCTTTAAAAACGAACAAGCAAAGTTCTGTTTGGAATTGATTTGTCTTGTTTCTTCTCTGTTTTGTAAAACTGCTAAATTAATATTCTATGGTTTAGTGTTTACTGGGTAGTCCCAGAACTTTAAGTGGTTTGCTATTAAGATCTTGGCAGATGTTTTGCAGCTGGATGATTGGAGTTATGGTTTATCGTGTTTTTGTAAACTTGGTACATTTAGTTGTGTTTGTTCAGTGCTTATTGCCTATTGGTACTTCTAGTTTGTGTATGCTCTAATTTTCCTTTTTTTAATGGTTTAGTGCCCTTAATTTTTGGTGTATTTTAAAGTTTATGCTCTTTAATTTGGTTTATTTTATTGTAAAATTATTGGCATTAGAATATTCACCTACCTCTAGAATTTTACATCCTCTAGAATACTCTTTCCTCTCCCCCATCTCTCTTAGGGTTTCAGACATTTTAAATATCTCACGATATTTCATCAAATTCCAATAAATGGCTTCTCACTACTCAAGCTTCTCTCCGTAAGACTTCGATTACAGTCGTAGAGATTTTCAGTCTCGGAATCAGAAATAGGAGCCCGAGTCACTCTTCTTCCAGGCTTAAGGGGCACCTAGGACATCAGTTGTCTGATATCTGCAGATGGGTACCAATAAGAACAAGTCATGAGATTGGGTGATATGTATTTATCTTTGAGAAAGTAAGTCATCTGTGGAAGTATACTCTTTTATTTGGTTGTTTCTATTTTAATTTCTTGAATGAGTGGCTCAAATTAGCGAGATGGAAGCTTTGGAAGGGTTTGTATACTGATATTTTAGATGTTTATAAATCTATATTTCTAATGTTTATAAATCTATTTCTAGATCTACATCTCAATCACCCTTAACAGACAAGCAAATATGTTAGGCTACTTGAATGAATAGAAATACAAAACAGTTTAACAAAATAAGCTTGAAAAATCAACCTTTAAGTTAAAAAAAAAAAAATCAATCCCCTGTTGCATTTCTTAAGATGTAATTTTATTATTAGGTTTTCCTAATTTGAGTTTAGTGATAACTAAGTATATATAATCTGATGGACGGGTTTATGAATTTTTGGAAAGTTTTTTTATGTGTTGGCGGGTTTTGATGGGTTGGACCCGCCGGATAACATGTCCGTGAATGGCATGGGCGTGGCTGGTCCTGGGTCTAGTTTTTCTTTGGCCGGTCGGTTTTTACCATTTAGTTGGGATGATCTGAGATTTAGCTTTCTATGCAGTTGGATGCTTGGCCATAGGTGCTACAGGGGATTGAAGGGTAATGTATCTGAGTATTTGTTGAAGCTATTGGAGTTATTCCATGAGAAATCAAGCATTAAGGAGCTTTGGACTTGCATGTCCTTGGTATCTATACATTTCCAGCTAAAAGAATATCTCCACAATTCAGTCCTAGCTAGAAACAGAAGTCAAAAGCTCCTGGACCGTAAGTTTCAACACCAGCATGCTACTACTATGTGAACTATCCTCAAAAGCAATCACAGCACTGGTCCTACAGGCTACAAACCAAAATTTCCCTATTATTCAATGGTGCATTAATGCAATTCATATGTATGATATTCTAATTAGTCCTTTTGATTAACACAACAATTTAATAATAATGAAATTCTCAAATCAAAAAGAGAAATTACTCTAAATAATAATTGACTTACTCTAAATAATTCTAAAAGATACACAAAATTAACCCCCGAAAATTATTTAAGGTATGTCTGCTGAATTAAAATGAAAATTTATAATGGCTGCATTAATGTGATTTATATGAATGATATTCTAAGTAATCCTTTTGATTAACAAATCAATTTAATAGTAATAAAATTATGAAACAAAAAAAATATTTAATAGTAGTTGACTTACTCTAATAATCTGACACAATCTAAACCTACTCAAAATAAATCCCAAAAATGAAAAAAAAACCGCCAAAACATAGCATATCTCAGTTTTATTTTGCAGGACTTATATATCTCCCAGTTATCCCTCTTCTTCTGCACGGTTATCACTTCTCTCCATCTCTCTCTCTCTCTCTGTCTATATATATATATATATATATATATATCTGTCTTCATCAGTTGCGCTTCCACGAAGTATATTCCAATGTCAGGAGCAAAACGCCTTCAATGTTTTTTGAATTCCCAGGAAGATGTCGCTCAAACATATTCAAATCACCAAGAAGATTCTGATGATGAGACACAGCCACCTGACACTCTAGACTGTGACATTGAAGCACATCAGGAGAATGTTGAACAAGTCTACGAAGATATCAAAATAAGAGGTACTATTGAATTGTTGGGATTATCATAATTGTTTTAAATTAGAGGTACTATCGAATTATTGGGATTATCATAATTGTTTTTGGTAGTACATATTATTATGACTATGTTTTTTGTTAGTTTTGTCTGTATTGTGCGTTATTATGCGTTAATGGAAGAAGTTTGATTGCATTATATGTTTGCTGGTCTAAGATTAATGCTTTCTTGAGGAATTGCACTGTTGAGAAACATGGGATTAAAATGAGACTGCTTTTGAGAAAAATGGTATTAAAATGAGACTGCTTTTCTCCATGGATCATTATGATGTTTATGTTATTCTGTTGATAGCTAGTTTTGTACATGGGCTATGTTGTGAGAAATTCTTCAGAGTTTTTTCTGCATATAATTTATGAATTTACAGAAATATTGCACATCTAAAATCATTTTGGCCAACCAAATATCCTCCCTAGTCCCTTGAAGGGAAATGTTCTTGCATAAGTTTGTACCATATATGAGATAAAACTGTACAACTTAAATGAGTGTAAACATGATATCATCATATAATGAGATCTTTTGAATGAGATATCACTACTTGCTCATATGTTCTTTAATAATTATTTCATAATTAATTTATATGTAGTTTTATTTTCATGTTTATATATAATTGATATTTAGACCCAGAAGGCAACATGCGTAAAAAACGAGTAGGGACTCGTGCTAAAGATGTCTGGACATTGCCCAAAGGCTCAAAGGTAGTTGTCCAATGTAATGGTTGGGGGCAACCAATTAAGAAAAGTGGAGGAATATTGGGAGGTTGGCTTGGTGCTATTGCAAGAAAAAAGGAATTTTGCTCGGTAGAATACTCAAATTGGAGGAAAATGCCTTTTGAAGATAAAGACATTTTGTGGAAATTGACTAAGGTAGTTTATATGGTTTAAATTTGTGATATCATTCAAACTTAAAGATTTTCTTATATTTTATATCCTAAATGTATTAACTGTAATCTATCTAATATTTTGTTACAGGCATACTTTGAGATCTCTGATAATCCATATGTGAAAAAAAGAGTGTTAAGTTCAATTCGAGTTAAATGAAAGAACCACAAACATGAGTTAAAGTGTGATCATTTTTCACCCGAAAAGACAAAGCAACAAACAATAGAAGATGTTCCACAAGGAATGCCGCCTTTACAGTGGAAGAAACTTGTTGAATATTGGTTTTACAGTGGAAGAAACTTGTTGAATATTGGTTTTCAGAAGAATCGCATGTATTAAATTAAGTAACACTTCGCAAGTACTAAATTAAGTAACACTAACAGGTATTAAAAGGATTATTTATTTTGCTTAAACTGCTAGGTGATATTATCAATAAACTCGTAATAATTTATTAATTGTGCGCAAAAACTGTCTGATAAGGGTAAAGAAGCAAGGAAACACCATAAAACGCCTCATACATGTCGTTCAAAGAGTTTTGCACGATGCAAAGACGAATACGTGAGATACCAAATTTTCTTTTTATCGATTTTTTCCTTGTTAGTTTTTAGCTCATTTTATTGTGATTTCGGGTATATCTTTGGCAGTTGATTTACCTGATTTCATTTGTTACATTATAGCAGCAGAATTTTGAGTTACTTGCTCAATTATTGGTTCGTGTGTCAGTGGGTCTAATCCCAGAAGTTTCATTTTCTTTTTTATCCTTGTATTCCAATAGTTTTTTATTTCATTGTCACTCCTTCTGGAAAATATGCAATGGACTCCGATTTATGGGCTGACATGTTCTCTTTTATGTTTTTATGATAATCAAGCATTATTTTACATTAAGAATGTAGTTTATTTTGTGATTTGATTTAAATTCAAATAATATTGTGGCATGAAGTGAAGAATGGAAAACAGCCGGGACGCGTAGACTTCTTTAGAATAACGCGCAAAACAAAAAAGATGGGACATTTGTGAATCCAGATGCAAAAAAAATCATGGTAATTTCTATAACTAGTTAAAACCATCTATCTTATTATATTTGATAATTAAGAGGTTTATAATTCTATTATAACCTAAATACTAATTCTATGATGATTGTATTTATAGAACATGGCTACAAACATGCTTACAGAACGTAGTTCAGCTTCTCATAATCAAGATGCAAATATCATTCAAAATGAAGTTCAAAATGAAGTGTTTTGTGTACTCTTAGGAGAAGATCAATTTGAGAGAGTTAAAGGATATGGTCTAAGAGTGACCCCTACGCAGATTAATAGTCAAAGTTTTCTGTCTGGAGAAAGAAGATCAAATGAAATGAAAGTTATGCAAAAGGAACTAGCTGATATGCAGGCAAACTATGAATCAAAGATATTAAATTTGACTGCTGACTATGAAGGTAAAATAGCTCAATTGAAAGAGGACCATGATAAGAGGACTGAAGAATTGCAATCAGTTAACAACAGCGTTCAAATGGACATACGACTCCTTCATGAGGAATTTTCACGATTTAGGGTTGTGATGTCACAGGTTTACATATATTACATATATATTTATATTGTTCATAATAAATTTTACTTCTACCTATAAATTTTAACGTGTATAATATTATTTTGGTGTTTTTTCTTTTGCAGAATATGTGCGATTCTTCATAATTTGAGGGTATATGAATCATGTTTCATGTTAGTTTGAAACAGGATCTAGCATTCGACGAAGAGCAATAGAAGCATATCGATTATCATCCTTTGGATTATTCACCATGTCTTTAAACAATGTAGAATTTACCATTTTTCAGACAATGATGTAATTTTATTTCGAGTTTGTTAATGACTTTGGTTATTTAATTGGGATATTTGTTTGTTCTTGGTTTTATTTGTTTTAAGTTTTCTTAGTGTTTTGCTATTTGGATATTATTAATGTTGTGTGGATTTAGCATAACTAATGACATTATATGTAGGAACAATTGTTAATTTGGTGGCTTCTAATTAAAAAGCATTATAAATTTTAGGACGGAAATTATTAATAGCGTAACCAATTTAATGACACAAATTGTTAAAAGTGTTGCTAGATTTAGTGACTCAAATTCTAAAAGCGTAGCCAATTTAGTGACTGAAACTCGTAAAATTGTAGTTAATTTTGAGGACGCGATTTATAGTATGTTGCTAATTTAAAGACACAAATCATGAAACATGTTACTAATTTGGTGACGTTAATTATCAGATGTGTCTATAATTTAATGGCACCTTGTTTCAAAAGCGTCATAAATTTAGTTACATTTATACTTAAAAGCGTCTCGGATTTGACAACGCTATTTTATTAAAAGCGTTGCTAATTTAGTGACACAATAATTGATTAGTGTCGGGAAATTTGTTCCTAAAAAATTTTGGGCCTATTGTAACCGTGACATAATGTCACGCCCCAATTTTATTATATCATAAAACAAAATAATACCCAATAAATTACATCTTCACATATTCACTAACTTAGGTTCGTCAAGAGTTATTATCTCAAATACAAATAATTAAAAACCATAAATACAATAAAAGTCTATGAACCCATACAATTTTCATAGAGCTACAATTAACTTATCTTTACAAAACAATTTACCGTCATGACACCCTTTTGGATCTAACTCTGTCGCTTCCCTACTACTCTTGCCCTTTTTCCTTTTCCTTTTCTTTCTTTCTTTCTATTTCCTCTCTTTATATTGTTCTTTATGTTCTATGTATGTATGTATATTAAAAGTATGATTATGATATATTAGCTAAACCTTCAGTATTTATATTACTTTTACATATCATTTTTTTATAAAGTTATTATTATCCAATATTAAATAAAGGTCGATCCCTTCAAAAATCCTAGTTTCGTAATTCATCCTTGTTTCTACTTATGTAATTACTATTGCTACAAAGTACTATTTTCAATAATATCTTGACTATTGACACCTATATATATTTATATTAGATTTACTTTACAACACTCTTCTAGCTAGTATTATATTATTCCGTGTAATTAATACCATAAATCACATAATGCTATTTTAGTACCCACTGAGTTCAAACTTTTTGGTCCAACGAGTAGTTTGAGATTGGGTATTACACATAAAATAGCGTTACCAAATTCATGTTAATGACGCACTAAATAAAAGCGTCACGATTTGAAATTTACCTACGCATAGATTTTGTGTCACGGATATTTTCGTGACATCAAATTTAACAACGCAACTAGTGAAACTTTCACAAGCGTGTGTAATATACTTGGTGACGCTAATAAGCGTCTCTAAATGAAAAAAAAAAAGCGTCACTAAACACTATTTTTTTTTGTAGTGTATGATTGAGAAAAATCCCTTTATTAAGAAAATTTAGAACAAAAGTTGTGACATCGAGACCAAAAATGTTCCAATTTTTTTTAAAGAAAATAGAGCTCATACCATCTGGGCGGGGAGATTTAAAAGGGTGCATTTGTTTTAGAGCAGAGACTACCTCTTTTTCCGTGTAGGGATCTGCCGAAGCTTGATTCATCGATGTAGTCACTCCAGGTGTTATTCTGTTAAGAGCTTGGGTAACTTGTTCGACTGGGGGATTAGCCGAGGAGAATAGACTGCCAAAAGAACTGACAATGAGTTTTTCTATTGCTTCGGGGGATTCTTGCGGGAGTCTGGAAGAGTCTTTGAGGTAGAAGATGTGATTAATGATTTTCGTTTGCTGACGAAGTTATGGAAGAAGCGGGTATTTTTATCACCATCATGGTACCAATGTTGTTTAGCTCTTTGTTTCCACTCGATGTTCTCTTGGTCCGAAAGAAAATCAATTTGTCTTTTGAGCTCAATAATGCAACATTAATTAATCAAGTTGGAAAAGTTAATATAATTTAAATGAACTAGTATTTGATATAGAAATAATCTGAAAATGTCAATTTAAGGTGAGGTAACTCTTGGCCTCTCTTTAGAAAGATATTTTTGGAAAGAAATTGTGTGTGTGTGTGTGATTTTTTTTTTTTTTGACATAGAAAGAAAATGTTTTTGAATATTATAAAACTTGTACTTCAAATAGCATAAAACTGGAACACATACTTTTGAAAGGAAAACAAACTAAACAAAACACTCTACAAGTTCGATATCACTTTCTAAAGTAACAGAAGTAGGAAAATTATGAAATTTAAGAATGTTAATTTAATAATGTAAAGCAAACAATCCAACTTTAAAAAAAATCAAACTTAGGTTGTGATTGTTTGTGGAATTGTTTTCCACATTTTTCATTTTTGAGTGAAAATTTTGTTGGAAGTGTGATTGTTTGTGGAAGAAATGAATTTTTTTCAAAGAAAATCTAAAGATTAACTCATTTTTTTCTCTTTCTCTCTCACATTTCTCAATACTCACTTATACTTTTTATTTCTCTCTCCTCCCCCTATTCATATAAAGAATTCCGATAATTTCTTTAATTTATCACTATTTTTATTATTTTTTTTCTTAATATTGAACAAAAGGTATAAAATGATATACATATTGCCTATTTTTGAATCAATTTTTCATTTTTATTCAATTTTCTTGCATTATATTTTATACTATTTTTTCTACAAAATTTTCACAAATAATCAACATCTCTAAAAGATTCTCCATCACATCAACACAATCATTACTTTTTCTCTTCACATCCAACTTTTACTTTTAAAAAGAATTTCACCACTATTCTCTTAGAAAATGGAAGTGAAGGAAATGAAAGCACAACCAATCACATCTAATATCTGGAGACCTCTCTTTTTTTCTTCTTCATGAAACAACAACAAATTTATTCCTCAACAGAAAGTAATACAACCAGAGGCCAACTGACCACAATGTCTTCTTGGTTACACAATGGATCTAATGAGGAAAAAGAGTGCCAACTAGGGGTGATCAAAAAGTTTTAAAAACCGCTCGAAACGCCTTAACCGCACCAAATCGCACCTTTCATAATAATTTATGACCAAAATCGCGATTTAAAATATTAGATAAAAACCGCACCGCGTTGTTGGTGCGATTATGGTTTTAGATTTTGAAAAACCGTCAAAACCGCACCGCACCGCACCTCTATAATTTATGGTAAATTAAATATTGTTCTTTAGTCTTTGGTTAGACAATAAATATATTAACAATTAATTTTATGAATGATATAATTAGATTCACACTTTGTATACTAAATTATAACCTTTTACATTCTTTTAATATTGTTACAATGCATTATGTTTCGCATTAAAATAGAACAACATTACATGCCTTACATATTTAATGTAACTGAAATAAAAGATATTGCACTGTGCATTTTATTCACAAAAATACACATGTTTGAAAAAAAATCACTTTTTAATTATAATATTTTTCTTTGGCTTTTTCTATAAAATATCATAACAAAATTATATAATTTATCAATTATATAATATTTTTTGTTAATTAAAACCGCAAAACCACCCGCTACCGCTTCAAACCGCACCTTCGATTTTATTTTATAAAACCACGATTTGAAAATTTTATTTAACCAAACCGCATATAGCAATTCGATTTGAAATTTACCCGCAAAACCGCACTGTGATCACCCCTAGTGCCAACATACAATGGCAACTCCCACAACAAAGAATCCGCAAAAAATGTTCAAAGGGGGGTAAGATGTACAAACCAACAAGAAAAAATTACAGTTCTTCAAAAAATTACCAAAAGAGATAATATGTAGCAAATGTAAAAAACTAAAACTCCATAAAAATGGCTATCAATTTGGAATTTGTGAGAAATTCTTGGTTTCCTTCTTCATAACTCCCCAAGTCAACTCCATCGCATATTTTCAACAGTGATAAGCCGTGAGAAATCGCCCCTTTCAGCTAATTAGCGACCAAATCGACCAGATATAAACCCAAACGATCAGATCTGCAGTTAAAAAAAACCCAGATCTAATACCAAAAACACGAGATCTAAAGAAATAAAAATACTGTTAAAAAAAAAAAGAAATAAAAATACTGTTAAAAAAAAGAAACAAAAACAAAAATCCGTAAAGAGAAACCAAACCCCCCAAAAGGCAGACTCAAGTCCCACGAGGAAAAAACCCATTCCCACAAAGGGAAACAACACAGGAAAACAAGAAAAATTTAAACAAAAAGATTCCCCCATCCTCCTAACGGATGAATCAGGAATGGGGGAGAAGAGAATGCAGAAAGTGTAGTATGCGTAGATTGCCGAGAGGAGAGAGAAGAGAGAATGTTGAATTTTTAGTTAGTACATATCTGGAGACCTCTCAACCGTGGAAATTGGCAGACAAATTTAGCAAGAATTCACTGAAATTGGCAAACCCCTGGAGATGCAGCTCATCTCATATACCTCCTCTCAGATTGAAGAAACGAAGATTAGGAACGCGGGAGAGCCTCCAATTATCCCCTTCCTTAGTTTTCTCATCACTAACTCTTTCTACAAATTCATCTCCCATGTTGATGAACACGGTGAATTCAAGATGGGTCAAATGCTCGATTCCTTGAGGCATATCGGTCACCAATCTGGAATCCTTCATAGTCAACTCCTCAAGAAAGGGCATAGAGCCTTTCTCCACTATCACCCATTTCAAGCATCTTAATCCCAATAATCTCAATATTTGAGCTTCTGAAATCCATGGGCTTTGAAGTTCAATCCTTCAACATAGGAACCATGAATCACCAGGCGTGCCAGATTGGGCAAATCTTCAAGGCAGTTTAGTGGATCCTCCCTCAATTTGCTCCACTTTAGAAGTAAAACAGTGAGCCCAGACAGAGAAGGTAACCATTGGGGTACTTTCTCTAAGAATCCACAGAGTTCAAATGTTCTTAAAAAAGGCAAACTGGCAGAGGACATAGAGTAGTCTAAATCCAACATTTCACCCTCTTCAATCGAGCAAATGCTTAGTGAGCGTAGGTTGGTTAGCTTGGCAATGGAAGAGCAAAGCTCCATTCCATCTGATCTTCTTAGCTTTGCGATGCCTAATCTCCTTAATTGAGTTAGTTTCCCTATCTCTCTCACCATTTTAATGCCATCAACTTCATCTGCATCTATACATCTAAGCTTTTTCAGGGACGATAAGTAATCCCCTATGTGGCATGGAGCCCTAGCGCTTTGTATATTGTTAAATGTTTCATAAGGGGTACTTTTGTATTTGCACTAGGAGATGCCTAAGTCTTCGGAGCTTTAGGATTTCAATAGGCAATTCAGTTACCTTAGAATTCTTGAGATCAAGTGTCTCAAGATTCTCAAGATATTTTATAGACTTGGGAATGAATGTGACCATGGTGTTCCTTAAGCTTAGATACTTGAGATGATATAATTTGAAAACTTCAGTTGGTATAGTCTCTAATGGAGCTCCTCCAAAGTCTAACACCTTTAATAGCCTAGATTTGCTGATCAACTCTTTTATTGGGATAGACTCTACAACTCCAATGTGTAACAACAAAAGAGAACGAATATACTTGAAGTTGTCCGTTTCTTGGTTGAAGATGTTTATTGAATTCTGCATTGCGAGACGTTGGATCTTACTAGGCCACTTCATCTCTCCTCCACCGTATATAGCTACAGTGTTTTGTTCTCTGGACTTTGAAGTAATGTATTGTCGTAACAAGTCATGTATTCGGAACGTTCTTGGTCTCCCATCCACAGCTTTATCTGCCACTTGGATTAAACTTCTGCTAAGAAGCTCATTGAGATAGTCTTCTACTACTTCTTCCGTGGTTTTATCTTGTTTGACCTGCACAAATCTTTCTGTTGTCCACAGTCGAATCACTTTCTCCTTCTCCAGCAAGCTTCCTTCTGGAAAGATGCTCAGGTACATAAAACAATACTTGAGATAGTAAGGTAAGTCGTAGTAACTGAGAGAGATTATTTTCGATAATTTTTGGAGATTGCCGCCTTCTAATTCATCACTAATGCTGCGATTGAACTGCTCCCATTCTTCAGCTCTGTTGTTCTTTGTAGCTAAGAGCCCACCGATGACAACAATGGCTAGTGGCAAACCCTCACATCTCTTTTAAGATATTTTCAGCAAATTCTTTTAGATAAGGAGGGCATGGGTTTCTCGGAAATGCCTTTTGTAAAATAATACCTTGGATTCTTCCCAAGGTAAAGGCTTCAAATTATACATGTGATTGGTCGTACTACAAGCAGCATTAGCTATGCTGTTAAAACGAGTTGTGATGATGATGCAACCATGTGCACCTCCTATTGGAAAAGCAAATATTATAGCTTCCCATCTAGAAATATCCCAAACATCATCAAGAACAATGATGTAGTTTTTATGGTGAAGGAACTGATAAATGAATTCCCTCATCTCATCAGCACTCATGTCCTCCAATTCTTGAGGTGGTGATTCCTTGGTGTTCCACACGAGTTTCTTAATTAGGTTTGCCAAGAGATGTTTGACATCTGTGTAGTCTGAAGCAACAATCCAAACATGGCTATTGAAATGCCTCTTTACTAATTCATCATCATAAACTTTTTTAACCAGGGTGGTTTTACCCAACCCTCCCATGCCCACCACTGAAATCACATCAAGTCCATTACCCATCAACTGGATCCATTCAAGAAGTTTTTCCTTTGGCTTTGTAATTCCAACAACATCTGTTTCCTTTAAAAACAAGGCATCACTTCGACCATCGTACCATTGGTTTGTGAGGGTGGTAGAGTTGGAGCCTTGATCCATGACAGCATAAATTTCTCTATATCTTTGCTGACTCTTACTAGCATCTTCTATTCTATACTTGATCTCTTGGATTTCAGAAGCAATTTGACGTCGAGCTTTCAAATATTTCATTGAAGCGTAACCTTTTTAATGAAGCCTCTGAATCCATTTGTACCGAAATTCGTAAACCGGAGCATATATTTGTCAAGAACATCTTGAACATCGTAAGAGATTTCTCGGACTTGTCCAACCCATTCTTTGAGGCTGGGATTACTTTCTTCTTTAGCATCAGCAATTCTGAGGAAGTCCCTCATGTGCCCCATTTCACATCGGATGTGCTCGACTTCCCGTTCAAGCCCTCCTAGCAGTTGTCGCTCGTCTTGGAGCCACACAGAAAGCTGGTCCAATAGAAAGGATACTGCACTCTCTGCCATCCTTGCTCAGTTTGTTGTTGAGGAAGAATATAACCCTTGTTTGTTGCTGCAGGCCAGGTAGATTTCTCATAATAAGCATACCTTTTTAAAATTCTTGACTAGAAAATCAAATTGCAAAATTGGTCCGTATTTATAGGGTGGCTAAAATTGTCCTTTATACATTATAATTGACAATAAAACCATGTAATTATTAAAAAAACTCTCGAATTGAGTTCAAGTTTTATTGGAAATTAATGTTTTTGCAGGTATCGTGCAGGTCAAGTGACAAGTGAAGTTTGGGGATTTTGTAGATTCAAAACTTCTGAGCCAATATTGATTTTGCTTACGTTGGAACCTAGATTATGTGGTACTTGGGTCGTCAAAACTGAAAAGTGAACGATGCGGTGTATTAAAGAATACAAACCTACACACGCCAATTTGGGAATGCTTTCGTCTTGAGTGTACAATTTAATTTGTAAAAAAAAAAAGTCAATGGGGTATTTGTATTTTAAATGATAGTATGTCGTTTTTTTAATAATTAGGTTAAACCTAGGGTAGAGTTTGTAATTAACTGTTGTTTAATCTAAAGAAGATTATTTTTGCCACCTGGACTAATTTTACAATTTTGCCTAATTAGTATTCACGAAGATATCTAAACACTTTGATTCATTGTCACGGAGATCATATTCAGATAGATATATGGAACAAAAGCCTACAACCAGTAGGAATGTTTAAGCAAGCCAAAGATAAATAACAAAAACAACAAGAGAGTTGAGGAGTGATAAAAGAGTTAAACTCATTAACAAGAGTAAAATGGTTACCTTGACACTGAAAGCTGCTGCGGCCTTTCCACAGGTACACAAACAGATCCTTATAACCTTTTCTTGAATTATGTGAAAAGTCTTCCAAATTTTAAGTTGTAGAGTTTCTGGTGGGATTTCATTTCTCTTTTAAAGACAAAGTGGGAAATAGATTAATATTTGAAAGATCCAAAGTGTTAGAAAAATGGCCAGTTGAACTTGAAAGCAACTCCACACCAAATCTTCATTTAATTATGAGTAGATTGGGATTGAAAGGAGACATGATCGGTTATGCTCCGTCATTTACATCTAATATTGAATTTGATATATATGTGTAAAGTGTTACAGCCAATATCCTTGACATCATCAAGAAAGAATCAACGTGCAAGAACGAGTAAAAGGTCAATGGATTCTTTTGAGAAAAATGATTAAATTAAAATTACTCGGTGCATCAGAACATTGAAAAACTAAATACATAAAATAAGAAGAAAATGTTCTGAAATGATCCGTGCTGACACGCGGCCAATTGGTGTATGCTGAACACTACATGGGTAAGGGTGTTTGGTTGCGATTGAAACAAGAAAAATGATTAAGGAATTTGATGCCAAATGAGTCTCAAAGTACTTGAGTTTGTTCGATCCTCTAGTTCTAGGCTACCAGTACTAGACAGTTTGGTCATTCATATATTATTGTTGGGTAAAAGGAAGGTTTACTGTTTCAGAAAAATGGCTTGTAATTTTGTGTTGTTATTTTATGTTAATTCATCTGCAAGGACTCGATTATATAGGCATCAAGGTCCCAACACTACCAGAAAAACTGGTTTTTGAGACGCCAAAAAATCGTCCCAAAAACTCAAAAACTCATTTGCAAATGGAAATATCATATATTTTGACTCGAAAAGACATATTTACAGCTAGGGGTGAAAATAGGCAAGGCCGGGCCAGGCTTTGCGTCGGACGGCCTAGGCCTCATTCACGTTTTTTCGGCCTAAGCTTGGCCTGTTAAATATAATAGGCTTTTTTTTCAGCCCAAGCCTGGTCTGTTTAAACAATAAGCCTGGCCTGAGCCTATTAAAAGCCGGTTAAAAGCCTACAAACTATTTTTTTTATTTTAAAATATATTTTATCTATTATAATAATTAAATAATGATATAAAAAAGAATAATATTAATAAACTATATAAAATATATAATATTTTTATATATTTATAGGCTATAAATAGGCCGGCCTATTAGACTTGAAAGACTATTTTAAAAGCCTAGGCCGGGCCTATCTATACTTATTATAAAAGTGTGAATAAGTTTTAAGGTTTCTTGATAATTTTGATTTGCCAAAAATATCATCATGGTAAAGTTAGCTTTTAAGGGTAATTAAGTAGTTTTTTATATTGATTTTTTTATTTGTTGAATAATATTGACAAGTGTCTCTTTATATTCCAAACCCTTCTTATATGATTTATTTTTATTTTAATTCTTAGAATATTTTAAATTTTAAGATAATATTCATTTCATATTATACTAGATATTGAGAGCTTTCCAACCATATGTCATAAGCATATATAAAAGATTTCATATGAGAGAATTTTAGCCATTTAAAATCGAGTACTATGCAAAATGTACATTTATATTATCTTATTTAATTTTCTAAATAATTAAATAAATCAAAAAAGAAAAAAGAGTATGAATTTACAACAAAATTAAGAGAAAAAATAAATAAAAAATAATTAATTTCATTTTATTCAGAATAAATAGTTGGACAAAATATATTTTCTAAACTTCACTAATGGTTGAGGATATGCATACAATAATATATTTATCATCTATCACATATTCACACCCTAAATTGTGAGATAATATTATTTTTAGTTGGAGTAAATGGTACTTCTTTTAGGTATGGGAAAATGGGAATTTGCGACCATTGAAAATTTCAAGGAATTTTATGCTTTTCCCATAAAAAATAAATAGTTTTTAAGATAAGATAAATATAATTTTTTACTAAAATTTCGAATAAATATTATTTTGCTTCTAATGTCTATTCATTAATCTTTATGTATATTTGTTTCCGTAATAATGGATACACGGTTTAGCATGATTTAGATTCAATTATCAATTTATTTTATTCCTGTATTCTTTTGATAAAAAAACTCGATCATTGGGACACCGTAAAGTTAAATTTGCAAAACAAATATGTTATAAGTATATACTCTAAAATTTAAAAATAAAATAAACTTGGCTAAGAGTTATGTTTTGAAAATAATGAAATGAGATTTTAAATCTCAAAAGTGGATTAGATGAGATGAGTAATATTTGTATAATTTTAATTATCCACAACTTATATTTATATTTTTTTTACTTTTTTTAAGAGTTGTCATATATATTTCTATTGTAAAATTAAATAAATAAAAAATAAAAGAAAAAAGTTTTGCAGCAAAAACTACAATAACAATATAAAATAGTTAATACTAAGAATTTTGAGGCTAAATTGAAAAATTGGTTCCAGGAAGACAATATAAGAGAACTAATTTTTCTTTAACATTTATTTATGCACTTATTTATTTTTTTATGGTTGCACCATTTGACCTTCCAAATCCTATAATTTAGATTCATTTATCAATTTTAATAATATATCATAGTATATTCCTTTAGTTAAATAAGCCCAGTAAATATATACATAAAAAATAAAATTAACTATAAAAGATATTTAAAAGGATAAATATTTGTTCTCAAACTTAACGAAATATAATTATAATTTATGTTTTAATATGCAGGTATAGAGAGCAGGAAAAGTTATTTTTTAATTGTAATTATATTTTTCTTGGCATAATAATTTTTTAATTAATAGGATGAAAGATCTAACAAGTTTGGATAAAAAAAGAAAATAAGTTATTTATTGTAGCAAAATAGTTTATTATTAAATTATAAATAAGAAGTCAATATGGCTTTTAATAATCTTATTCTATTTCACATATCAGGAATTTTAATTACGATTGAAATTATTATTCTTATTTAGTCTTTTCTATTCTATAGTAGTTTTTTTTATTTATTACTTATATAGAGGTGTATTGGTTGAAAAAAAAATTCATCAATAAATAGACTATGATTTAAAAAAATAAAAACTAATATAACAAATTAATATAGATCTAAGTAAAAATACTGTTAAAAATTCTATATATGTGTATAAATATATATATATATATATACTATTGTAAGAATGGTAGAAGAAATATTGATGAAAAATTCTATATATGTGTATAAATATATATATATATATATACACATATGTACACTTTAACATTTATGACAATACTTAGCTTTGGTAAAACATACATACACCCTTAATAAATTATATAAGTTTAGGTGAAAATATATATATATTATATTAGTTAGGTAGTGAAATAATCTAACTTAACAAAAAAATATAATAAAATATGGAAACAAGAATCAAACCTGAAATTTAAAGAAGTTTTACGGTTATTTGACACACTTCTGGACTATCATATTCTATATTCAATAATTTTATTATAAAGCTCTAAATGATGGATTATACTTTGATATGGTCCATTAGATGGATTTTTAGAATGTAAATTGATTTTTCAAATAAAACAACATAAAACACGTAATTGAGGTTGTTCATATTATTTATTTCAATGTATTAATTAATAAGTTTTACTGTTATTAAATTTGTCATTACTATATTACATAACTAATTTTTAATACAAAAATTAATTAGAATTACAATTAGTCACATCAATACACTCAATAATAAACACTTATTTGGAAATAATAAATTTATGATATTGTGCATGCTCTTAATGATAATAGAATGGAGCATAGATAATGTTAGACACTCAATAATTTTAATTCTATATGATGTGGTTCTGTCGTTTATTTGATATATAAATGTGACTATTCTTTCAAACTGAATCAATTTCTTGACCGTTTTTCATTTACAATTGATTAGTCTATTTTATCTTCATTTCTATTATATAAATAATTAATTTAATCATGGAGAACATGAGAAAAATTGGGTAATGGTCGAGTGGTAAAGACTCTCATTTCAGTTAGAGGTGTGGAATTTGATTCCCATCATCCCTCTCCTCCCAAAATATGTACTTAAATTTAAAAAAAAAAAAAGAGAACACGAATCAAAATATTACGGGAGTTAAGCTTCTAAATGTAAAATAAAATTCAATTTCTCATTGTTCTTAACAAAAGAAGCACATATGATGAATAAAAAACTGAATCTTGTAGTCAGACCGATTTAAAAGATAACACACATTAGGAAATGGAGTAAAAGAGAAATACATTTATACATCAACCAATCATGCTCGGGCTAAAAGTGTATTAAAAAAATTGCAAAACAAAACCTCAAAGCTAAGTATGAAGAAGAAGTAGACACTCAAAAATCAAACAAGAGAAGCATTAACCTAAAACGAGTTATTGAATATATATATATATATATATATATATATTTAATTTATATATAGATTACTCATCAGTTTTTTAATATCCATTGTACTTTGTTGAGCGATAATATCATTTAAGTATCACGTTTTCCAGTTCAAAATGTTTTAACCATATTTCACCAACAAATAAATTTAAAATTTAGTCTTTTGCAAACTTTCTTTTAAGATCAAACTACATTAATGATATATATTATAAATACAAATAATATAATAAAAATTGATTCTAATTTATAGATTTAATTTGAATTAAATTAATAAAATTAATTGGTTCACGTGCAACGCACTTTCACCTTACTAGTTTACATAAATAGACTTACAAGAAGGCCTTGGCTTGGCCTATTTATGAAATAGGCCGGGCCCAAAGTAGGCCAGGTCGTAGGCCCCTGTCTGGTAGTCTGGCCCATTTTCACCCCTATTTACAGCGAACATGTGCATCTGTTCAGAGGTTCGCATTGATGCACGATCTGGCGCACGGCCGTGCATGTGTCCATGCTTGGATGCGAATAAAATAGCAAAGTTTTGACTTGACGCATGACCAGGAGCACGGACCGTACGTGCGCCTTTGCTTGGTTGCAAACACTTCAATTGGAATCTTTAATTAATTAATTAAAAATTAATTAACTAATTTTAAAGGTTTTTGGTCCAAAAAGAATAAAGGCCTTGAAGCCCAAACCCTCGACCCACGACCCGGACCCAGGCCGGGCCGAGCTGACCGGCAGGCGGGCGGCGGCGGCGCGCGTGTGTGCTTTGAACCAAATCCACAAGCATGTAGGTCCTCACCCCTTTAAAAACTTGGGTGCCCCCAAGAGCCCAAACCCATAAGTCCAACTTGGGATTTATAAAGTGAGCTAACTTTGCCTCCTCTTCCTATGTGGGATGGAGCATTTCTCCTTCCCCATATTTTTCATTTTCCATACCATTTTCTAGTTTTAAGTAGCTAACTTCTACCATTAAATTCTCATTCACCCGGAATTGATTTTGAGAAATTCCAAATGATATTCTCATCTACTCTCTCAGTAGAATTTTTACAAATAATTTAATTCCATTTTTCACTAATGGAAACCAATTAAATATTTGGTCAAGATCAGGTCAACACCCATTTTACCAAACAAATTCTAACAATCCCCCACATGAATGAAATTAATGCATGCGTGTATGCAGATTCATTTGAAAGACTCGGCGAACTGTTATTGCATCTGGATAGGTAGCTTGTGGCTTTGAACCTTCCTTAGTAAAATACTATCGGATTTACTGGCTGATTAGTGACGCGATGTCTTGAACTACTCAGTCGTTTGTATAAACTGAGACAACAGTACTCACACAATAATAATTAAAACAGTTGTTGTTTTCACGTTGTGTCCATTTCGGTCCTGGACCATATCTTAGATTCATAAGTGTTTCTTTGAAGCGGCCATTACTTCTCACTTATATAGGTGATCTCCTATTGAAGCGTATCCTGCCATACTCCACCTTTCGGTATAGGAATCATTAAAAGCGTTGTTCTAAGAATCCCCGCCTAGTCCCGACATTACTCACGCCAGCGCTAGCTAGCCCCCTTGTCCGCCTACGCTTTTTTTTCCGAGATTAGGCCGCTAACCCCGCTGAGTCCCGCCTAATTCCTTGACCTCCACTTAGGCGCTAGGCCCCAACCTGCCGCCTGACTAACGTCTAGCGCTTTTTAGAACACTGATTAAAAGTCTTAGACTTAACCTCACTACATTCAGCAGGTTTTGTTTCACTTGGAAGTTTCGAGAATAAGCTCACATTTTCCAAGTGTTCAGCTAAACATTCATAACTTAGTTGTCCCGTTGAACCAAGGTCTTGGGATCTCCAATTCACAAGGTTGGGTTACCGCTATGAACATTCTTTAGTTTGTGGATTTTAAACCCATTCCCATTCACAATTTATATAATTGATCTCGATTTATACCTTTCGTAAGCGGATCCGCAAGGTTTTTCTTTGACTTCACGTAGTCAACCGAAATAATCTCATTCGAAATCAAATATCCAATGGTATTATGTCTCCGACAAAAATGTCTAGACTTACCTCTTTCCTTTGCAAGAAAAGACATCTTTAATAAATACAACATTTCTTGATTTAATGATCGTACCATCATTTATATTATAAATGATGAATTTATTTTCTTGGTTGCTTCTACTTTAGCCAAAGCACCCCCTACACTTCAAGGTATTCTACTTTATGTGGTTTGCTAAAGTAAAACTTCCCCTTTCAACTTTTGGCATCCTTGTTCAACACAAGATTATCCAAAACTTTTATGGCTCTCGGCCACTTTCCTTTAATTTTTATTTTTTTTATTTTTTTTGTTAGAACATTGTTCCAATAATCCAGTTAGAATCTTGTTCTAACTGATTTCAGACCTTAGTTCCAACAACTCCATTAATACCTTTTACAAGGTATGTAACCTTTGGTGTTATCACATCTTTATTATCACTTCGGATTTAACTAGATAGTGTGTCTACCTCTAGTGTCACAACACTTTGGGCAACACTTCATGCAACTTCTTATTATAACACTTTTGGCAACACCTTCCGTTACATTTAAAAATGTAACAAAAGCTTCACTGGTGTTCCGTAAACTGTGGTCACACCACCACAATTGTCGATTGCCAATCGGAATCACGATTTGCTTCCTTTATCCAAAGTCGAATTATCAAATCCTCAAGTCCCATTTTCTTCCCCTTGTGCTTGAGGTAGTTCTTAAAATCTTTCCATGTCGGTGGCAATTTTTCTATAATCGCAGCCATTTGGAACGACTCACTCAGAATCATCCCTTCAGACACTAAGTCGTGAAGTATGATCTGAATTTCTTGCACTTGGTTGATCACCGTCTTGGTGTCAACCATCTTATAATCCAGAAATTTACCGACAACAAATTTTTTTGTGCCAACATTGTCTGTTTTGTACTTTTTCTCCAAAGAGTCCCACAACTCTTTGGATGTTTTGAACGAACTATAGACGTTATAGAGGGTATCGTCTAGCCCGTTCAAAACGTAATTCCGACGCAGAAAATTGTTGTTATGCCAAGCATCCACAACGATTCTCCGTTGGTTGTTAGATTCTTCATCGCCAATGGTAAGCGGTCCTCCTTCAAGAAACGGGATAGACCCAAAGTTGTCACGTAGAACATCATCTTCTGTTGCCATCTCTTGAAGTCAACACCGGAGAATTTCTTTGGTTTCTCGCCATGAGCAGGAGCAACAGCCGTCGAAACTGAAGCCATCGTCTTGAAACAGAAACGTAAACTTTTCGTCTTGCGATTGTTGGGTAAAAGAAAGGTTTACTGTTTCAGAAAAATGGCCTGTAATTTTGTGTTGTTTTTTTATGGTAATTCATCTGCAGGGGCTCGACTATATAGGCATCAAGGTGCCCGTATGGAAAGATCATGTCTTTTGGTTCGAAAAGACATTTTTACAGCGAACAGGTGTATATGTTCAGAGGTTCGAATTGACGCACGACTTGGAGCACGGCCCGTGTGTGTGCCTGTACTTGGATGCGAACAAAATAGCAAAGTTTCGACTTGACGTACGACCAGGAGCACGGGCCGTGCATGCGCCCGTGCTTGGTTGCGAACACTTCAGTTGGAATCTTTGATTAATTAATTAAAAATTAATTGACTAATGTTAAAGGTTTTTGGTCCAAAAAGAATAAGGGCCCAAGCCCTCGACCCACGACCCGGGCCGGCGGCGGCGGCGCGCGTGTGCTTTGACCAAACCCACAAGCGTATAAGTCCTTACCCCTTTAAAAACTTGGGGTGCCCCAAGGGCCCAAACCCATAAGTCTAACTTGAGATTTATAAAGTGAGCAAACTTTGCATCCTCTTCCTATGTGGGATGGAGCATTTCTCCTTCCCCACATTTTTTCATTTTCCATACCATTTTCTAGTTTTAAGTGGCTAACTTCTAGCATTAATTTTTCATTCACCCGGAATTGGTTTTGAGAAATTCCAAATGATATTCTCATCTACTCTCTTAGTAGAATTTTTACAAATAATTTAATTTCATTTTTCACTAAAGAAAACCACTAAAATATTTGATCAAAATTAGGTCAACACCCATTTTACCAAACAAATTCCAACAATTCTTTGAGTAATGGTTGCCGAATATTTTTGGACAACACAGTAGACATTTGTTTTCAAAATAACTAGTTTTTTTGGTGGTGCATTTGTTCACAGTTCGCGCACATATGCTTCTCTGACATGTTGAGTCTGTTAAGATTTTTATCCTAATTAATTAATGGGATAATTACAAAAAAAACCCTGAGGTTTGGGCTAATTACAAAAAAAAATCCGAGTTCTTTGAAAATTACAAAAAAAAACTTAAGGTTTGATCCATCTTACATTTTTGCCTTCATAGTCAACAAAATATTTCAAAATACTCCCTGACATTTACAAATATATTACAATTACTTCCTTAAATTTAAGACAAAATAAAACCTGAAGGAGTTTTTTGTAATCTTGAAACATCTCTAGGTTTTTTTGTAATTAGCCCAAACCTCAGGGATGTTTTTGTAATCATCCCTTAATTAGTTATTGGACTTACATATGTTTAACAATTTATATTATGGAGCTATTTAATTGATTAGAGCCAATTAAGTGATCTAACTAATGTGCTCTAGAAATATCTATTGGGTATTGGCTTTGCAATATGTAGATACCCCATACTAGTCAAATTAAGATTGATGAGCTTTGACCTATCAATAAAGATTATATAAATAGGGTTGTGGCCCCCAAGTCAATCACACGTTCTTTTACTCTTCTCTTCTTTTCCCATATGAGAGAGATCTCATTGAGTAATCGGTGATTTGACTGTGGAATACCAGAAGCAGTCAATTCAATCAAGCAATATGGATTCAAGTAAGGTTGCAAATGAACCAAGCCAATCGTGAGCTATTCGGTGCTCGATTCGATAAAAGCTCGTTCGAGTTCGTTTAATGAAGCTCGTTAAAATAAATGAATCAAACTCAAACTCAGAGATATTCGGTTCGCTAGCTCGTGAACAAGCTCGTTAATAAGCTCGTTAGTAGACTCGTTACCAAGCTCGTATAAATTAAACTAGTAATTTAACTTTAAATTTAATTTTTATATGTTTACTTATGATAAATATAAAAAATATTTGAATAAATTCATTTGTTTGAATAAAATCATAAGTTTTAATAAATAATTATGCGTTTTAGATACATATAATTTTATTTTTTGTAATAAATTGAATAATAATTTAATTTATAATTAATATTTACTAAGCTCGATTAAGCTCGTAGAAGTTCATGAGCCATCAATATGTTCGACAAATTCAGGCTCGAGTTCGACTCGATAATAAACGAGCCAAACTCAAACTTTCAAAAGCTCGGCTTGGTTCGGTTCGATTGCAGCCCTAGATTCAAGTACGCTTCCATTTAAGATTCCATATTCGATTTGTTTATTGATAATCGCACGAGTTTCGGATCTGAATTATTTTAATCAATTCTAACAAGTGGTATCAGAGCCACTCATGGTTGGATTATCAATAACGGATTTCTTCTTTTGTTATTTTGTTCGGATCTGTTGTTCCTCGGAAAGAAGAAATTGAAATTGAATTTTTCTGAAATCTGAAATTCCTTGAAATCTGTGATTCGTCTATTGTTGCATATTATGTGATTTTTTTTTTACCAAACGAAAGTGATTTATATTCAACATCAACAGGGAACTTTACAACCGTGACACACTTGCCAATAACCCAACACAGAGCACTGCTCTTTACAGGGAAGGATCCACACACGGATCGAACAAAAACCAGAAAAACAAGGCAACAACCATAAATCAAAAAACTCAGGACAGGGCCAAGCCATTGTCAGCCCAAAAAAGCCAAAACATGAGTCAAAAAATGGGTGAAAATCATAACCTCCACTGGATAATTAAATCCCTAAAGGAAACACTTTCCACACAACTAAATTTTAATTAATAGAATTAAATTCCATCCACTCTTTCCAAGCCAAATCCACCGTTTCCGCCTCAGAAGTAGTTATACCCTCAAAAACCCATGTGTTCCGAGTTTTCCAAAGCCACCACAAAATGTAAGTCGACAATTGGATTCTATCTTGAAACACTTGATCCCACTGCCCTTCACAAATTTCTCTCCACCATTGCCTGATGTTCCCAGTCTGTCCTTGCGCATTACTCCATTGAACCGGAGCCAACTTCCAAACTTTGACCGCACGGTCACAATTGAACAGCAAATGATCAAGAGATTCCACTGAAGCTCCACACATCTTGCAAACAGGATCAAGTTTAACTCCCCTCTTAACTAACTGGCCAAAAACAGGTAAAAATCCATGTAAGCACTTCCAAACAAACATCTTGATTTTCCCTTTAATTTTAAGCTTCCACAGCCTGCCCCACTCTCTCCTTTCAGCCACTTTGTCTTCACTACTTTCAGCCTTATCCAGGGTCAGCCTCTGAACATCACAAGAAGCCGGGTAAGCAGTCTTGACAGAGTAAATTCCATCCTTAGTGTGCCTCCAAATAAAACGATCACGATCCCACGAGGAATGGACAGGTGTAGACAAGATTGCAGCTGCTTCTTCCGGGAGAAACAATCTCCTAATGAGCTCCTGGTTCCAACCCCCTCCATTCTCCAAAAGCAGCTCGTTGACCCACGTAGCACACTGATGCGACCCGTCCCTACCCAATAGGATTGGAGAGCACCCTTTAACGATCCAAGGATGTTCCCAAATCCTAGTGGATTTCCCATCCGCAATAGCAAAGCTCAGTCCAAGCATCAAGGTCTTCTTAGAGTTAATAATACTCTTCCACATGAATGAGTCAGTCGGCTTAGCAATCGTATTTAACACACCATTTTTAGCATAATACTTTGCCTTAAGTACTTTACTCAAAATCCTATTGGGATGCCTCAAAACTCTCCAAATTGCATTGTTTTTTTCCGAATCGTTTGGTCAATACGAATTTTGGGATTTCGGATTATTGTTTTGTACGGATTCAGTAAATCAGTGGTAATGGAGATGAGTCTGCTATTCAGTTTTGTTTTACTTCCACCGTGCACATCACAGTTGCACCGCCAACACCCCAATCTCCATAAATCCCCAATCAGGAAAACCCAAAACAGGTTTTATTAAAAAACAAAAAAAAGTTCAAACACAGTTCGTCTTCCCCATTAGTTCACTCCACCGGATTTGTCCAACGACGGCTCGATTGCGATGGCGAACTTCGATTTTAGACTTTGCGGTCGTGCAGGGGGTGTGGATTTCCGGCATGGTCTCAAGTTCTCCGTTTTTTTTTGGCCGGTCGTTTCATTGGCGAAGGGCGGCGGAAGGAGTGCCTATGCGAAGTTGACGACGGTTTTGTCTTAATCGGTATTGAGCAGACGTTTTTTTAAAGATGAGGGGATCTGGGTGGTTGGAGTAATTAAAATGGGCTCTATGTTTTTTGGACTTAGAATAAAATGGCTGACTTTTTGAGGTGCCTGTGGATTGGTAATGTTTAATGCTATCTAATGGGCTCATTTATTTTGGGCTTAAACTTTAATGGGCCTATAAGAACCAAATTTTCCTTTTTGGTGGGCCTTTGAACTTCAGTCATTTGTTTATTCAGCTTGGGGTCTATTTGGCTTTGTGACTCTAAATCAAACTCAAGAATTTGGACTCACGTTAAACAAAATATTTTTTTATTTTTGTCTAATATTTCAAATGAATTAATAGACAACAACATGTTGCCAAAGTAACCTCTATTATTTAAAATTAATTTATTTTGGAATATTAAGATGTGTATGTTTGTTGTTTATGCGAATAATAATCGGCCCAAAGGAAGATTATTATTTGACCGAATAACAAATGTACTTGTAGTAATAAATATGTGACGATTATTTGGTTTTCCATGTAAATAATAAGTCGGTCCAAAGAAAGGCTTATTGTTTGACATGACTTATTGTCAATATTTAATTACTATATGAGAGTACCACTTGCAGTTGATATTCTTGTCCAAAGATTGAGTATCAATGTTATGCTAGGTATCTTGTATTGAGTCTACCATTTATGTTTGTCATGCATATTTATGTTTTTCTTATTATGCTATGACATGGATATTAATTTTGAGCATGTTATTTTGTTTTGTTCTTTGTTCAGTTTCTGCTTCTGCTACTACTACATATGCCAACATTAACTCAATTCATGTGTTGAGCGGCACAAACTTTAAGAACTGGAAAGAGAACGTCATGATTGTTCTTGGTTGTATGGATCTTGACCTTGCGCTTCGGACAGAACGACCTCCTACTCTTACTGATGAAAGTCCCTCTGAGGCCAAAAGGGACTTAGAGAAGTGGGATCGTTCTAACCACATGAGTCTCATGATCATAAAACGTTCCATTCTAGAAACCTTCAGGGGCGTTATGTCTGAGGAGGATAATGTCAAGCAGTTCCTTAAAGACATTGAAAAGCATTTTGCTAAAAATGGAAAGGCTGAAACAAGTACGCTTCTCGCTAATCTTGTTTCAATGAGGTAATAAAGTAAAAGGGAACATAAGGGAGTACATCATGGAGATGTCTAATCTCGCTGCAAAGCTAAAGACACTAAAGTAGAACTATATGAGGATTTGCGCGTACATTTAGTTTTGATTTCTCTTCCTGCACAATATAGTCATTTTAAAGTAAGTTACAACACCCAAAAGGATAAATAGACTCTTAATGAGCTCATTTATCACTGTGTGCAAGAAGAAAAATTGATTAAGCGGGAGAGGACTGAGAGTGCTCACTTGGCAGTTGCCCCTCGGGATAAGAAAAGGAAAAAAAAAGATGCAGTTGGGACATCACAACCACCAGCAAAAGTGCAAAAAAAACAGGATTCGACTATTTCCTGTTACTTTTGCAGGAAGCCTGGGCACATGAAAAAGGATTGTCCCAAATACCTTCAGTGGCGTATCAAGAAAGGTACACTTCTCAGTTTGGTTTGTTCTGAGGTTAATTTAAGTTCTGTACCTAGACACACTTGGTGGATAGATTCGGATGCTACTACTCACATAAATGTGTCTATGCAGGGTTGTCTGTGGAGCCGAAAGCCAAATGATGCTGAAAGATGCATTTATGTGGGCAATGGAAAAGCAGTTGCGGTTGAAGTAATAGGGACGTTTAGGTTATTATTAAAGACTGGTTGTTTTTTGGATTTGAATGAGACCTTTGTTGTTTCGTCATTTAGACGTAATTTAATTTCTATTTCTACTTTGGACAAATTTGGTTTTTCTTATTCTTTTGGAGATAGTAAATTTAGTTTTTTTCAAGATTCAAATCTTATTGATACTGGTTCTTTATCTCTGAAAGATAACCTTTATCTGTTAGATACAATTATTTCATATAACGAAACCTTGCACGTTGACTCGCGTGGTACAAAATGCAAATTAACCAATGATAATTCTATTATGTTATGGCACAAACGTTTGGGCCATATCTCAATACAGAGAATTGAGAAGCTTGCATCTGATGGAATTCTTGATGCTCTTAATTAGTCAGACTTTAATGTCTGTGTTGAGTGTATTAAGGGAAAACAGACAAACATTAAGAAATTAGGTGCCAACAGAAGCAATGACATCTTAAAACTAATTCATACTGATATTTGTGGACCATTCCCTATGGCTTCTTGGAATGACAAACAATATTTCATTACGTTCATAGACGATTATTCGCATTATGGGTACCTATATTTGATTCATGAGAAGTCTCAATCATTGGACGTGTTTAAGTCCTTTAACGCTGAAGTTGAGAACCAACTAGGCAAAAAAGATTAAAGCCATTAAATCTGATCGTGGTGGCGAGTACTACGGAAAATATGACGAATCAGGTGAACATCATCCAGGACCATTCCCCAAGTTCCTGAGAAATGCAATATCGTCCCACAATACACAATGCCGAGAAAACCCAGTATAAATGGAGTTGCTGAGAAATAAAATAGGATGCTTAAGGACATGGTAAGAGTATGATTAGTCATTGTTCTTAACCAGAATCCCTCTGGGGCGAGGCACTAAAGACTCCAACATACATCCTCAATAGGGTTCCCAGTAAAGTAGTAGCTAAAACCCCTTATGAGCTATGGACAGGCAGAAAGCCTAGTATTGAGCATCTGCACATTTGGGGTTGTCCATCTGAGGCACGGCCGTATAGGCCAAGTGAAAAGAAACTGGACGCAATGACCTTAAGCTGCTACTTTATTGGGTACGCCGAAAGGTGCAGGGGTTATAAGTTTTATGATCCCTCGACTAGGTCATTTCTTGAGACGAAAAATGCAAGATTCCTTGAAGATGTTGAGTTTGGGGAAGGAGATAAATTATGGGATATTGTCTTTGAAGAGAAATTTATTTCTCTTCCTACAGTTGCTATTGATAATGATCAAGCTCTTATCCCTAACATTATTTAAGATGCAAATCCGGATCATTAAGACAATGTTTAGGAACTTCATATCCCAAATCAAGAAGTTCGTGAAGAACAAACTCAACAACTTCAAGGGGAAATGCCACTAAGAAGATCCACTAGAGAAAGAAGGAGTGCGATTTTGGATGACTACATCGTATTTCTTCAGGAACATGACTTTGACATTTTAAGGGGAAGTTCCACTAAAAAGATCCACTAGATAAAGAAGGAGTGCGATTTTGGATGACTACATCGTATTTCTTCAGGAACATGACTTTGACATAGGAGTGATGAAAGATGATCCTATCATCTTTCATCGAGTTAAACAAAGTTCTAATTCTAAAAAGTGGATTGATTCCATGAGGGATGAGATGAAATCCATGAAAGACAATGATGTCTGGGATCTCGTCGAATTGCCTAAAGGAGTGAAACCTATTGGTTGCAAATGGATATTTAAGACCAAAAGGGATTCAAAGAGCAATATTGAGAGATATAAGACACGTCTAATCGCTAAGGATTTTACTCAAAAGGAAGGCATTGATTATAAATAGACTTTCTCTCTGGTTTCATCGAAAGACTCTTTAGGTTCATAATGGCATTAGTGGCTCATTTTCACTTAGAGCTACATCAGATAGATGTAAAGATTGCATTTCTAAATGGTGATATTGACGAAATTATCTATATAGTGCAGCCAGAAAACTTTGTATCTGGAGATCCAAAGAATATGGTTTGCAAACTAAAAAAATCCATCTACGGTCTCAAGCAAGCTTCCCGTCAATGGTATTATAAATTTCATCAAGTCATCATCTCTTTTGGTTTTGAGATGAATAAGGTTGATGATTGCGTATATCATAAGTTCAGTGGGAGTAAATTCATGACCTCTGTTAGTTAATACGCGTATCATACTCATATAGTACCCGTACGTACGAATAATTAGAAAATAATTCGTTTCCGGTACACATTCTAAAGCGTCGTTAAATACTCCGTACTTTTCAAATAAAACGTTTAATACTCGTATTATAGTTATCCGAATAATACTTGGCGAATAAAACTTCAATTTAATATTTTTATAATATTTAAATAAATCAAAAAATCATTTATAAGTATAATTATAATATTATAAAATAATAAATAAGAATATTAAAAATATATAAATTTAGTAACTATTATTAAATAATTATCTTGAATTTATGTTAACTAATAATTTAATATAATAAAAATTTATATAATAAGTTTTATATAATCTAAGTATAAATACAATTCACTTAAAAGCTCACTAACTATTATTAAATATTCATTGTCAATTTGTGTTATAATTTAAAGTAAATCAATAATGTACCTAATATTTATTTTAATATAATCTAAACATAAGTATGAATTACAAGTTTTGTAAATATAATATTAAAATAAGTTGTATTATTACTCTGGAACAATTATATTATATTTCATTAAACTCGTACGTCTAAGGATCCGTATATTATTTGCCGATTTTTTCGTCGTAACTTTTAGAAAATATTCATAATATACTCGTATGTACTAAATAACGAAATTTACCCGTCCCGTATTTAACTAACAAAGAGTTCATCTTCTTTGTGTTATATGTCGATGACATACTGCTAGCTAGTAGTGATATAGGCTTACTGCACGAAACCAAGAGATTTCTAACTATGAAATTTGAGATAAAAGATCTTGGGGATGCCTCTTTTGTATTAGGTATATAGATACATCGAGATTGCTATCGAGGTATCATTGGGTTATCACAAAAGAGCTATATCAAAAGGATTCTCAGCAGATTCGGCATGAAAGATTGTACGCATGGAGATACTCGTATTGTTAAAGGAGACAAGTTCAGTCTCAGTCAGTGCCCCAAGAATGAGTTTGAATCTAAAGAAATACAAAAGATTCCTTATGCTTCTGATGTAGGGAGTCTTTTGTATGCTCAAGTATGTACGCGACCGGACCTAACGTTCATAGTTGGAATGTTGGGCAGATGTTTAACTAACCAAGGAATGGATCATTGGAAAGTATCCAAGAGGGTTATGCGTTATTTACAAAGAATGTAGGTCCCAAGGGGTGTAAGTAAGGTTTAGAAAGGGGGGGGGGTTGAATAAACCTTACCAACTTTTCGATTTTAGTTCTTTTAAAATATTACAGAGTTAATACAAACAGCTAAGTCCTTGAGGGACAACTAAGTTGGTTATTCAAATAGAGTTAGCCACTCAAGCATTTCGATAGAGCCGTTGATAGAATAATTCAATTTGTTTAACCCGAAACTTAACTTAGGTCAGTATTGAGTTTTCAAATGGAAGACTTAACACCCTTGATTTGTTTTAAACTTGTTTTAACACTTGATTTTAACACTTAGTTAATTATCAGTTGGATAGCAAATTATCAGCAGATATAAGTAAGTATGCAGAAATAAAAGTGCTGAAATGTAAATGACACAAATGATTTTTATAGAGGTTCGAAGATGGGGTAATTCTTCTAATCCTCTCTTCTCCAACTCCTGGAGGAATCCACTAAGTAATGATCAGTTCACAAAGTGGTTATCAGCCTAGAGACAAGTCATGATCACACAGCTGACTTGCTCCTTAGACTAAGTCTGGAGATGCCTTGGTCACACAGCTTGCTTCTTGTCCGACTCAGCTTCTTCAATGGGCAGATGCCTAGCTACTTCAGCTCACTTTTTCAAGCTTCTTGGATTTGATCACGAAACCCTCCAATAACTTGAAACTGGTTCGACCTTGACCCTTCCTACAATCCTCCTTGGAATGTAGACCCCTTTTGATTCATCAAAAGTTTCATCTTCAATAGTTTGAAGTTGTCTTTCCTTCACGTGGTTTGTGTTGGATTGATTTCCTTCGAGATTTAGGCTTGAGGATTTGACTTGAAAATCTTGAGAATATTGGTGTTCTGATTTGAATATAGCTTGCTTGTTCGTGGTTCATGTAACCTTTTCTCAATGAGATTCCTCAGTCTTTTATAGTGAACTTTCAAAAATATGTCCGTTGAAGAGATAGGCTGATTTTCAAAAGTCACTAGTGCTCATTGGCTTGTCTTTTCTTGGTCTTTAATCTTGAGATGTAGACCTTTCCTCGTATTAAATGAATGTTCGAGTTTTGAGGTTCGACACGAGATGCGATGCTTCCCATTGGTTTATTCCTTTTGCACGCTTCGGGATGAACACTTTAAGACTGGCAAGATGGAAGTATTACTTATTTAAGTAATGTTCTTAACTTCTCGCAAACGGATTCTTTCGATTAATCGCTTTCTTTGCACTGTTTTTTTTCCAGGTGACTTGAGCTCGCTTCAATCATTGAAAGACTCATCGTCACTTCAACTTGTGACACGGCTTCAGGAGTTGACTTAATCGACTCTTCATTGTTTGTTCCTCATTTTGTTACATTTTCGATCGAGTCCTTGATCTTCTATCTTGGCCATACTCAATTGTTCCTCAATGGAGTCTTCACTTTACTTCTTCAGTTGACTTCTTGTATTTCCAAGCATAGCTGATTTGACTCAGCTCATCCAGCCCTATCTATTACAATGAAAGATACAAGGAAAATGGGGTGCCAACATTCTAATCTAAGTTTTACATGGCATTCATCAAAATCTACAAAATAATTTCCCAACAATTTCCCCCTTTTTGATGATGCCAAAACTTAAAAACATCAAACAAAATGTAAACTCAGATACATATAGACAATGCAGAAACAAAGAATGCATCCGTTGAATCAATCATTTTATTGATCATTGCATTCTTGTCCTTTACACAGCTGTTTACAAAGTGTATCAGAGCATATTTAAATCTAAGTGAATTACAAGCGTCTATGCTAAGATACAGATACAAAATATTTTATTGAAAGAACAGATGACTTACACAACACTGTATTTACAAATGTTAAATACATGAAGGGTTCACAGCAACACTTCATCTCCTTCGCCGTTCCTCCTCCTTTTCTCGTTCATTGGCTCTGTCATCGCCTCGGCTCTCTTTCTTTTTCTTTCATCTTCATCTTCACCGCTTTTCTTCTTTTCATAAGCTCTCTTCGCAAACATCATCTTTTCGCTTTCTCTCTTGCCTCTCTTGCCATAGCTGGTCTTGTCTTCTGTTTTCTTCTTCTATTCTTTTCACATAATCAGCATTCTTGTTTGCCACTTCCAGATTCGCTACTTCATCATTCCCAGCCCAGTAGATCCTTCCCTTCTTGCCTGGATCTACATATTCAATATTTTGGGTAGAGGTCTAGGTCGAAAACTTATTTCTCCACCACTTCTTCCTCCTCCTCTTGGTGTATCTTGTCAGAGTCTTTCGCTTTACCGGTGAATGGTCAGCGGGTAGTCTCTTGTCCCATCGCCTTCTTCACATAACTTCAGACCCTTCTCCCAGTACAAATTCCAGGCTGGGGCTACCGACATTCTTGAAATAGCCTTCAGATTCGACAGTTTTAAATTCTACAAACGATCTTGGCTCGTCTCCGTCATCTGGAATAGCATCTTCATCCTTCCCTGCCGGAATGCGAGAACTGTTTCAACATTTCTTCAACGCGGGCATCCGTCCTCTGGTCGAACTCTTCCATCCCTGCTTCTACAATTTTTCTTTTCTCTGACATAGGCACATCAAAGTGTTCAATCGACAGAGTTAATGGAAGTTTGTTGATAATTGATGCTGTGACATGACCTTGCTGAGGGGTTTTAGCAATCATTAAGGTCAAATCCTTTGACGTTTCCCCCTCAACTGCTTTTCCCTTCTTCTCAACAGCAGCTTCTTCTTTTTTCTTCTTAGCTGTTTCTCCCTTCAATTTCTCAACAACTACTTCTTCCTTTAATTTCCTCAAGTATTCATCTTCCTCCTTTTTGGCATCATCAAAGTAGAGAGAACCCCAGGGAACATTCCTGCGAGCATGAAGTCCAGTCTGCTGAGAGCTGAGTTCTGCTTGGAGTCTGATGCGGCATGTGCTGTTCTAAATTCTGAACGAGTGGCCTTTGATTCAGCTGCCACCAATTTCATTTTAGCTATGAGAAGGCTGAACTTCGTATTCATGTTCTCATCAACACGCATAATTTCTTTTCGATGAAATGCACGCAGTAACTCCATTTCAGTTGTATGGGAGGCATGCAATCTTTCCATATACGCCCCGCATCCTCTTCTTCATATCAGCATTGTCAGCACCCAAACAAGCATTTTATTGTACAATGCCTTAATATATTGAACTTTGCTGCTGGCACCACTCCCTGATCCTTACACAATCCCTCTTAAGTCTGCTGTGAGGGTGGCATCTCTATTGTCCAGACGCAGATCTAATGAGGCCTGATGCCGTTCGATCTTCTCAATGTCTCCATAGATTTTCTTGAAGACTTCACGGATCTCAGTTGTCACACCTGACTCAGCTGACGGCCATTCAACATCGAAGTCAAAATCTGCTGGTACAATGGAGTTGGTAGGGATAACTGGATCTTCTCGAATCTGCGGTGTACGGCCGCTCTTTGCCGTCTATTCCTCCATCATTTGTGACTCAAGTGAAAAAGGAAATAATTGCTCAAAGGTATCATCTCACACATAAGGAATTGAAATTTCAGTCTGTGCATGTGATGATCCTGGTGGAGTTTCTGATCTACGCTGCAGACTTTTGAAGCTGCCTGCACAGATGACTCTGTTCAATCGGGCCTTGTTGAGTAGGCCACCGACCGAGCCTGTTTGCCCTAACAATTTCTTCGGCCTTAGTAGATTTTTCTAAATGAATTACCTGTTCCTCAGCTGCAACATCAGCGTCATCGGAAGATTATGAAACCTGGGGGCTTGGTTCATCACCGAAATTGAAAGTTTAAAGAGCAACATTAAAACTCGACTGACTCGTCTGTGGGAGAACATCCTCAGTTGGGTCCTTTTGATGTTCAACAGGGGTGGACTCAGCTTCATCTTCAGATCCCAGAAATGATATGTCAGGATTGTCCTGGGAATCATGAAGTGCACTAATCTTCTTCTCAGATTCATCAATGTTAACAGGATGGATGTTCTGAATTTCTTGAGCTTTACCCAGGGAGGTCTCAACTTCCCTTGGGCCTTCAACACCTCCAGTAGTCTCAGCTGCAGGGAATATTTCTACATTCCCTTCGACAGTTGCAGCTGTCTTAGAGTCTTGGGTCATGGCATCCGAAGGAGTTTCAACCCCTTGGATTTCACTTTCATCGCCCAGAGTGTTAACTCCCGTGGCATTTCCATCCTATGCCTCGACTACAATAGCAGTGTCCTCAGCCTAAAATGCAGTTGACACTTTGGCTGGGACAGACTCAACTATCCAAGCTTCATCAATGTCAATCTGTTGTGGTTCTTTTTCTTTTTCCACTTTGCCTCCTTTCTTCATTGTGAAGTCATCTGCAGCATCCTCCGACCCTGCTGCAGTGAGTTTTCCCTTCAGCTGGCACACCAGCTGAGTGACTAACGATGGGGTCACTCTTCTCCAAACTCCCGGCTGCTTCCGTTGAGTGCTCAGTTGTGGGGGCAGGTGGTAAAACACCTTCAGTAGGGGTTGGCTCAACATGGGTTCCCAAATTCCCAGTCTCATCGCCAAGTTCCTTGGACACATCTTCAGAGTGTACTGGGGATGTAGTTGCAGCTATAACTGTGGCAATTTGTTGCACTACTCCCAGTAGGTCTATCTGTGGCAACTGTGACAATACGTCCAGATGAGGGTGAGTGTGTTCCAGAGTTCCAGTGAGAGGACATATACTGGCTTTCTCGAGACCTTCAGCTTCCTCAGCAGCTCTGGCTTATCCTTCTCCTTGAAAATTTGCAAGATGTTCAGGCAGTTGTCTTCATTAAAGGCCTGAACCACTTTGGTGATGCCAAGGAATTCGAACAACTCCTCCTCTACTTCTAACTCAGGGCGTTCAAACTGCGCCCTTGAGTGACTTAGCTTCCATGCCCTTCATTCACGTAGACGGCGCTAAATGTCTGGATATACTGGAGAGTACATGATGACATCATCATCTCATTCTCTTCTTCTTGTTCTTCCTTTTCATGGATGGAAGGTAGCATACTTTGATGCTCTTCACCTTCACCGTCGATGAAAGCGGAGAGACAACTTTCTCAGGTGAAGATTCAGTTGTCTCAGCTGCTTCTTTTTCCTCAGTTGTTCTCTCCACAGCTGGGTCTTCTTGGGGCCAGCAGACTTGGCAGTTTCATCAACTATTTCAGGAGATTGCACTTCCTCAGTGTTAGCAATCTCAGATGTTTTCTCCAGCTGAGTAGCAGACTCAACTGTCTTTTCAAGCTCTGAAAGCTTGGAGATTCCTTTTCTTCTCTTGGTTTTAACCAGAGAAATTTCTGGTTCTGTTTTCTCCGGTTCCTCAAATGTAAAGGCCTTCTGAGTTTCCTTAGAGGCAGCTGCCTTTCTAAGCTTGGCAGTCCTCTTCTTCCTTATGGCTGGAAAAGGTATTTGGACTTCCTTCTCAGCCTCGGCTGCAGGGGCAAGAGACATGGCTGCTCGGGCAGGTGACTCGGTTGCAGGGGTAGGGGCATCCTGTTTCTTTGTTGCAGAGGCAACCTTCTTTTTTGCAGCTTTCTTCTTAGGAGGGGAGGTAACATCTATGTCTTCGGGTTCAGCTGATTCCCCATCACTCGTATATGCCCTCTTTGCATAGGCTCTCTTCTGGGCTCCTGAAAGATTAGCCCTGAACATCTTTTTGTTTACATGGAAAGACTTTCCATGTTGAAGGAGAATGCCCTTCACTTCTATTAGATGGCCAATTACCAGGCCATATCCGAGTGATCCTCCAAAGGATCCAGATTCCTTGTATGATTAATTCCCAACATTCTGGCAGAGTCTGTTGTACACGAACTCAGCCCAGTTGACTTTCTTACCCTGCATGATCACATCCATGACGATCAGCTTGGTCTTTGACAGCTGATTGAAGCTGCCAAACATCACATCTACACACTTGGCGACGACATCCATCAACTTGTGATAGTCATCCTTCAGCAACATCTTCTCAGATGTGTATATTACCTTCGCAAAACACTGGTTTGGATATTTCTTTCCATGTGACCAAATCAACGCCGCCGCTTCAACAATCTCGGTCATGCCCTCGACGGCAACAAAGCAAATTGCTCGCAAGGTCTTGGCAAGAATCATGATGTCCTTGCGGTGGACGGGAGGACTTGATTCCTTCGTCGTCCCGCACTTTGCATTTACATAGCTCGCGCCACCTCTTCAAGGTAGGTGTCGAGTACTCAAATTAAGAAAAGGGCGACATAGGACTTTTAGCATATCAACAATCTTCTTCTTCACTAAGGTTTCATCGGAACCCTGCTTCACCATCCCTTCAAAATCCACAGTCGATCCAGAGTGGATTTGCTTCGATAACTTGATGAAATTAAACTTTGGTGCCATTTTTAGAAGTTTCTGCCGATTAAATTTTGATAAACTTGCTTGTGAACTCGTAGGGTTTTGCGAGAGAAAAGAACTTGCTTTCTTTTGCTTTGAAGATGAACAGTTTTGAATGTGAGAGAGAGAAAAGCTGAAAAGTGAGTATATAAGGTTTTTAAAATGACGTGTTTTTGATTTTTGAAATTTAACTAAGATCAACGACTCAGATTTAGCAAGTCAAACCGCATTTAATTCCGCACATTTAATGTGGCAGCATTTATATCCAATCATATGCTTATTGTGCGATTTTTGTGCATCGCCATCATTATTACTGACGCGTCATCCTTAAAAACATTCCCGCTCATTAAAAATGACTGCGTTTTTGTCACTTAGCTATTAATGACTCAACCTCATGTCAAAAGTGACTCAACTCGGCCTTCTCTTCTTTCATTAGGTGACTGTTGTCGCCTAACTCGATACAACTGATTTCCCAATGTAGCTGTTTCACTTGGCTGATGTGAAAAACTTATTTGGTTCTCACTTTTTCATCTTCCATCTCTTCTGATTGAGTCTTTTGAGTATCAGCTCAGCTCAATTAACCCTAGCTCATTTTTAAGCTCTTCAAACCTTGATTCACATAGAGGCTTGGTGAATATGTCAGCTAATTGTTTATCAGTTGAGATATACTCCAGAATGATTTCGTTCTTTTCAACATGATCTCTTATAAAATGATATCTGACATCAATGTGCTTTGTTCTTGAATGCAACACAGGATTCTGAGTGATTGCAATAGCACTTGTGTTATCACACATAATTGGAATCTTTTCTTCTTCAATTTCATAGTCTCTTAGCTGATGTCTCATCCATAAGACTTGGGCACAACAAATGCCCAGATTATGTATTTTGCTTGGTGTGGATGTAGCTATTGAGTTTTGCTTCTTACTGAACCAGGAAACCAATCTGTTTCCAAGCATTTGACATGTACCTGAAGTACTCTTCCTGTCAACTCTACATCCAGTATAGTCTGAGTATGAATAACCGATAAGCTTGAATCCACCTCCCTTTGGATACCATAAGCCAACTTCCTGGCATCCTTTCAAATATCTTAGGATTCTCTTAGATGCGATCATGTGACTCTCCTTTGGTGCAGATTGAAATCTTGCACATACACCTCTTCGCAAAGGTGATGTCCTGGTCTCGTGGCCGTTAAATAAAGCGATGATCCAATGAGTGCTCAATCTTATTTGATCTACGATTTTACCATCCGCATCCATGTCCATCTTGACCGATGTGTTCATTGGTATTTTCACGAAGACTTCTCTTCCATACCAAATTTCTTCATTAACTCCTCGGTGTACTTTGTTTGACTTATGAAAGTTCCATCCTTCAATTGCTTAACTTGAAGTCCTAGGAAGAAAGTCGCTCTCTCCCATCATGCTCATTTCAAATTTGCCTTGAATGAGGTTTGAGAACTTTTCACATGACTCTTTATTTGTGGATCCAAAGATGATATCATCCACATATATTTGAACAAGCAAAGTATACTCTCTCCATCTTGAATTTCAAGAGTGTTCGTCACTTTGCTTTTGGTGAATCCATTGTCGGTTAGAAATTGAGACAATGTATCATACCATGCTCGGGTGCTTGTTTCAATCCATATAAAGCTTTCTTAAGATTGTACACCTTATCTCTAATGGTCTTCTGCTCAAAGCCTGGAGGTTGCTCAACATAGACTTCTTCTTCCAACAATCCATTTAAAAATGCATTTTTCACATCTATTTGATATACAATGAAGTTCTGTGCGGCAAAGATAGGCAAGAAACATCCTTATTGCTTCTAATCTTGCAAAGTGCAAAGGTTTCATCAAAATCTGTTCCCTCTTCGCAATACACTTTGGCTACCAATCTTGCTTTGTTTCTTACCACAGATCCTTCCTCATTCATCTTATTTCTGAAAACCCATTTTGTGCCAATAACATTCTGATGGGTTGGTCTTTGCACCAATTCCCATACTTTGTTTCTTTCAAACTGATTCAGCTCTTCTTGCATGGCTTGAATCCAATGTGTGTCATCCAATGCTTGTGACACATCTTTTGGATCTATTTGGGAAATAAAACAAGTGAACATTACTTCTTGCCGAGCCCTGGATCTGGTTCTCACACCGTCTCTCACATCTCCAATTACTAACTCTAGTGGATGGTCTCTCAGCCATCTCACATCATGTTGAAGCAAATCAGTTGGGTTCAGCTGTATTGCAGCTGTGTTATCTTGAGCAGCTATTTCATCATCATTCAGCTGCAGATTTTCCAGCTGCCTTTGAAATTCAAATCGGCTATCTCATCTTCATCTTGATTGATTACTCTTGCTTGACTTCAACATAAGGACTTTTTCGCATAGTTGGTTGATTGACTTATCGCCTAACTCTTCAAAGTCTTCTCCATTCACATTAGGTTCATCAAAAACCACATGAATAGACTCTTCTGTGACCATAGTCCTCTTGTTCAGCACTCTATAGGCTTTGCTCTCAGCTGAGTATCCCAAAAAGATACCATCATCATTTTTAGCATCAAAAGCCTTTACATTATCCTTGCCATTGTTGTGGGTGAAACATTTACATCCAAAGATTCTAAAATATGCAACATTTGGCTTTCTCCCTGTCCAAATTCCATAAGAAATCTTTGTCGGCTGTCTATTTATCATGCATCTATTTTGAGTATAGCATGCAGTGTTGATGGCTTCAGCCCAAAATCTCTTAGGAAGTCTAGCTTCAGCTAACATGGTCCTAGTAGCTTCCTTGAGAGTTATGTTCCTTCTTTCAGCTACTCCATTCTGTTGTGGAGTTCTTGCTGCAGATAACTCATGAGCAATACCATTTTCAACAAAATATTGAGTGATTATCCCATTGACAAACTCAGTTCCTCTATCAGACCTTATCTTTATAATGGTTTGGCTCTTTTCATTTTGAACTCTTTTCATCAGTTGTGGTAACTTTTGCAAAGTTTCCTTCTTTTTGCACATGAAGATTGTCCAAGTGTATCTTGAATAGTCATCTACCACCACTAAGGTGTATTTCTTCCAACTTATGCTGGCTGGTTCAACTGGACCAAATAAGTCCATATGTTGTTCCTTGAACCTGCAATCAAGGAAATTAATTTTTAGGTACCCATACTTGCATGAGTCCTGAGGGGTTAGTACTGTAAGATGATCCAACCAACCTATAGCCAAATGATTTGACTCTAAGAGGTTGCCATCTATCTGTGCCATAATCATAATTCACTTTGGCAAATTGCTTGGGGGTTTTGGGTTCATACAACTGTCTCTTTTGTCTGTATGCCTGTGTGTGTGTTTTAGCAATTGCATTCTTTGGGTAGTTGTGGTATTTTTGAGTGTAGTGCCTGGGTGCATATGTGTGCTGATAATAGCTCTTTTGCCTTTGGAATGACCTTTGCTGAGGTCTAGGTCTTTGCCATCTAGGCTTGTATTCCATTGGTTTTTGCTGATTTTTCACGTTGTTCCAATCAGCTTGGCTTGGGTAGTTTCTACCATTCCCATCATATGTGTTTCTTTGATAAAACTTCGGGGTTTTTGGTAGCTCATTTTATTCTTCACAGAGTACTTCCTATTTGGAGTTTTCTTTGAGGAACTCTGCTTTGGATTTCTTCTCGAGTTGTCCTCTCAGCATACTCAACTGGTTGTTTTCCTTTTCCTTTATATCCAAAGCCAGTTTGTTTGTGATTGTGCTTTGGAATGAATGTGAGTGCAACATTTGGTGGTTTGGGTTTTTGATATGCTTCATTACTTGAAGATCCTTTTTCCAAAATCACTCTAGGAGTTTGATTATGCACAAAGGAATTGAATCCTATGCCTGTCTTATCTCCACATTCTTTTTGGCTCATAATAAGGTCATCCGATGATTTATATGCCTTTGTAAATGAGGCAATCACATTTTTGAGATCATTTTCCCTCTTTTCTATATGACTATCTCTCGCTTTATTAGTTTAGCATTCTCATCCTTGACTCCTTGTTCTCACAACTATGTGACTTGAAAGTACTCCGCTCCTTAGTCATTTGTGAGTTTTCGCTTTGAGCGGTTTGTTTTCCTCATTTAATAGTGTGTGAGGATTTAATTTGCTCAAAGTCTTTCATCATTTTGCCTAATGAATCATAAAGATCAGTGGGTGATGAAGTGTGTGTGTCACAATCACTATCACTAGAATCTGAATGAGATGAGTTAGAGTGTACCTCATCCTCGTGGTCTGGTTGATCTTGTTCTTTAGCCATTAGACAGACCATTGCTTCTTCTTGAGAATCACTTGAGTAGTCGACTTCACTACTCTGAGTCTGTCGCTTCTTTAGACTTAGTTGCCTCTCAGTGATCTCGGCAGCCAACATGGCTTTCTTCTTTTCCTGTCTTCTTTCTCTGAAGACTTTTCTTTCTTCTTCATCCATGTGCTTGTTGGCTGGTGGATAGGAATGGTCAATTGCAAAATGTCCTGGTTGTCTGTAATTCCAACACAGGTTCTCAGCTCTTTTTGTCATTGGGTTATCAGCTCTCTGATACTCAACCCTTTGATGCTCAGCTCTCTTGGGTGGCCTGTCTTCTCTTGACTTGGAGGGAGCTGAATGTCTCTTGAGGATTCACCCTTGTTTCTTTTATAGTTCTTATTGAAGAACTTGTTGAATCTTTTAACCATCAGGGCAATCTCCTCCTGGTTTATGGCTTCCTTGACTTCAGCTCCCTTTTCATCCTTGGCTATAAGTGCAATTGTCTGGGGTACAACTGTCTCCTCTTGATCCTTTCTCATCAGCTCAAACTCATAAGCTTTGAGGTCTGAGAATAGCTCATAATTGGATGTTTTTGATAGGTCCATCGAGTGGCTTAGAGCCATGGTCTTCATTTCCCATTCAGCTGGGAGGCACCTCAAAATCTCCATACACCACTCTTTTTGTGTGTATTCCTTTCCAAGTGCTGAGAGCTCATTTGTGATTTCAGTGAATCTGGCATCCAGCTGATCCATTGTTTCACCTGCAAGCATTTTAAAGTTTTCAAACTTTTGAACAACAACAGATAATTTCTTTTCTTTAATTTGCTCTGATCCTTCACAAATTAAAGTCAGTTTATCCCAGATTTCTTTTGTTGGTTTGTAGAATTTGACTTTATTGAACATTGCTTTGTCCAAAGTCTTGTAGAGAAATCCTTTGCCACATTGTTCAAGTTGTATCTCTTTCTGTCATCATTCGTCCATTCAGTCCTTGGTTTTTCAACTAAGTCTGGTCTTGCCTCTGCCACAACTTCTTCTCCTTCACCGCTTTGCTTCTCCGGTTGTGTTCACTTTCAGTATTTGCAGTGGCCCATCCTCTATCACTAGCCACATTTCATCATGTAAAGTAGATAGATGAGCCTACATACGAATTTTCCAGTCATCAAACTCCTCAATAGTGAACATAGGAATGCGTGTCAGATTTGCTTTCCTTCGATTGGTTTCTTGAGTTGACTTAACTGACTCTTCATTCAGTTGTTCCTTAGCTGCATCTGCATTATAAACACCCATTGTTCTGTTAGGTTTACCTCGTACGGATTGCCATTGATAGCCATTCATGGCCATTCCCATCGGATCTTGGGCAACTTCTCGGTGTTTTATTGTTCAAAGTTCCCTAGCGCCGCGATCAATCATTTCACTTGTTGATGAGAGTAGCCCATTGTAAAATGTTTGGACTTGCATCCAAATAGGAAGACCATGATGTTTGGTCTCGTCATCTTCTTGAGTGAATGAAGAGATTTCATTCCTCAACCGTGCAGTTTTGCCCGGTGGAAAATATTTCAAAAAGAACTTTTCGGCATGATGTTCCACGTTGTAATCGTTCCCTTTGGTAAAGTATTTAGCCATTGTTTAGTAAGTCCCCGAAGAGTAAATGGGAATAGGCGTAAACGGATGGCATCATCAGAGACCCCATTGATTTTGAATGTATCGCAAATTTCGAGGAAATTTGCGATATGATTATTCGGATCTTCGTCTGGTAGGCCATCAAATTGAATGAATTGTTGCACCATTTTAATGACATTCGGTTTGATTTCAAAATTATTGGCCGCAATGGGCCTTACGATCTTTAGATGACGTGCCGTCCATGGATGGTTTGGCATAGTCATACATAGTTCTTTGTTCATCCGCCATGACGAAATCTTTACTTTCGTTAGTATCCTCTTTGTGGTCTGTGTTAGTACTTTCCTCTGTGTTGCTACCGGCGGTGTCGCGCTTCCAAATTCGGCGACGAGTAGGCATGCACTGCGGTAAATAGAGAGGATAAGTGTAATCCAATACTTACAAAGATAGATAAAAAGAAAGATGATGGTAAAATAATAATAATAAAAAAAATGATTAAATTAACAAAAATAAAGCGTTCTTAATTACAATCCCCGGCAACGGCGCCAAAAACTTGATGGCTCAAAAGCTACTCTAGAAAACCGTAGGCAAGTGCACCTATCGTTTTATAGTATAGATTATTAGTCAAGTGTCATTCCCACAAGGATTATAAGTACTAATAATTCTTTGTCTTTTTGTTATTTAATCTAATTAATTTTCGAGTTTTTGTTTGATTTAATAAACTACAATATGTAAAGAAAAAAAAATGAAGAATGATTTGTAAAATAAGAAATCAAGAGATAGAGATGTGTTTGAATGTAAATCCCTGATAAGTGTCTTTTTATGCATGTTTTATGTGTGTATTTGAGTAGAATTTGAGGTTTTTTGTTGTTAGTTTCATGAGTTTTTGATTGTGCATAGTTCATATTACTGTGAGGTGTTTTTATTGGTGTAGATTGATCATTCGGAGCTAATTTTGGTGGATTTCGGACCATGGATTCATGTCAAAACATATCCCGGGGTTTATGGATGCAAAAACACTCGAAATCCCAAGCTAAACGCGTCATTTCGGGGCCTTTCGAGATAAACACGGCCAGGGTGTGCTTTTCAAACACGGACATGCTTTTAATCAGCCAAAAAAGAGAAAAATATGGCCATGGCATGAAAAGCACGGCCAGGGTGTGCTTTCAAAGCACGGCCGTGCTTCTGGCAACCCCAAACAGCGTGAAAAACACGGCCAGGCCGTGCTTTTGAGCACTACGTGTTTCGTGTTCAAGCTGTTTTCGCATGATTTTGGAAGGGTATTTTGGGAAAGCACTTCAACCAAGCCTTTTGACAACTCTTTTTGCACATTTATACCTCATTATGCTTCACCAATTCCTTACTTTCCCACATGATCACATGAAAATAATGATTCTAACAACCAACTCATAAAGTTGGGTATTAAACTATCAAAAGATGACATTATTAAGGAATACTTTCTCCAAAATAATGTCTATAAAATCCAAGAGTGTGGGTTGAAGGATTCATTCATTCATTGATATACATAGAAATCAGATTTTAGACATGAAAGTTCATATTTTGGAGAGGAAAAACACACATTGTGGTTAGGAAGAGAGTTAGAAGACTTGGATCACCATGTAGAGGCGCTAAGGCACAAGGATTGAAGATCGCTCGGAGAAGAAGATGAACTCCACCACTTCATCATCATACTTCCAACTGGGGAGTCTTATGTTGTTTTGGAAGTTTTAACTCCAAGTATTCGTGTTGATTTGAAAGAAACTTGTTTAATTGTTGTTTTCATTCTCAAATCCATCATGAGTTAAATCGCTAGTGTTTGAATGTGATGAACCCTAGAACTTATTTGTGATTATTGGTTTGAATGTTTTAATATATTTTCTTATGCTTTTATGCGAGTCGCTTATGTTATGCTTGTTTATTCGAATTGGTATATGCGCAATATTGATTTGAAGTTTATTTTTTACCGGGAAATCGAGAGATTCATGGTGAAATAGAACCAACATAAGTGAAAGGAGTTGCATGCAATCCTAGATATGGGACGACATAAATCTTAGGATTAGGGTCAAACCTAATATGGGAATTCACAAATCGTTAATGCAATCTTGGGGGTTTTAACTAGAAAGAGATTTCAGTTAATCAACTTGAGATTAGGAGTTTTTCGCCTTGAGAAAGGGTTTAACTTAATTTAGGAATGCCTACGGTCCATGAAGCATGAAAATATGTTAAGGGATGGTTAAAACTTAAGGGTTATGGTTGTATTCATTTTGGTAAAATCACAAAGACGTTCTAGAGGGATTCATATTCAAGCACATTTATATCCATCATCTTCCAATCCGAGTGTATCTAATATCCTTTGTGTTCTTAGTTGCCTCTTCCACTTTTATTTGCTTTTGTTTATTTTTATTTTGCAACAAACTATTTGGCGAATTTGTAGGCTAGATAATAAAAAGACGGTAATTACTAGTAATCATAGTCCTCGTGGGAATGACACTCGATACTCGCTTAGCTTTGCTATAAACGATAGGTGCACTTGCCTAGGCCGTTTTTAGGAGTAGCTTCCGAGCCATCAATCCCTCTAGAATGTTTTTGTGATTTAACAAGTTAAAAATACAACCATGAACCCTTAAGCAAAAACTAACCTCTTTTAATAAAATCTCATGTTATGTGGACCGTAGAAATTCCCGATTTAAGTTAAACCCTTTCTCAAGGTAAAAAACTCCTAATCTCAAGTTGATTAACTGAAACCTCTTTCTAGTTAAAACCCCCAAAACAGCATTATAACGATTTGTGAATTCCCATATTAGGTTTGACCATAATCCAGAAGATTTATGTCGTCATATATCTAGGATTGCATGCAACCCTTTTCACTTATATAGGTTCTATTTTACCATGAATCTCTCAATTTCCCAGATGAAAAATAAACTTCAAATCAATATTGCGCATATATCAAGTCGAATGAACGAAACATAATATAAGTGAATCACACAAAACATGAAGATTTTATTAAAAACATACACACCTTAATCACAAATCCATTCTAGAGTTCATTACATTCAAACACTAGAAGTTTAGCTACTCATGATCTTGACAAAAGAGTAAATTACACAAGAAGATGTAAATATTGTAGACATGGTGTACTTATCTTTCTCAAAATCTCAATTGACTTCTTTCTTGATTGATGATGTTGCTCCAAGCCTTTTTCTCCAATGTTGCTACAAGCTTACTCCTCCAAGACCCCTTGATCTCAATTTTACTTAAAATGTTTATACAATGAATCTATTGAATGAGTATATGAATACATGAATGAATTATGAATGATCCTCCTCCCAACTTCAACTCTTGGCTTTTATAGACACCATTTTTGTATAATAATACATTGATGGTGCCATCTTTTGCTAAACAATTGTCTCCACTTTCATTGTTGGTTGGTGAATTCTTGTACTCAATTGATGATTGAGAGAATATGGAGACATGGTGGAGCAAAATTGGGTGTTAAAGGTGTACAAAAGTGATCAAAAAGCTTGGTTGATGAGTTTTCCATAATGTTTTGCATAGAAAAATTGCAAAAGGATGTCCCTGACATGTCCATGTCGCAGAACACACCTTGGCCATGCTGTCTGACATGGCCGTGTCGCCCAACATGGCCAGGCCGTGTTGGGGGCTGCTTTGTACGAATTTTTTGAGTTTTTGGCTCCCGGCGGAACACGGTCGTGTTGCCCAATACCCCCTGCCCGTGTTGGACCAAAAAGGCCCCGAAATGACGCGTTTGGCTTGGGATTTCGAGTGTTTTTGCATCCTTAAACTCCCCGACATGTTTTGACATGAATCCATGGTCCGAAATTCACCAAAATTAGCCCCGAATGGTCAATCTAGATCAATAAAAGCACCTCGGAATAATATGAACTATGTACAAAATAAAATTTACAAAACTAACAATAAAATAACTCGAATTCTAATCAAATATACACATAAAACATGCATAAAAAGACCCTTATCACTCCCCATTCTGTAGCCCTCTCTCTCACCCTCCCCTCTCTCCCTCCCCCTCCCCCTCCATACTTCCTATTGGAGGGCCAACAATGGCGCTTCTTTGGGCGTCCGAAGGTGGTCGGAATTTTTGGTCCAGGGTGAAAGTGGGTTGGAGCTTCACGGAGGTATTTCGGAGCTGAGTAGACGATAGGTTGCGGCAGTAGATTTGGGAGAGGGAGAGGCATTTTTTCTATTTTTTTGTATTTTTTCTCTCGGTTTTTAGCTATAGTTGTTTTCTTATTTTGTTTGTATTTTCTTTTCCCGGTTGATTTGCGAAACTCTTAGGCGGATCGTTTTTTTCGTTGCAAGTATGTAGTGGTTGCTCGCGCCCGGTTTCAGATTTTTTTAGTGTGTTACGATCTCCATTAAGTCTTTGAAGTCTCTCCGTGAAGTGTTTTTGGTTTGGAGTGGGTAGTCTTTTTTAGTCATGTGAATTTGAATTGGTCTTACCAATTTCCATTTCTTAGTTAGTTTTTCATTTTTCTTGAAGACGCTTTCTACGATTATCAGTTGTAATTTGAGTTTTTAAGTTATTATAATAAAATATTATAGTTCGACAAAAAAAAAAAAAATCAGAGACCCCTGTCGAGGACCCGAGGTTGAGAGAAAAGGGTAGCCAAATCATTGCAGCAAATGCACTTAAACCGACCGGAGACATGGCCAAAGGGCCCCATCTCATGTGCATTGACACCCAAATTCCAGTTCAACAAAAATAGCCTGCAACATCAGTAATTGTAGCACATAGATATAATACAAGTGTATGGACAATGTTACCCCCATCACTTTCATATAAAGTTGTCATCCCCCAACTGTATTTTGTGTTTTTTAGTACTAAAATAATCCATTACGAAAGCCGAAAGGGAAAGAATACTATGAATAAGTTTAACCTTATACGGCATTTTTCGAATAATTGAGGATAGCTGTACTATGACAGTTGATAAATGATCTTTCATTATATAAAATATACATTTTACAACAGAGGTAGGACTGAAAAACGAACTAAGCTCGGTTCTTTCATTATATAAAATCGTACATTAAAACCTCGTTAGAGCTCGGTTCGTTAGCGTAATGAACTATGCTTGTATACATTTTTTTTATTCAATAACATGTAAAGCGCGGCTCGAGCTCGATTAGTAAAAAAGAATAAAATATATATAAAAATATCAAGTTACTCGAGATTGATTCGTGTTCAGCTCGACTAAAGTTTGTCCAAGCTCAATTCAATTAATAATCAAACCAAACTCAAACACAATTTTTAAAGTTCGATTAAAATTAAAACAAGTTTGAACAATTACATATATACTCACAGTTTTAAATTGTAAAATGTTCAACTTATAAATAAAAGGAAAGTAGATAAACATTTCTACCTTATATCAATTACATTAAATAATTAAAAATTAAATTAAAGAATCTAAATTGCGAAAATTGGTCTTCTTGATTTAGTCTCGTTATCCAAATCCAATACTGGATATTAGGTGGGTGTGGGTGTAGCAACACGACACCTGTCGAGGTTTTGGGAGAAGGTATGGCCAAAGAGGTCCCACATGCCCCATTAAAAATAATTTTTTTCCTTTTATACCCCAACACCCAAAATAATTGCATCAAAAAGCACCCAAGCAAATAGGACCCAAGGGGAAGGCCTACAAGTTCAAAGCTGTATAAATTGACACCCATGTTCCGATTCAACAAAATTTTATTGCAACCCGCAAGAGTAATCAGGTGGAGTAGGCGAGCGTGGGACTAAAAGATTACGAGTTCGATTTCTTCTACCAATATTTTTTTGGTTGAACTTGCAGACTAGTACGCCCAACCCGAAGATTTATCCAATGCTTGTTTCGAAGAGTAGCATAAGCCCCGGAGTTTAAAAAAAAAAAAAAAAAAACCAAATATTTTATTACAGTATCACATGATATATATTAAATAAGCTTGGGAGAGACGTAAACTGGTTAGTCTAATGGTGAGAAGAGCATATAATATTTAAATTATAAAAGAAATTAGTTCTTATGTTGTCAAATAATTATTTGCAATACACATGTATCCCAACACATACAAGTGTATGACCCGTCCCGTTCAAGACCCACCCTGGCCTGCCCCGTTTGAATTGTCCTGTTGGGCGGCTATGTGTACACCGTACATCTCTACCCCGTGTGCACTCACCCTGCACCAGCCTGTTTGGTATTTTATTTTTTTAATATATCAAATGTATATGTTACATATATATTATATGATAATATAATTATTATGTACTTAATATTATATCTAACATGTGACATTTTTTATAAATAATATGCATCTAAATACAAAATATAATATTAAACAACTTATTAAATAATACAAAAATACAAGATAATTAGAATATTATAATAATAAATTTTATTTAACGTCGGACGACTCACCCCAACCCATGGAGTGAACGGGACGGGTCTAGATCTCCCGCCCCCATGGCCATGGACCATCATCCCTACCCAAGTGCAAGATGGGACTTAAATGGGCTCTTTAAGTGATGGTAATGACCACATGATAGTAAATTAATACAGCTCGATTCAAATCCAAATTTATCGTTTTATTTGCAGTACAGATATATATAATAGAACAAGTATAGAATGAACGTAAAACGTCTCCGTCTAGCAGTGGAAAAGAGAATGTGCCATTTAAGTCAAGTGTTCAGTCGAAACTAAATGTAATTACAATATTATCACTTCATTCCCTATACACAAATATAATAACACAAGTATAGTATGAACTTGTACTAAAAAAATAAAAAATATATATAGTATGAACTTAAATGGGTTCGTCTAATGGCGGAGAATAGCATATATGTGTGATATTTAAATAAAAGTTTATATCGAACTTCGATTCTGAATTTACAATTTATTGCTTATAATTATACAATAATACAAGTGTAGCATGACTTTAAACGGACACGTCCAATGATATAGAAGAGCATATGTTATATTAATTAAGTTCGAAATACTATTCTGACTTACTAATTAAATTATTAGACTGTAAGAATTACTTTTTGCGAGTTATCCCTACATAAAAAAAAAAGAAAAAGAAAAAAGAGGAAAAAAAGGTATATATCAAAGTTTATAATAATGCACAAATGTATGGTCATGACTCATAAGCGGTGATCCACAATCACTTTCTCAAAGTTCTCAACTCCCAACGGCATTATAATGGTAATACGGGAAACTGTTGGCCGACTTTGTGCCACTTAATACTAAAATAACCCATCCATTACCAAAAAGGATAAAATCAACGTATACATCATAGTATTTCTCGCTTTATGTGTAACAAGTGAGTTTTGACTTGGTTCTTGCTTTTATTTGACCCAATTGAATTAGTTAAACTGATTTGGGCGAGAAATTAAATATTGTATTTTGGTTGTCCTTTCGTTTTGAGTCTAGGTATTTTAGTTTGGAAATAACCTAAAAAACAATGAATAATGTTAGGCTAGTTTGGGTGGTCCTCAACCAAGATTGACCTTCTAATGTTTAAGTCAGTACAAGTCGTAAGGAGCTGAAAGAACGAAGTAAAATCACATTAATGAGATACATTATATGAGTGAATTTGTGGGGTTTATATAGTGTTGATCGGTCTAGACCATATATGCTACCTTGACTTAGTAGAATCACATGAGATCTCCGGTCCCATCAAGTGGTCTAGTCGACGATCAAGGGTCGCGGAGTGGGACCAGGACTATGGGTCGGCCGGGTACCAAATAAAAAAATGTAGATCTTATGGCATATTTGATATTTTGACTATATTTGGAGGGTAAAATATATAGTATTTTTAGCCCACCATATTAAAACATATCATTGTTAATTGTTAGGAGTTTTTGGATATCGCTTATATCTACATTAATGATATTGTTTATTTCAGATTTAAGTCCCTGTAATTTTATTTTTGGGCACTTTGATGATACCCGAGCCGAAAGTGGAAGAAATTAATCAAGTCATCGACCCAACACACATCCTAATAAGCGACTGCGAGTGCGTCGGCAATGGTGCGCGACAAACACGTCACGAACTAGGCTCGCCCATTACCGAGCCCAACCGCAACACGGCCGCCGAGCCCCGAGCCCAAATGTCGGCGTGGAAACGCATGCGCGATGACAGTTCATGAAGTAATCACTTGCCCATACTTAACACTTTATCGATATCCAAACCGCCACATGTCGAGAAAGTTATACGCAGAGAAGTCGACAAGTGGCAAGATTTGATCGACATGCACGAGTTAGAGAGGACATGTGTCTTTCTTTAATTATTTTACTAATTAATGAATAGTTAGTGAAATGATGACTATTGGAAACCCACTTACTCGAAGGGGTATAAAAAGGCCGATAGAGAGAAAAAGAGGAGAGAAAAAAACAAAAACAAAAAGATTGTAAGAAAGAAAAGACCCCGATAGTTCGGCTCGGCATTATGCAAAAAAGCGAGAATTAGCCATAAATAAACACACGTTACGCACGCGTTTACATTTCTACGTGTCAAACCTTTTACATATTTTTGCTTGTTGACCAAAACGCACGTCAACAAATTGGCGCTAGAAGGAGGGCCCGTATTGGTCCAGTCAGAGTTCCAGTCAAAAACAAGCCAAGTAAAAACCAGGTAAAGTTTAACGCTTAACCTTTTCATAATAGACAAAAATGAGTCAACTGTCGAGAAATGCCCGTTTGAGTGAAGAGCAACATTTGAACAACCAACCTGGCCAGACTACGAATGGCCAAAATATGCTCCAAACGGAAGCAGGGAGCACTATTTTATTTCCTTTTGCTCAGTTAATTGCCAACCCAACTTTTGTACAACAAATGAACCAACTTATATCACAAACTCTCGCTACCACAAACTCTCAAGCACCTCCTCCACTCCTTGCAAATACTAACCCACTCAACCCACAACTAAATGTTAACATTAATCCTCAAATTCCCGGACTTCCTCATCACGAAGCCCAAGAAGCCAGTTCAGGTAATGAACAACATGTCCGTCGTGACAGAAGGCGGCAGCGAGAAGATGAGGAGGAGCAAAGTCGTATAGCGGAGTCATTTCCGGAGCCAACGCGACATCGTCATGCCCACTCAGTGTTCGCCGGACGACTGGGAGTTGATCCTTTTCGCCCAGCTCGATCGATAAGCTCCCGACTCAGGTTTTCGGATGAGCGGGAGCAGCTTAGGGTCAATCGGATCCAAGGCCCTAGCCTATGGCAGGAACGGGATGTAGAGATACATCGCCTGCGTCGTCGTCTAAACGAATTGGAAGGCGGTCCGGATGGCGAACAGTCTCGAAGACCGCCCCAAGTAATGAACCAGCCAGCTGTTCCGTCGCCATTTTCCCCTGGAATTCTGGCGACCCCATTACCGCCAAAGTTGAAAATCCCCCAGGTCGGTCTCTACAATGGGGAAACCGACCCGACCACTCACGTTCACAAGTACTTAGCATGGATGGAACTGTACAGTCCAAGTGATGCCATCCTCTGCAGGGCTTTTCCCCTGACTCTTGGCGACTGAGCCCACCGCAGGTTTAGGACCCTACCACAGGGATCCATTCAGGCATGGGGGGATCTGGCCTCCGCCTTTACGACGCATTTCTTAACATCCAAAGTCAAGCCGCACCTAAGGACTCCTCGTAAACATCAAACAAGGAAGGGCGAGCCCTCGAAAAGTTATATTTCTCGGTTCAACAAGCAAGTTCGAGATGGAATGGGCGGTGTCGATGACGCCATTTTGATCGCGACCATGGCCGGATCGCCCCGAAACATGGTTTAATTACTCCATCCACGAATCGGGGCGACCTCGTACCAAGAATTTCGATTCGCGCGGGAACGCCATATTTGTGCGGAAGAAGCCATGGCAAGTAACCGCCCCGAGCACCGGCAGGTGGGCATAAGAAAGGACGGAAGGAAAGAACCAGCAGTTGGGCGTGGTCGGGATTCGGTCGTTCTCGGAAAACCCGACCACCGGATTTAGGAGCTCGCCAAGAGGCGAGAGCCGAAGTTGCCGCTACTGAGGAGTACTTTGACCCACACTCCATCGCCCATATGGAATGAAGTACGTGGTGAATTTGTTGCCTCGGCTCGGTCTTTGAAAATTGAGCCGTCAAAATTAGATTCGCGTCGATTCTGTGCCTATCATAAATCGATAGGTCACGACATCGATGAGTGCCGAGATCTAATTAGGGAAATTATGCGTGTTGTTCGGCGGGCGGTCTCAAAAGGTACGTTCATGAGCTACGCCCCCGCCGCCAAGATCGCTCAAGGTGTCAACGGGAGCGCGTAATCAATCCGGCTCTCGCCGCCACCCCGGTGAAAACCAGGGAGGAGATCCTCATGATGTCGAGTGCGGTCGAATCAACACTAACACAAGAGAGGATAGACACTCCAACGAGGAAAAGAAAAGCCGATGTTGGGACAGAAACCAATGCCGAAAGACAAGTTCGGGTGGCGTAAATCAAGGAAGGCCAACCCACCGGCCACTTTGTGTTCTCGGATGCGGATGCCGACCAGGTGGTCCATCCTCATTCGACCCTCCGGTCATTCTTGCACCAATTTTGGGTATTAGGTTCACGTAATTTTGATCGACAGGAAGCTATTCGATCATTTATGTCCGAGCATTTCGAAGATTGAACGTGGACGATAGTTATATCCGTCCATGCAACGATAGCATTCTCGGGGTTTGGAGGAGGAAGGATAGTCCCGCTTGGAGAAGTTGATCCGCCCATCCAAATGGGACAAGGTTTGCATAAACGAACCATCATGACAACATTCAAAATAATCAATGCCGATTCTGAGTACAATGCTATCATTGGGAGGCCATTGCTTTATCATATAAATAAATATTGTTTCGATATATCACTTTTGTATAAAATTCCCGACATCCGATGGCTAGCTATACATACATAAAGGGAATCAAAGGGAATCACGAGAATGCTCTCTTAAACTCCGACCAAAAGTAGAGATTAATGTGGCGGAACAAGGACAAACTAGTGGAACCACACAGACGATCCCGTGCCCAAGGAGGAGTCCGAGCAAAGCGGTGATTGTTCGGAGGATAATCCGTGTCGTCGGCCCGGGAAGGAGCCAATGATGGAAGAAAAGCGAGCCGGTGATTGAGGGGCGAGCCGAAGAAAGATGAATTGCTCCTGCAGATCAAAGAGGGCAAAACAAGAAAAAAACAGGCGGAACCGTGTAGAACAAGTTGATACAATCAATGTCGGAAGGCCAAGCGAGGAGCGCCAACTACGTATTGGTCATGATCTCCCAGAACCATATCGAACCGAGTTGATCGAGTTTTTGGGAAATAATCTTGACGTCTTCGCATGGACTCATGCAGACATGCCCGGAATTGACCCTAAGTACGCATGCCACCGCCTCAATATTGATCTAATGTTTCGCCCAATTATCCAAAAAAGGCGCAAACTCGGCCCTGATAGACAGGCAGCACTCGAGACCGAGGTTAACAAGCTACTAGACAATCAATTCATCCGGGAAGCCCTCTATCCCCGATGGGTCGCCAATCCTGTTTTGGTAAAGAAAAGCAATGGCCAGTGGCGCCTGTGCGTGGATTTTACCGACCTCAACAAAGCATGCCCTAAGGACAGTTATCCATTGCCAAATATTGATTACATGGTGGATGCCACGGCGGGACACGAGCTGATGAGCTTTATGGATGCATACTCGGGTTACAATCAAATACGGATGCACCCAGAAGATGAAGAAAATACATCATTCTTCTCTGCTCGAGGAATTCACTGTTACAAGATGATGCCCTTTGGATTGAAGAATGCTGGTGCGACCTATCAAAGGTTAGTAAATAAGATGTTTGAGAAAATGATAGGTCACACTATGGAAGTCTATGTAGATGACATGTTGGTGAAGTCATTTGTACATATCGATCATCTAAACGATCTTAATAAAATGTTTTTTTTGAGAGAGTATAAGATGATGTTAAACCCGAGAAAGTGTACGTTTGGGGTCGGTTCGGGCAAATTTTTGGGGTATATGGTCACGAGGAGGGAATAGAAGCTAACCCTGAGATAAAATAAAAGCCATCATTGATCTAGAACCCCGAACTCCGTAAAAAGGTACAAAGCCTAACAGCCGATTGGCCGCCCTTTAACCGATTTGTTTCTCACGATCCTGAGACAAATGCAAGCCTTTCTTTGAAATTATAAAGAAAAGCAAAAATTTCGAGTGGACCGAGCAAGCCACAGATTGCCTTTGAATCCCTCAAACAAAGACCTCTCTTCAATCCCTATATTGCAAAAAACCGACCCAAGGGGAGGACTTGTATTTGTACTTGGCGGTATCCGAATACGCCATCAGCTCGGTGTTAATCAGGCTAGATGGCTCTATTCAACATCCAGTTTATTACACTAGTCAAGCATTACATGACGCCGAGCTCCGGTACCCACCAATGGAAAAGTTGGCTTATTCATTAATCACCGCGGCGCGGAAACTCCGTCCATATTTCCTAGAACACAAGATTATAGTATTGACGAACTACCCGGCTGAAACAAGTATTACACCGACCGATACTTACGGTCGGATGATTAAGTGGGCCGTCGAACTCAGTCAATTTGACATTATATACGAACCACGCACTGCAATAAAAGGACATGCTTTAGCCGATTTTGTGGCCGAATTCACACCTTCCATACGATTGGAAGTTATGGAAGACCAAGAATGGAAATTGTTCGTTGACGGCTCTTCCACCGCAGACGGGACGGCGGGGCGGAATCGTGATAATCGATCCAAAGGAAAAATGCTCTTTGCTCGGCCATACGATTTGATTCCCGCAATGAACAACGGCCGAGTATAAAGCGCTCTGGCGGGCAGCTTAGACATGGCGGCCTCTATGGGCCTAAAACAACTATTGGTACACAGCGATTCTCGGTTGGTCGTTCATCAAATCAACGGCGAATACGAAGCAAAAAGAGCAAAAATTGCACAATATTTGGATTTGGTCAAAAAGAGATTATCACACTTTAAGACAAAAGTCTTACATGTGCCCCGAGCCGAGAACATGCAAGCAGATGCCTTAGCGCGGCTCGGCTCGATCCCAGGGGCGGATGCCATCACGGATGTCATTGTCACACAAGTTTTCTTCCCGTCACTTGGTGCAAAGAAAATATATGCAATCAAAACCGCCGAATGGACTTGGATGACCCCAATCGTTCGGTATTTAGAGAAAGGAGTTCAACCCGAAAAAAGCGAGGCCGTAACACTACGAACTCAAGCGGCTCGGTTTACACTAGTAGACGGCATCCTATACAAACGAGGATACTCCGTCCCACTCCTACGTTGCCTTTCCGAGAGGATGCATGATTATGCACTCGAGAGGTTCATGAGGGAATATGTGGCAACCACGCCGGGGCCAAACGTTGGCCTATAAATTGATACGACAAGGGTATTCTTGGCCATCCCTAAGGAAAGATGCGACCGACCTCATCAAAAGATGCGAGAGATGCCAAAGATTTGCACCACAGTCATATATCATCTGAACAACTTACTTCCATATTTAGCCCATGGCCATTTGCCAAATGGGGAATGGACCTCATCGGACCACTCCCCTTTGGCAAAGGGGCGTCAAGTATGCCATTGTGGCGGTGGATTATTTCACAAAATGGGCGGCGGAGCCTCCGCAAAAATAGATGAAGAAAAGGTTGTGAGCTTTGTATGGAAATCCATTATCGTAGATTCGAGATACCACATTCGATTGTTACATAACAATGGGAAATGATTCGATAACCGAAGGTTTCAAATTTTGTGAAGGTTTCGCGTAAAAAACTATTTCTCAACTCCATACCACCCCAAATCGAACGGACAAGTTGATGTCGTAAATAAAATACTCAAGTATACCTTGGAGGCAAGATTGGAGGAGTCTAAAGGTAATTGGCGGAGGAACTACCGGTGTACTATGGTCATACGAAGCGACACATCGAGCGGCCACGGAGGAGACACCTTTTTCCTTAGCTTATGGAGCCGAGGCGGTGATTCTGTTGAGATTGGAGCCCCTACCTTGAATTGCAAATTTTGAAGAAATCAGAATGGCCTTGAGCTAGACACGCTTTCGAAGAAAAAAGGTGCGATCTTGCGAGATGAAAAATGCAGTGTATAAACAAAGGAGTGAAAGGTACTACAATTGAAAGTAAAGGAAAGAAGATTTGGTCGGCGATCTTGTATTGAAAAAGATAACGGGCATTCAACCCTGACCCATTGAAGCCAACCAGGGAGGGCCCATTTTGGTCACCACGTCTTATCCGGAGGGCGTACCGGCTAGAATATTTGAGTGGAGAAAAATTTATGCATCCGTGGAATGTAGCATACGAAAGCGGTATTATCAATAAAGATCTCGCCTATGATCCGGATAAGATTCCAAAGAATTATCCTTTCATCCGGTATTTCGTGAGCTCTCTAAAGGGAAACGAAGTTTTTTTTACCCACATCGGCTATGTCGGGGGACAAGAAAATTGCCTCGGCTTAAGGCCGGAAGGGCTAAAACGTCACCTCGGTACATCACAAAATAAAGACTTGGTTACGCACCGAGCACAAAATAAAGACTTGGTTACGCACCGAGCACAAAATAAAGACTTGGTTACGCACCGCAAGCACAATACCAAGACTTGGTTACGCACCGAGCACAAATCAAAGACTTGGTTACGCACCGAGCACCATACCAAGACTTGGTTACGCACCGAGCACAATACCAAGACTTGGTTACGCACCGAGCACAAATCAAAGACTTGGTTACGCACAATCAAGAGCGCAAATCAAAGACTCGATGTACACACGTAGCGAAAAGGAAAACCTGGTTTATACACCAAGTACCAAAAATAAAATAAAAAGCAGGGTTCATATACCTAGTACGAGAATCAATTAAAGCAAGTAAAGCCCCTTATTCGGAAGACGGGAACCGAGCCCCGTCTTGGGAATACAAAAGGAAAAAGAAGACAGGCAACAATCTTACAAAAAGGAAAAGAGCAAGCATATGCAAAAAGCTTGAAACACATACACAGGTGAGGAAAATAACAGTTCATTTCTACTTCAAAAGTATTTACATAAGGGAGGCCGGAGCCCATTACATCTTGAGGCACGAAGCCAAATTACCTACCTATGGGTACATATGAAAGCATGTAAACGAAAAGAGACAAACGTCAAGGCGAGCAGGGGCGGAATTTCGACGGCTTGCACCGCTAGAGGCGACTTCTTCCGCGTCCGGAGGAGGAGAGCCTGCGATTAGGAGCCTCGGCAAAGTTTGGCCGAAGAGCATCGAGATCGGCCTCCGGAGGGCAGTCTTCCTCAAGCCGAGCAACAAGACGCCCGCCGCCTTAACTAAATCGAGAATTTCTCGGAGGTGGTCGCGTGGTCGCGGGTTAACACGAAGGCATACTCCTCCTGAGTCTTTGTAAGCTTCAACGGCCTCTCTACGAATCTCCTCGGTTTTGCCGACGGGCGGTTTTTCTTGACCTCCTGCGCACATCGGCTAGCGCCTCTCCATTTCTTCGGCCGCAAGGCGAGCAAACACGTTCCATCTCGGCGACCTTAGCCTAAGTTCTTCTTGACCTGCGGGTCAGGATCTCGCTCCGCTCGCCCCGCAGCGATTTCTTTCTCGAGTTGGCCCGAGCCGTAGCCTCATCCGCTGAGTCTTGAACTATTCTTGTACCCCTTGAAGGGTAGCATAGGCCTCTGCAGGTCCCCCTGTGCCGCCTTTCCAGATCGGCATATTTTTTCTCCACTCACGAGTTCCCGACCGCATGCCATAAGAGCCCAATCATCCGCCGGACATTGCCATGGCATCGAATTTGTTCTTCAAAGTCGATCTCCGAGCGAAATTGCTCGATGCCTTTTGTCCAGGCACGAGCCGGGACACTCATCGCGCCCAACTCCTCCGGTAAGACTCGTTTGCTCTCGCTGTCGGCGTGGCACATCGAACGAATTCCACAAACCATCGAGGCGTAGTCCAATCATTCCTCGCAATATTCATCCCTCACTTGACTTGGAGGGATGAAGTGACCTTCCCCGCCGAGATCATCCGAGAAAGTTCGCGGAACTCCTTCCAAAGGGACACGTTCGGGGATGCTCCATATTGTTTGACCAACCCCTTGATCGGCCCGGGCTCCTCCATCACAATTCCTCATCTTCTCCTTTGAAGAGAAGGTTGCACCGCCCTCGGCACTCCGTCGCCGCCAGGCGTTCCACGCCGGATATCCTCTCTCCGAGCCGCCTCCACATCCGCAGTTGATCGGCGCCGGAGTTCGCCGCGCGGCCGTATTAAATCACGCTGCGAAGACGTGCACGCAAATCCAAGCCGCGCCCTACACAAAACAACCACGTTAGAAGATTAAAAGAAAACAAAATGACATTCCAAAAGGAAGTGTGAAAAAGACAATATATACCTCGAGCGGCCGCACGGCGCTCCCGGGGTCTGCGTTTGCCTACGGGCGCGGATGATCTCGCCACAGACTAACTAACCGTCGCGGGAGACGCGCAGCTCGCTCTGTCCTCACCGGCCGCTCCCTGGAGAATGGGGTCACATCTTCTTCATTCACGGGAGGGTTACATTTGAGGTTCTCTCTCAACCTCTACCTCCCGCTCACCCACCTCTTCCCGAGCCCCCCTCGGCCTCCGGGATCGGCGGCGAGCATGCTCAAAAACCAGTGCGGCTAAGTTGGCCTCGGTGAGCCAACCTATCAATCCGCCTATCCATTATGCCCCGAGCCTGGATGTTTTCGCCTTCGAACAAAGGTGGCCGACAGAGGCCCCTTTGACGCCTTGCGATTTCCTATAAAGGTGAAAAGAAAAGACAATTACAAAAAGGAAACGAAGAAATGCAAAAAGAGAAAGGAAAAAGATAAGACTTACGTTAGAACCAAAAACAAAATTTGATGGGGGATGAAGAACGGTCTCTCTTTCTCCATTTCCCACGCGAGCTTGCCACTCGCCGCTCACCCAGAGCCATTTATCCTTCCACTCCTTCAGAGAAGAAGGGAGACCTTCCACCAAACCGTCCGGATACCCCAGTCGGGTCTGTACATAATACCACCCGGACGGTTGGCCCCGAGATGAAGGAGTCGCTCGCCATACAAAGAGCTCGTTCATCTCCTTAAATTTGGGGCGAGGATACTTTTCCAGGTGAAACATCACCAGGAGGCCGATGATCCTGCCCCAAGAAATCGGGTGCACTGGGCCGGATGCATGCCCCACTTGCAAAACCACCGCGTAAGGAAAGCCGGCAGTGGAAATCTCAAACCGTATAGAAGGCTGGCGGCAAATACAGCTATGCAACCCGCTGGTGGGTACTGGGGAACTTCCGTGCCGTCCGGTACCCAAAAATTGATACCACTCGGAATACGGTACCTCCGCCGGAACTCATCCACCTCCCGAATCATCAACATGCTCGGGATATCGTTTATATCACTCGGCGTCCACCGAGGCTCGACACGAAGACGAGGGCCTCCTCCTTTCCGGCCGTCGCCATTACGGTGGCCTATGGGCCCTAGTGGCCTCTCCGGCCTCGAATCACCGGATGGTTCATCTACCCGCTCCACGTTATCACGCTCCGGCTCCGATGGGTCCATATTTTCTTCTTCTGGCTGGTACTGTCTAAAATCAACACTTGGCGATTCTTCACCGGAACTCTCTTGTACCGGCCCGGCCGATATACCGTTCTTCTTCGAAATCATCATCTTTGGCGTCGGATCGAAAATAGTATGCGTCCGCTCTAAAGACGTTCCACCTCGAGAAGAGTCTGGAGAAGATATCTGAATGATGCTCGGACTATGAGGCGGAGATGGCCGTGCTGGTGAGAAATAAACAGAAGGTTCAGAGGGAGGATCTTCGATTTCAACCTCTACACTATAACTACGACTCTACTATCCTCAAAAGAAGACATTTATAGGTAAAGGAGAGTATTTCAAAAAAATACCTAAGTTCAAGTCTCGAACTTGGAAAGCCGACCAAAATTTCGCTTTCGATTCTAGTTGCTTTAGCTCAAAGGTTAATGGTTGCGAAAGTGAATAATGAGGGGAAACGAAGGTATTTATAGATGGGATTCCTCGATAAACGAGACGTTTATTCGAAAAGACACGTCTTTTAAAAACTCAAAAGCCGTCAAACATGTCAGAAAATGTCGCGTCCCCCACGCCCGTGAAACCGCGACGATCTTTTTCGGTTCTGCGCAAGATTGGTCCAACCACAAGATGCCACGTGTCTGTCATTATGGCAACCCAATTAAATGCGCCGTTTCAAGTATTAATCACTACGCGACAGATGCCAGGACAGAGCAAAACCTTTGAGAAATCCGTTTCCCCATTAAATGTTCATCATTAGCATTAAAGTTTAACTCCGGTTTGAAATTCTTCTCTCGGAATCAAACTTGGGGGCCTTTGATGATACCCGAGCCGAGCTGGAAGAAATTAATCCAAGTCATCCGTCCAACACACATCATAATAAGCGACCTGCGAGTGACGTCAGCAATGGTGCGCGACAAACACGTCACGAACTAGGCTCGCCCATTACCGAGCCCAACCGCAACACGGCCGCCGAGCCCCGAGCCCCGAGCCCAAATGTCGGCGGAAACGCATGCGCGCGATTCAGATTCATGTAAGTAATCACTTGCCCATACTTAACACTTTATCGATATCCAAAACCGCCACATGTCGAAAGTTATAAGAGAAGTCGACAAGTGGCAAGATTTGATGGCATGCAGATTAGAGAGGACATGTGTCTTTCTTTAATTATTTTACTAATTAATGAATAGTTAGTGAAATGATGACTATTGGAAACCCACTTACTCGAAGGGGTATAAAAAGGCTGATAGAGAGAAAAGAAGGAGAGAAAAAAACAAAAACAAAAAGATTGTAAGAAAGACCGACCCCAATAGTTCGGCTCGGCATTATGCAAAAAAGGCAGAATTAGCCAGAAATAAACACACGTTACGCACGTTTACATTTCTACGTGTCAAACCTTTTACATATTTTTGCTTGTTGACCAAAACGCACGTCAACAAATTGGCGCTAGAAGGAGGGCCCGTATTGGTCCAGTCAGAGTTCCAGTCAAAAACAAGCCAAGTAAAAACCAGGTAAAGTTTAACGCTTAACCTTTTCATAATAGACAAAAATGAGTCAACCTGGCCGTAGAAATGCCCGTTTGACTGAAGAGCAACATTTGAACAACCAACCTGGCCAGACTACGAATGGCCAAAATATGCTCCAAACGGAAGCAGGGAGCACTACTTTATTTCCTTTTGCTCAGTTAATTGCCAACCCAACTTTTGTACAACAAATGAACCAACTTATATCACAAACTCTCGCTACCACAAACTCTCAAGCACCTCCTCCACTCCTTGCAAATACTAACCCACTCAACCCACAACTAAATGTTAACATTAATCCTCAAATTCCGGACTTCCTCATCACGGCCCAAGAAGCGATTCGGGTAATGAACAACATGTCCGTCGTGATCGTGACGAGGCGGCGAAGAAGATAAGGAGGAGCAAAGTCGATATAAGCGGAGTCATTTCGAGCCAACACGACATCGTCATGCCCACTCGGTGTTCGCCGGACGACCGGGAGTTGATCCTTTTTCGCCCGGCTCGATCGATAAGCTCCCGACTCAGGTTTCCGGATGAGCGGGAGCAGCTTAGTGGTCAATCGGATCCAAGGCCCTAGCCTATGGCAGGAACGAGATGTAGAGATACATCGCTGCGTCGTCGTCTAAACGAATTGGAAGGCGGTCCGGATGGCGAAGCAGTCTCAAGAGCCGCCCCAAGTAATGAAACCCATTGTTCCATCGCCATTTTCTCTGGAATTCGCGACCCCATTACCGCCAAAGTTGAAAATCCCCAGGTCGGTCTCTACAATGGGAAACCGACCCGATCACTCACGTTCACAAGTACTTAGCATGGATGGAACTATGCGATCAAGTGATGCCATCCTCTGCAGGATTTTCCCCGACTGGGGCGACCGAGCCCACCGCTGGTTTAGGACCCTACCACAGGGATCCATTCAGGCATGGGGGGATCTAGCCTCCGCCTTTATGACGCATTTCTTAACATCCAAAGTCCGAGCCGCACCTAAGGAATCCCTCGTAAACATCAAACAAGGGAAGGACGAGCCCCTGAAAAGTTATATTTCTCGGTTCAACAAGCAAGTTCGAGAGATGGAACCGGTGTCAGATGACGCCATTTTGATCGCATCCATGGCTGGACTGGCCCCCGAAACATGGTTTAATTACTCCATCCACGAATCGGGGGCGACCTCGTACCAAGAATTTCTGATTCTCGCGGAACGCCATATTTGTGCGGAAGAAGCCATGGCAAGTAACCGCCCAGAGCACCGGGGTGGGCATAAGAAAGGACGGAAGGAAAGAACCAGCGGTTGGGCAGGGTCGGGATTAGGCCGTTCTCGGAAAACCCGACCACGATTTAGGGCTCGCCAAGAGGAGAGCCGAAGTTGCTGTTACCGAGAAAGTACTTTGACCCACACTCCATCACCATATGGAATGAAGTCTGAGTCTGAATTTGTTGCCTCCGGCTCGGCCTTTGAAAATTGAGCCGTCAAAATTAGATTCGCGTCGATTCTGTGCCTATCATAAATCGATAGGTCACGATACTGATGAGTGCCGAGATCTAATTAGGGAAATTATGCGTGTTGTTCGGCAGGGCGGTCTCAAAAGGTACGTTCATGAGCTACGCCCCGCCAAGATCGCTCAAGGTGTCAATCCCGGAGCGCGTAATCAATCCGGCTCTCCTGCCGCCACCCCGGTGAAAACGGGGAGGAGATCCTCATGATGTCGAGTGTCAGTCGAATCAACACTAACACAGTAGAGGATAGACGCTCCAACAGGAAAAGAAAAGCCGATGTTAGACAGGCAACCAATGCCGAAAGACAAGTTCGGGTGGCAGAAATCAAGGAAGGCCAACCCACCGGCCACTTTGTGTTCTCGGATGCGGATGCCGACCAGGTGGTCCATCCTCATTTCGACCTCCGGTCATTCGCACCAATTTTGGGTATTAGGTTCACGAATTTTGATCGACAGGAAGCTATTCGTCAGTCATTTATGTCCGAGCATTTCGAAGATTGAACGTGGACGATAGTTATATCCGTCCATGCAACGATAGCATTCTGGGGTTTGGAGGAGGAAGGATAGTCCCGCTTGGAGAAGTTGATCTGCCCATCCAAATGGGACAAGGTTTGCATAAACGAACCGTCATGACAACATTCAAAATAATCAATGCCGATTCGGAGTACAATGCTATCATTGGGAGGCCATTGCTTTATCATATAAAAGTAGCCGTTTCGATATATCACTTTTGTATAAAATTCCCGACATCTGATGGCGAAGCTATACATAAAGGGAATCAAAGGGAATAACGAGAATGCTCTCTTAAACTCCGACCAGTAGAGATTAATGTGGCGGAACAAGGACAAACTAGTGGAACCACACAGGACGATCCCGTGCCCAAGGAGGAGTCCGAGCGAAAAGCGGTGATTGTTCAGGAGGATAATCTAGGTCGTCGGCGGGAAGGAGCCAATGATGGAAGAAAGCGAGCCGGATTGAGGGCGAGCGGCCAAGATGAATTGCTCCCGCAGATCAATGAGGGGCAAAGCAAGAAACGAAAAGCAGGCGGAACCCGGTGAGAACAAGTTGATACAATCAATGTCGGAAGGCCAAGCGAGGAGCGCCAACTACGTATTGGTCATGATCTCCCAGAACCATATCGAACCGAGTTGATCGAGTTTTTGGGAAATAATCTATGCAGACATGCCCGGAATTGACCCTAAGTACGCATGCCACCGCCTCAATATTGATCTAACGTTGATTATCCAAAAAGGCGCAAACTCGGCCCCGATAGACATGCAAAGACTCGAGACCGAGGTTAACAAGCTACTAGACAATCAATTCATCGGGAAGCCCTCTATCCCCGATGGGTCACCAATCCTGTTTTGGTAAAGAAAAGCAATGGCCAGTGGCGCCTGTGCGTGGATTTTACCGACCTCAACAAAGCATGCCCTAAGGACAGTTATCCATTGCCAAATATTGATTACATGGTGGATGCCACGGCGGGACACGAGCTGATGAGCTTTATGGATGCATACTCGGGTTACAATCAAATACGGATGCACCGGAAAATGAAGAAAATACATCATTCTTCTCTTTCGAGGAATTCAGCATTTACAAGATGATGCCCTTTGGATTGAAGAATGCTGGTGCGACCTATCAAAGGTTAGTAAATAAGATGTTTGAGAAAATGATAGGTCACACTATGGAAGTCTATGTAGATGACATGTTGGTGAAGTCACTGTACATATTTGATCATCTAAACGATCTTAATAAAATGTTTTTCTTTGTTTTGAGAGAGTACAAGATGATGTTAAACCCGAGAAAGTGTACGTTTGGGGTCGGTTCGGGCAAATTTTTGGGGTATATGGTCAGCCAGAGGGGAATAGAAGCTAACCCAGATAAAATAAAAGCCATCATTGATCTAGAACCCCGAACTCCGTAAAAAGGTACAAAGCCTAACAGCCGATTGGCCGCCCTTAACCGATTTGTTTCACGATCCACAGACAAATGCAAGCCTTTCTTTGAAATTATAAAGAAAAGCAAAATTTCGAGTGGACCGAGCAAGCCTGATTGCCTTTGAATCCCTCAAACAAGACACCTCTCTTCAATCTCTATATTGCAAAAACCGACCGAGGGGAGGACTTGTATTTGTACTTGGCGGTATCCGAATACGCCATCGGCTCGATGTTAATCAGGCTAGATGGCTCTATTCAACATCCGATTTATTACACTAGTCAAGCATTACATGACGCCGAGCTCCGGTACCCACCAATGGAAAAGTTGGCTTATTCATTAATCACCGCGGCACGGAAACTCCGTCCATATTTCCTAGAACACAAGATTATAGTATTGACGAACTACCCATGAAACAAGTATTACACCGACGATACTTACTGGTGGGATGATTAAGTGGGCGTCGAACTAATCAATTTGACATTATATACGAACCACGACCGCAATAAAAGGACAGGCTTTAGCCGATTTTGTGGCGAATTCACACCTTCCATACGATTGGAAGTTATGGAAGACCAAGAATGGAAATTGTTCGACGGCTCTTCCACTGCAGCCGAGCAGCGGGGCGGAATCGTGATAATCGATCCAAAGGAAAATGCTCTTTGCTCGGCCATACGATTTGAGTTCCGCAACGAGCAATGGCCGAGTATGAGGCGCTCTGGCAGTTTAGACATGGCGGCCTCTATGGGCGTAAAACAACTATTGGTACACACGATTCCGGTTGGTCGTTCATCAAATCAACGGCGAATCGAAGCAAAAGAGCAAAAATTGCACAATATTTGGATTTGGTCAAAAAGAGATTATCACACTTTAAGACAAAAGTCTTACATGTGCCCCGAGCCGAGAACATGCAAGCAGATGCCTTAGCGCGGCTCGGCTCCAGTCCAGGGACGGATGCCATCACGGATGTCATTGTCACACAACTGTCTTCCCGTCACTTGGTGCAAAAAAATATATGCAATCAAAACCGCCGTAACAGGACTTGGATGACCCCAATCGTTCGAGTATTTAGAGAAAGGAGTTCAACCCGAAAACAAAGTTGAGGCGTAACACTACGAACTCAAGCGGCTCGGTTTACACTAGTAGACGGCATCCTATACAGACGAGGATACTCCGTCCCACTCCTACGCTTGCCTTTCCGAGACAGGATGCAGATTATGCACTCCGAGAGGTTCATGAGGAATATGTGGCAACCACGCTGGGGCCAAACGTTGGCCTATAAATTGATACGGCAAGGGTATTCTTGGCCATCCCTAAGGAAAGATGCGACCGACCTCGTCAAAAGATGCGAGAGATGCCAAAGATTTGCACCACAGTCGGATATCATCCCGAACAACTTACTTCCATATTTAGCCCATGGCCATTTGCCAAATGGGAATGGACCTCATCGGACCACTCCCCACCGGCAAAGGGGCGTCAAGTATGCCATTGTGGCGGTGGATTATTTCATAAAATGGGCGAAGGCGGAGCCTCCGCAAAAATAGATGAAGAAAAGGTTGTGAGCTTTGTATGGAAATCCATTATCTCGTAGATTCGGGATACCACATTCGATTGTTACAGAACAATGGGAAAAGATTCGATAATCAAGGTTTGAAATTTTTGTGAAGGTTTCCGCATAAAAACTATTTCTCAACTCCATACCACCCCGGTCGAACGGACAAGTTGAGGTCAGTAAATAAAATACTCAAGTATACCTTGAAGGCGAGATTGGAGGAGTCTAAAGGTAATTGGCCGGAGGAACTACCCGGTGTACTATGGTCATCTGTAACGACACATCGAGCGGCCACCGAGAGAGACACCTTTTCCTTAGCTTATGGAGCCGAGGCGGTGATTCTGTTGAGATTGGAGCCCCTACCTTAATTGCAAATTTTGAAGAAATCGTAATGAAGCCGAGCTAGACCGCGAAGAAGAAAAAGGTGCGATCTTGAGATGAAAAATGCAGTGTATAAACAAAGGAGTGAAAGGTACTACAATTCGAAAGTAAAGGAAAGAAGATTTTGGTCGGCGATCTTGTATTGAAAAAGATAACGGGCATTCAACCCGACCCATTGAAGCCAACCTGGGAGGGCCCATTTCGGTCACCACGTCTTATCCGGAGGGCGTGCCGGCTAGAATATTTGAGTGGAGAAAAATTTATGCATCCGTGGAATGTAGCATACCTGAAACGGTATTATCAATAAAGATCTCGGTCTATGATCCAGATAAGATTCCAAAGAATTATCCTTTCATCTGGTATTTCGTGAGCTCTCTAAAGGGAAACGAAGTTTTTTTACCCACATCGGCTATGTGCCGAGGACAGCAAAAAATTGCCTCGGCTTAAGCTGAAGGGCGAAATGTCACCTCAGGTACATCACAAAATAAAGACTTGGTTACGCACCGAGCACAAAATAAAGACTTGGTTACGCACCGAGCACAAAATAAAGACTTGGTTACGCACCGAGCACAAAATAAAGACTTGGTTACGCACCGAGCACAAAATTAAGACTTGGTTACGCACCGAGCACAAAATAAAGACTTGGTTACGCACCGAGCACAAAATAAAGACTTGGTTACGCACCAAGCACAAAATAAAGACTTGGTTACGCACCGAGCACAATACCAAGACTTGGTTACGCACCGAGCACAAATCAAAGACTTGGTTACGCACCGAGCACCATACCAAGACTTGGTTACGCACCGAGCACAATACCAAGACTTGGTTACGCACCGAGCACAAATCAAAGACTTGGTTACGCACCAAGCGCAAATCAAAGACTCGATGTACACACCAGGCGCAAAAGGAAAACCTGGTTTATACACCAAGTACCAAAAACAAAATAAAGAGCAGGTTCATATACCTAGTACGAGAATCAATTAAAGCAAGTAAAGCCCCTTATTCAGAAGCACTGGGAACCGAGCCTGTGACTTGGGAATACAAAAGGAAAAAGAAGACAGGCAACAATCTTACAAAAAGGAAAAGAGCCAAGCATATGCAAAAAGCTTGAAACACATACGGTGTGAGGAAAATAACAGTTCATTTCTACTTCAAAAGTATTTACATAAGGAGGAGGGAGCCCATTACATCTTGAGGCACGAAGCCAAATTACCTACCTATGGGTACATATGAAAGCATGTAAACGAAAAGAGACAAACGTCAGATCGAACAGAGGGGCGGAATTTCGACGGCACCGCAGAGGCGACTTCTTCCGCGCCCCGGAGGAGGAGAGCCTGCGCATTAGGAGCCTCGGCAAAGTTCGGCCGAAGAACATCGAGATCGGCCTCCGGGAGGGCCAGGTCTTCCTCAAGGCCGAGCAACAAGACGCCCGCCCTTAACTAAATCGAGAATGTCTCGGGAGGTGGTCGCGTGGTCGAGGTTAACATGAAGGCATACTCCTCTGAGTCTTTGTAAGCTTCAACGGCCTCTCTACGAATCTCCTCGGTTTGCCGACAGGCGGTTTCTTGACCTCCACAAGACATCGGCAGCGCCTCTCCATTTCTTCGGCCCGGGCGAGCAAAGACGTTCCATCTCGGCGACCTTAGCCCTAAGTTCTTCTTCTTGACCCCGGGTCGATCTCGCTCGCGCTCGGCCCTCGCAGCAGATTTCTTTCTCGAGTTGCCCGAGCCGTAGCCTCATCCGCTGAGTCTTGAACGATTCTTGTACCCCTTGAAGGGTAGCATAGGCCTCCTGCAGGTCCCCGTGCCGCCTTTCCAGATCGGCATATTTTTTCTCCATCTCACGAGTTCCCCCGACCGCATGCCATAAGAGCCCAATCATCCGCCCAGACATTGCCATGGCATACTGAATTTGTTCTTCAAAGTCAGTCTCCGAGCAGAATTGCTCGATGCCTTTTGTCCAGGCACGATCTGGGACACTCATCGCGGCCCGACCTACCTCCGGTAAGACTCTCGTTTGCTCCTCTGTCGGCGTGGCACATCGAACGAATTCCACAAACCATCGAGGGCGTAGTCCAATCATTCCCTCGCAATATTCATCCCTCACTTGACTTGGAGGGATGAAGTGACCTTCCCTGCCGAGATCATCCGAGAAAGTTCGCGGAACTCCCCCTTCCGGGACCTGTTCAGGATGCTCCGACGCTGTTTGACCAACCCCTTCAATCGGCCCGGGCTCCTCCATCACAATTCCTCCTCTTCTCCTTTGAAGAGAAGGCCGCACCGCCTACGGCACTCCGTCGTGGGACGTTTACCGCCGGATATCCTCTCTCCGAGCCGCCTCCACATCCGCGGGTTAATCGGCGCCGCCGAGGGAGTTCGCAGCGCGGCCGTATTCACTCACGGCGAAGACGTGCACGCAAATCAAGCCGCGCCCTACACAAAACAACCACGATTAGAAGATTAAAAGAAAACAAAATGACATTCCAAAAGGAAGTGTGAAAAAGACAATATTTACCTCGAGCGGCGGCCGCATTTCGCGCTCTGGAGTCTGCGTTTGCCCTACGGGCGCGGATGATCTCGCCACTGTGACTAACCGTCGCGCAGAGACGGCGCGGCTCGCTCTGTCCTCTGTTTGCTCCCGGAGAATGGGGGTACTTCTTCATTCGGGAGGGTTACGCTGAGGTTCTCTCTCAACCTCTACCTCCCGCTCACCACCTCTTCCCGAGCCGCCCCTCGGCCTCGGGATCGGCGGGCGAGCAGGGCCTCAAACAGTGCGGCTAAGTTGGCCTCGGTAGCCAACCTATCAATCCGCCTATCCATTATGCCCCGAGCCTGGATGTTTTCGGCCTTGAACAAAGGTGGCGGCGACAGAGGCCCCTTTGACGCCTTGATTCCTATAAAGGTGAAAAGAAAAGACAATTACAAAAGGAAACGAAATGAAGAAAAAGCGAGAGAAAGGAAAAAGATAAGACTTATCAGAACCAAAAACAAAATTTGATGGGGATGAAGAACGGTCTCTCTTTCTCCATTTCCCACGCGAGCTTGCCACTCGCCGCTCACCCGAGCCATTTATCCTTCCACTCCTTCGAGAAGAAGGGAGACCTTCCACCAAACCGTCAGGATACCCCAGGTCGAATGCAGTACATAATACCACCGGATGGTTGGCCCCGAGATGAAAGGAGTCGCCGCCATACAAAGAGCTCGTTCATCTCCTTAAATTTGGGGCGAGGATACTTTTCCGGTGAAACATCACCAGGAGGCCGATGATCCCGCCCCAAGAAATCGGGTGCACTGGGGTAGGATGCATGCCCCACTTGCAAAACCACCGCGTAAGGAAAACCGGCAAGTGGAAATCTCAAACCATATAGAAGGTCGTGGCGGCAAATAGAGCTATGCAACCCACGTGGGTGGAGTCTTGGGAACTTCAGGTGCCGTCAGGTACCCAAAAATTGATACCACTCGGAATACGGTACCTCCTTTGAACTCATCCACCTCCCGAATCATCAACATGCTCGGGATATCGTTTATATCACTCGGCGTCCACCGAGGCTCGACACGAAGACGAGGGCCTCCTCCTTTCCGGCGTCGCCGTTCACGGTGGCCTATGGGCCCTAGTGGCCTCTCCCTCGAATCACTTGGGATGGTTCATCTACCCGCTCCACGTTATCACGCTCGGCTCAGGATGGGTCCATATTTTCTTCTTCCGGGTGATCTTGTCTAAAATCAACACTTGGCGATTCTTCACCAGGAACTCTCTTGTACCGATCCAGGTGATATACCGCCTTCTCTCAAAATCACATCAAGGCGTCGGATCGAAAATAGTATGCGCCCCGCTTTAAAGACGTTCCACCTCGAGAAGAGTCGGAGAAGATATCCGAATGATGCTCGGACTATGAGGCGGAGATGGCCGTCTTTGGTGAGAAATAAACGAGAAGGTTCGGAGAGGAGGATCTTCGATTTCAACCTCTACACTATAACTACGACTCCTACTATCCTCAAAAGAAGACATTTATAGGTAAAGGAGAGTATTTGAAAAAATACCTAAGTTCGAAGTCTACGAACTTGGAAAGCCGACCGAAATTTCGCTCGGTTCTAGTTGCTTTAGCTCAAAGGTTAATGGTTGAGAAAGTGAATAATGAGGGGAAACGAAGGTATTTATAGATGGGATTCCTCGATAAACGAGGCGTTTATTCGAAAAGACACGCGTCTTTTAAAAACTCAAAAGCCGTCAAACATGTCGAAAAACGTCGCGTCCCCACGCCCGCCGACAGAAGCGGCGTACCTTTTTTGGTTCTGCGCAAGATTGGTCCAACCACAAGATGCCACGTGTATGTCATTATGGCAACCCAATTAAATGCGCCGTTTCAAGTATTAATCACTCGCGACAGATGCCGGACATGAGCAAAACCTTTGAGAAATCCGTTTCCCCATTAAATGTTCATCATTAGCATTAAAGTTGAACTCCGATTTCAGAAATTCTTCTCTCGGAATCAAACTTGGGGGCCTTTGATGATACCCGAGAAATTTGGAAGAAATTAATCCAAGTCATCACCCAACACACATCATAATAAGCGACTGCGAGTGGCGTCAAGCAATGGTGCGCGACAAACACGTCACGAACTAGGCTCGCCCATTCCGAGCCCAACCGCAACACGACCGCCGAGCCCCGAGCCCCGAGCCCAAATGTCGGCGGGAAACGCATGCGCGATGATTCATAAGTAATCACTTGCCCATACTTAACACTTTATCGATATCCGAAACCGCCACATGTCAGAAAGTTATACAGAGAAGTCGACAAGTGGCAAGATTTGACTGGCATGCACAGTTAGAGAGGGACATGTGTCTTTCTTTAATTATTTTACTAATTAATGAATAGTTAGTGAAATGATGACTATTGGAAACCCACTTACTCGAAGGGGTATAAAAAGGCTGATAGAGAGAAAAATGAGGGAAAAAAAACAAAAACAAAACCCCAATAGTTCGGCTCGGCATTATGCAAAAAAGGCAGAATTAGCCATAAATAAACACACGTTACGCACGTTTACATTTCTACGTGTCAAACCTTTTACATATTTTTGTTGTTGACCAAAACGCACGTCAACACACTTATGAACCCAAAATCATCCCCACTTCTAACTAATATGAGATATTATTTGCACATGTAATTAATACCAAAAAATTGTAATAGAAATATGAAACACATTCTAAAAACCTTTAATATCATCATTCATCAGATGATGTCTGTACCATCTGCAAAGAGCTTATTTAATCAATATTAATTTAATTCATTCAAAGGCATATTTTCCTTATTTATGACTAATTCTCCTCTTAAATAAAGTAACAACAACATAATGAAGGAAAAATTTAAATATAAGTATTAGCTGAGAGTTTGTAGCATCAGGCCAATTTCTTCAGATATATGAAAATACTAGTTTAAGGAAAAAAAACATTTAAAATTAAACTTTATTTTAAAGTATTTCAGAAAATTAAATTGATAAATTAAAATAATAATAAAAAAGTTTCAATTTGGAATTAATGACTTCTTACCATAGGATCCAATTAAAGCTACCTACTAAATATTCAAAACTCAAAAATATTATAATACTAGCTATGTTCAGATTTTTTTTATTAAAATCATATTTATAAAATAAAGTAAAAAAGTAAAAGTCAACACACCATCACATCATTTTATCACTACAACTCTACACCCATAACTCCCTTGTTTGTGCCTATAAATACTCTTCAATATTTGTCTTTAATAAACCATATAACTTCACAACCAACAAAGTTAACACCCTAACTACCTCTACTACACTCTCTTACATAACTTCTTCTTACTTCTTACACAACCAAAACAACAATTTAAACAAACTCCAAGCAAAAAAAAATGGTTTGCTTCTGCTTCTTGGTTGATCAGACAAGAAAGGTGAGACAGAGCAAGCCCGCTGCCGGAATATGCTCACGGTGCGGCGGCGGAGCTAGCGTGGCGGACATGAAGACAGCCACCAGGTTTTGCTATGTGCCCTTCTACTGGAAGACTTGGAGGGCTATTATCTGCACTTTTTGTGGTGCCATTTTGAGGTCATATCGGTAATTTCTCTCTAGTATATGTTGGGAGGTGGGGGTTTCTTTTTATTTTTATTCTTATTTTTTTTGGGGGATTGGCTCTTATTAGTCATGAAACTATTATTATTATTTTTTTCTGACTTTAGGGGATTTGTATTGGGATATTAGGGTATTGATATTGGTGATTTTTCATGAAGATCATTTGGATGCTATGCTAAATCCATTTGTTGGTGTATAAAGAGTTGAGAAATTAATGGATATCTATATTTCTATATATGAGTGCAATTTCATTTTCAGCTTATATATTATTCTATATTGTTACTGAAATTGGTTTCTATATGTTAAGTTAACATATATTTGGTTGTTTAATTTTATTTAATTCTCTACGTTAAGTAAATTAATTCACCATAACGAGAAAAATATATAAGGTTTTAGATACGGAAAAAAACCATCATTGTGTCATCAATTTTTGTCTCGGAATTAACAAAAATTTCGAAGGAAATTAATAATTCCCCTTTGATTTTTCATAATTTTTTCACTTGGCAAAATATGAACATTTTACTTGAATCAAGTGAAAAAACTAAAGGGCAATTTAAAAAGAAAGATAAGTTTTATAAACATATATTCAGACTTTTAGGAAGCCAAATAAATATTTTAAAAAGAAGTTTGAGCTGAAAGGCTGATAGTGGTATTTTTTTTCTTTTCTTTTCTTCATTGTTGCTCAATTATAAGCTTCTTACATATATTTCTTGGATGTTTAATTAAAATTGAAGAAAGATCCTTTTCGTAATCTTTATTTCGTTTCATTTTTACACTACTTCTTTTGTTAAAATTATATGGTATTAAATTTATTTAATTAAAACAAGAGATCAAATACGTACACGTACATGGTAGCTAGCACATATATATATAAGGTAAACAAATGGCGAATTAGTTTACAACCTTTTACATAGTAGCATATAGGATAATATTAATGGTGCATTATTTGATTAATAAAAAGTAAGGTGCAAAAAATTTAACATAAAACAAGCTACATAAATAATTAGGCAGAATTAATTGGCTACAGTCAAAACTGCTGGCCTAAGCTTTAATTACGTTCTCGAAATTGCCCAGCAGAAATTCTCCTTATTTTTTTTTTGGGTTGAAAATGGGTAGTTGAGATGTTTAAATAATTATAAATGCATGAAATATGAATGCTCCAACTGCTCCATCATTTTGAAGGCAGACAGGTAAAAATTGATAGTTCAACCAGTACTTCTGGAAGAACTGAAGACAGTGCAATGATTAATTTGAGTAAATAATTTAATTTCTGTAAATTGATTAATTAAGTTGATTGGAAATTATTTAAATCAATATTTCAAACGATCGAATTTATAAAAAATGACAAAATTATTAAAAAAAATCTTGTATTTATTATGATGCAGTTGATTCTTGGGACTATGTTTTAATTTTTTTGAGCTTCGGATCTTTAGAAAAGACCTCCTTGGCCTGTAGCATTATTTGGTCAAAAAATGCTAATAAAGTATTTATGTGGAAAAAAATAAAAGTTTCAATACTATGTTTTAAAATTAATACTATATATGACCTTACTTCTAGAAATATGATTTAAATTCTTACTTGCTTACGTACTTTTATAATATATGCTCTTTTTGTCAAAAAAAAATATAATATATGCTCTTCAACAAATATTTTTTTTTCTTTTTTTTTGGTAGAATTGGTATGCAATGCTTTCTCAGAAAGTTAGTGTATATACAGCTCTCTAGTAAATATTATTGAAGAGGATAAGATTAAATTTGATCTCACCTTAAATTTATGATATTCATTATAAAAAAAAACTTTGTTTTTTAAAAAGTAACTAACATAAATTTTAATCAAGAAATTGTGTTGAAGATGGTCTAATTAAATTCAAACTGCGATTTTCTTAATTCTTTTTAATTTGCAACAGTAAAGTAATTAATCATGTATTAAATTATGATATATTGTATATGATTAACTCAAATAATAACAGTTTTTACATGATTTTAAACAGACATTAATTCAAACTTCATATGTAAGAATATCGAATAGTGTAAGAGACACAAAACAACAAAATATAGCATTCTTATGATAGTTATAGGACTATTTTGAGATTCGAAGAAGTTGCATTACTTTTTGCCACTGCATAAAATGACATGACTAATTTTGCAATTTTGCCCATATGATCGTGCAATAAAAACAAAAATCTGGCTGGTCAAAAGTTCACCCAATTACATCACATCTAAGGAACATGCTTACAAAATTACTCGAGTAGGTTGTGTGTAAAACTTTCATGTGTGACCAAAACCTAACTCAAAATAGTGAAAGTAAATTACCACACCTTCCTTGTTTTCCACCTACATACAAACTTGCATTTTTCCAATTTATGTTATAAGATAGGTCACATGGTTGGAGGGGCTACAACTTGAGCAACAATAGCTGTATTTTCTTGCTTAGTTGGTATACATTTAATGTAAAACCATGTGAAATATGAAAATTCATCAGTCTTTTTCATCCCTTCACATTGGGGGAATATTTCCTTTCAACTCGCTGGACAAGCACCATGGCCACATTAATATAGGGTATACAGCTTTACATCATTAATTATGTGGTAGTTGGTTGTTCTCAGTAATATTTTTCTTGTTGCAAGAATTGATTGAGTGGGAAATGAAATGATATGGGTCGCCATTTAATTATGCATTATTACGATTAAGAAGGTGTTTGACTAAGTTTATCTAAAAATTCTTCTAAGTTTATACATGTTATACAATGTGCTAAGAGCTTATAATAAGATGTTAGGTCTTGTTTTGAAAATAAGTTGTTAAAGTATTTGAATAAATAAGATGACAAGACTTATAGTAATGACAATTTGATAATTAATATAGTCAAAATTAAAGTTGTGATTCCCCCACCATTTTTAAAAACAACTTATAAAATCCTAACATCTTATTTTGGGAGCTTATAAATCTTTTAAAAAAAAATACTAAACACTCTTAGAGAGCTTAAAAGATCTCAAATATTTTATATGATGTTCTAAAAAATTATAAGCTCAGTCAAACACACTCTAAAATTATATCATTATTGCGCAATAGTATTTATAATTACTTGTCATGACTAATTGGTTTACAGTGGTCGACGAATAATTGAATTTGTTTTGCGCCATAATATTTATTGTTTCCTTGTCAATAACCATTGGTTACAACAATCACAGATAATTGGTTTGTGAGGTGGTGCGCCTTAACAAAAAATTTACACAAATTGATTGAGTTGGAAACAAATTCTAATCCAGATCCAACTTAATTAGTCATGCTCAACAGAGCCGGTCCTAGGTCTTGAAGGGCCTGGAGCAAAATAAGGAAGGGGACCCTTGTATTTTCATAAAAAATGGGATAATTACGAAAAAAATGAGGTTTGCGCCTAATTAAGAAAAACTTTAGAGGTTTTTGTAAATTACCAAAAAAAAAAACATTGAGATTTGATTTCATCTTACATTTTTCCTCTTCATAAGCGAAAAATATTTTAAAAAACTTCCTTGATATTTATAGAAATATTATGGTTACCCTCTTAAATTTAAGACAATCAAACCCGAGGGAGCTTTTTGTAATTTTGGAACTTCTTTTAATTTTTTTTTTTTTTGTAATTAGCCCAAAGCCCCAAACCTCAGGCATTTTTTGTACTTATCTCCTAAAAAATTAAAAATAATAAACTTAATGTTACAAATGTAATTTTAATTTTATTTTTTAATTTGCAAAAAAAAAGAAAAAAAGAAAAAATAAGAGTTAATAGATAGAGAAGGCCAAAAAAAAAAGTTACTATGAGGCCCAATTCTTACTTTGTTATTTTGTTTTGCCAAAAAAAAAAATGAATAAACTTTGTTATTTTTGTTTTGCAAAAAGAAAAAAAAAAAGACAGCTTAGAGATGCCATTATAATTTGGCGGTCACCGTGAATCGAACTCATGACATCCAATACCAAAAAACAGCTACTCAGCCATTCTGCCAGAACGATCTTATGTACCATCTTCATCAACCTTGGATTATATAGGTTATATGTGTATATATATATGGAAATAAAAAAGCTCCGGGGTCCTTGCCGGCGGGGGGGCCTGTGCGGAGGCACCACGTCAACCGCCTCAGGGCCGCCCCTGACGCTCAATCAATCTTACTTGTCTTGATTGGTCAAATATAAAAAAAATTAGTACAAGATTCTAGGAAGGATGGAGTAACTACCCATACGGGTGAAATTTGATTCATTTCAAATATAAATTCACTTATATGATAGTTGATCTTAATATGGTCAAACAAAATAACTTGTGCTTATTTTAATCAGGGGCGGCCCTGAGGCGGCCAAGGTGGTGCTGCCGCACAGAGCCCCCGCCGGCAAGGGCCCTCAATTTTTTTACTATTATTTTATAGGCATATATATGGATATATAGAATAAATGCCGATTCAACATGCGAAAAGGCAAGTTGGCACATCGGTTATCGTGCTGCTTTTTAGTTGTGTGGTCTCGGGATCAAATCTCACTACAATAAAAGATTTGAAATTTTATTTTCCTTTCTTTTTCTATCTAACAATAGGTTCTCTTTTTTATTTTTCAATCTCTTTTTTGTTTTTCTATCTACCTATACTATGGTTTTCTTTTTTGCTTTTCTATCTACCTATACTATGGTTTTCTTTTTTGCTTTTCTATCTAGTTATATATATATATATATATATTGCAAAAACATAATTGAAGGTTTTTTTAACTTTTGGCAACTAATTTTTTTTCTCGCCTTTTCATCTAACTATTTTATTTTCTAAGATTTTCTTTTTGCCTTTTGCCTTTCTATGTAACTTTTTTTTCCCGCTTTCATATGTTTTTATCTAACTAATTTTTTCTTCTTTTTGCAAAACCATAAACATAATTGAAGAATTTAAGAATTGTCCACCTTTAAGCCCTCATTTTGTCATTCATATTTGCTAATTTTTGTTTTATTTTGCAAAACCAAAAAACAGAATTGAAGAATTTAAAAATGCAAGAAGATCAATTTTTCATAGCTAATTTATTAGTTTTTTTCGTAATTTGTTTTAATAAGATCGAAATGTCAAAGTTGGAGTATGATATTTTTGTTATTACATATCTTATTTTTTTATGTTAAATCAATGAAATTATATTTGTAACATTGATTAATTTTTTATGTAAACACAAGTGGCCCATTTATTTTTTTTTCGCTCTAGGCCCCTCGAAATCTAGGACCGGCTCTGATTTTAATTGTTGCCTTTAACACCACTTACGACAAAATGAACTACGCGGATGGCGGATTGGCTCAACATTCGTGACCTCAACATGATATCATTACTAATTTTTTTAATAATGCAAAATATTATTAAAAAAGAAAATATAGTGCATTGTTTACAAGCCAAGCAAATAGTTTTTTTAAAAAAAGGGTCTCGTTAAAACCTACCAAAGTAAAACCCATTGGGAAAAACCTTTGATAGGAAAAAGAGTACCCAATAAAAGAAACAACAGAAATAACTTAAAATCTCAATCGAAATGATAGACGTTTATTTCTAGAGGATTTTCAAAGGACATTGGCATGTGTTTGTTTTGCACGTGCTTGAGTATCCTCCTGATGGTCTGATTTATCTTGTGGAATATCGGCCCAGGATCCTCCAGCCACAATTGCCAGAGCATTCATAGCTTCTGACGAATCACTTGAGTGGAGGACAATCGGAGCAGATAAAGAGTCGCCTAACTTGGTCTTTAAAGCTTCCAATTTGTCTGCATCATCTTGATCGTCTTCATCCGCCATATCTGACCAACATTTGCGGGCAGCAACGGCCATAGCCTTGAATCCCTCGGAAGGATCATTGGAGTTATGGACATAATCATTAAAAGGAAAGCTATTTAAAACTATTATCATTCCACGTTGCAAATTAGCCTGTCCATGTTCATCCAAATTTGTTGCCTGCGGTTGATAAGGAACTATGGCTTTGTCTGTGTTGCTAGTATTATATTCCGGAGCCATAATCAGATTCTCATTATCAGATTTGCGCTCCAAATTCGTATTATCACATGCCACATCATCTGAATCAGCACCCAGAACATCAAAATAATTCTTAGTGTGAATACGTGAAGGAGAAGGTTCACCCTCCTTAACATGACTTTGATGACCTGTATTTCCCAAGGAGTCAACAACGGCCTTGCCTTTGTCCTGCTGCATCGGACGGTAAACTTTATGACCTGTATTTTTATTTTTATTTTTACTTTTTTTCTATTCGACTTAGTATTATACTCTTGAAATATAATTTTTATATATCTAACAAATAAATATATTTGTTGTTGTACACGTGTCATGAATGTGAAGAATGGGTCATAATTGAAATATGAAAAAGACTTGAACCTAGAATAAATATTAAATAACTAGAAATTATGCATTCATTGCCCTGCTCAACTAGTACAAAGAACTTGGTGAATGTGATGTTCGTTTCGCTGACACCTGCAGCGTGAAGGTTCAAATCCGTCTGGTAACAGATTGGAGGATGATTTCATGTATGGTGACTCAGTCTAAAGCAGCTCAAGACCCTGACTCGTTGAGACATATCTCGCAATTCACCTGCTCCATGAAGCTACAGGGAGGCGAGGCGGTGGGACCCTCATAGACGGGCCGGGTTCATCGTTTGGAAATTATACATTTATCAAGTACTTGTATAAATTTACTAGGGACTTCTAGCTTAAGTGATATTATTTACCTTTTGAAAGAGTGTTGGCCAGTGTTCAAACCTTGAATCATTAAGCATCTGGGAGATTTATTCTCGTCCCTCCAACCACTTCTTCAAACTTATTAAAAAGTGTACTTGTATAAACTTGAATGGCTAATATTTATGGTCAATAAAGTAATAGATATATCTATTACACATGTAAAATGAACAGAAATCACCCATAATCCAAGTTTATTTATAGAACTGCAAAATTCCTAGTTTTTTTTTAAACTCATGTTTCTGTACTAAATATTTGGTAAATGTTGTTGAGTTAAATAAAATTCAGCGGAAACAGATAAAAAATATATATTTTGCATAATCATATAAATAAAAATTGTATTAAAATATCGAAAGCAACATGGAAACAACAAAGAAACAACATAACAACATTGAAAATAGTATGTAAACAACCCAAAAACAACATAAAATAATATATAAAACAACATATATATGACCAATAAAGTGCGTAAAAAATTGGTAAAAGTTGCATTAAAACATTAAAACAACATAAAAATAATCAAACAACAATGTATATAACATCGAAACAAATACGAAACAATAGAATTAAGACTTCAAAACTTTACATGTAAGGGCCGGTAGAATGCTTGCTTATTATTTGGATTCTTATGACAGGATCATAAAAAACATTACAGGAATAAAAAAATAAAAAAAAACGTAAAAATGATAAATAAGAAAAAAGATGCAAGAGCTTAAATAAAATCGAAAGCGTAAAGTACTGTCTTTTTATGGAAAAATTTGGGCAAGTCTATTACTTACTCATAAAACTTCTTGACAAGCAAATGGCCCAATACATTGTTAGGGAATTAGTTGCGCTGCTAAAATAACTAATGGACCATATACTCCAACCCAACAGGGCAACACTAGGCATGTTTTATGTATATAGTATTTTATTAATTCATTTTGGGTTATTGATTTTTTGCAACCTGTACTATAGGGTTATTGCGGTTTCAGTACCTGGACTATTTTTTTTTGAAAGTAGTACCTAAACTATATTGGAATTAGAGGATCTTTTTAATTTGAATTGATTTTTTTATCACATTATGATATTTTACATCGTTGAATGGACTTTCCTTTTTTCCCGTTAAATTCAATAAAAAAAATAGAAGACTGGAAATTACTTGACTTAGAAAGGCAAACATCTGGGCAAGGGAAAACAGGCGAGGATAAAAGAATAAATTCAATTATCTCTATACGACTTTTGATGTGGAAAGCGCCCAACCGAGCCTACCCAACACCGGACCTGAGCTCTAGCGGAAATGAATTAGTGGATAAATGAAGCTAAACCCGGCACCTTACCCATCATGTAATGACAGTGTGCCTTCACCCCATGATCTTAGTGCTCCGATTGCGCCTTCTGTATCTGTAACTGTAAAACAAATTTTTGGGAGTGCAACCTAATACACACCGGCGATGGAATATTCCATCGGGATTCCATCACGTGACACGCACACTCCTTTTTTAAGGGTATTTTCGTCAGTTTAGGTTGTCATCATTTAAAAATGGACAAATATACCCTATTATACCCTATACATCCTCAGTTCTCCAGAATTAGAACAAATTCTCCCCCAATTTTTTTCATCTTCGTCAATTTTGTGCCCTAGGAGCAATGTGGAAGCAAACATTTGAGGTTATCGTGGATATATTTTGCAATTGTGGTAGAAATGCAACAATGAAGACCTCGTGGACTGACCTTAACCTCGGAAGGAGGTACATGGCATGCCGAAATTCAAGGTATGTTTTTCATTTCATAAATCATAGTTTCAATTTTGCTTGATTTCTTAGATTTTTCGCAATAATTTGCTATATAGTTGAAAATGTGATATTGATATGCATTTTATTTGTGAAATTTTTTATGGAATCCAGTTGACAAAAAATTTATGGAATTTGTAGGAAGTTGGAGGGTGCACCTTCTTCAACTGGATCGACCCCCCTATGTGCAGCAGAGCCCGACAAATTATCCCCGGAATACTGAAAAAGATTAAAAAACTTGAAGACCAAGTGAAGGAATTTGACAAACTTGAAGGCAAAATGAAAAGAAAGAGGAACAATGAGATTTGGCTGTGGATGGGTCTGTTTTTTTTTTTTTTTGGATTGTGGTGTATCTTATGATGTAATATGATGTAATGTAATTGTATTGTGTAGGAGTTTGTATGGAACCTTTTCAAGTATTATCTTGTAGTAGATAGGATATGCCAATTCATGTTTTCAAGTATGTGATGAATTTGGACATATACATGTATTGGATGTAATCTTTCAAGTATTGTATTGCAATATATTGCATTTTATGTTAAGAATTTGCAGTACATTCTGTCCAAAATAACTATTTGCAAACCATTTGCACAAGCACAAGTATGTTCAAAATAACCATTTCATAATGATGTAATATAACCATTTGTACAAATGATAATCCAATCCAAGTTTCAATCAAAATCACCATCTAGTCTAAAAGAGGTGACCACCAAAATCCTGATCCAAGTTGCAAAAAAACTGAACATCACAGTCAAAATGTGTATCCAAAAAAGATGGCCATCACAAGTTTATATCCAATTAAATATCCAAAAAAAGAGTACAGACCTCATAACATCACAACTTCTAGACATTAAGTGTAATATCCCGTATTTTTCAGTTACTATTATATAAATTATAATTTTATTTATCAGATATTAATCTTTATAATTCAATCATTATCCTGTTACAATCCAGATTTTTATTAAACCCTATTAAGATAGAATTTCACTCGTGTTAGATTTAGAAAAAAATCAGATTTTATCTTATCATTAACAAACTCTACTTATCTTCAAACTCTATAAAATCATCATATAAATACAAATTCTTTCAAACACCCTAATTTCATAATTTGGGGCAGAAATTTCAATTAGGGTTTCTAACCTTGAATTTTATTTAATCAGATTTTTAATTTAAAAATCAAAATATATAATTTTAATTAGCCGCTTTTAATGAAAATTTCAGTTATGAATTTAGAAGGCCTCAAACTTAATGAAAATAAGATGAAAGGTTATAATTTTTAATGTAAGAACTTAACTCTCAATTATCAATTCCAGAATTTAGCTCTATAAATTGAAAATTTTCCCTTACAAATTTCATCCCATTTTTCTACAAATCTGATTCAGGTAAAAATTCCATCTTTATTCATCTCCTATCTGTTTCTTCTTACAAATGGTAGAAATCATAATCATCCCAAACTTACCCACTATAAAACATACTAACCTAGCTAGGGCTACAAATGAACCAAGCCGCTCGCGAGCTATTCGGGTCTCGGTTCGACAAAATATTCATTCGAGATCGTTCGTCAAGCTTAACGAGCCAAACTCGAGCTTAAAATTCGAGCTCGAACTTTTAAACGAGCCGAACTCGAGCTTACAGGTATTCGGCTTGAAAGTTCGCGAACATGTTCGTTTACAGGCTCGCGAGCTTAGGCTCGAGTTCGGTTCGTTTGCAGGCTCGCGAGCCTAGACTCGAGTTCTCGTGAACATGCTCGTTGACAGGCTCGTTAGCTTGTGTTCGAGCTTGGTTCGATAATTAAGTTTGCGAACATGTTCGTTTATAGGCTCGTGAGTCTATGTTCAAACTCATTCGTAAAATAATATTATTCCTTGTAACAAACTATATATCTAAGGATTAAGGCTAGACAAAATATTAATCAAACTTACAAAATCAAAATCGAACGAATCCAATAGTATAGTATAAAATAATATAGTCTATATAGAATCACATGTATAATAATGAGGTGTACTTATAAAAGTACTGGTTTTGGATATTTTAAAATTATTTGGTTTTGTTAAAAATTAAAATATTAAGAAAATAATTTAGGAAACTAAGAAGTGTCTAAATAAACCCACAAAATTCGTATATCACACGAGACTTACCTAGTAATAATTATAAATTTAGACTTCATAATTAATGTGATCATCAACCAGTATTTATCATAAAATCATAAGCATATTACAAATGTTTAAAAGAGTATGTAAATTTTCAAAAATTTATAACTATCTAATAAACCAAATGAAACTAAAAGCATAACATATAATAATATAGTGTATATAAAAGCACAAACATAATATAAATCATATATACTAAAAAACAAAGTTGACACGTGTCATTTCCTCATCAAACTTGGATATTTGTTAATAACCAAGAATATAAAGGAAAATTAATATCAACTCTAAATTGTACATAACTGACAAATAGTTTGGAAAAGTCAATGTCGATCCATTCAACTCCTTTGCATATTTTTATTAACAAATATTCTATTAGTTCAAAATCTATATTTTTTTGTAGAAGATATTATCTCATTTGAATTAATAATATATTTTTGAATTTAGAAGATAACAAATTTTAAAAAAAAATCTAAAAATCAAGGATTCTATCTACACTATTTTTAAATTAGTTATCTTTTCAAGCTTAAATATTATATTATATGTATAAAAATATATAAAACGAGCAAGAAAAAAAAAAAAAAATTATTAGTTCAAAATTGATATTTATAGAATATATTCTCTCATTTGAATTAATAATATGTTTGTGAATTTAAAACTATCTAATAATATATTTGATCAACCATACAAAACCAAAACAGAGTAATTCAATAGTACTATAATATATATATATAACTATCTAATAAACCAAATCAAACTAAAAATATAATATATAATAATATAGTCTATATATAAGTACAAATATAATATCAACCATATATACTAAAATAAAAAATAAAGTTAAAACATGTCATCACCTTATTAATATATCTTGCACACATGTCAACTTCTCATTCTCTTAATCTCACGTGGCTGCTTCACATTTATCCATGTGGCATTCTATGAGCAAATATAAAAGATAATAAATAATCCAAAAATTAAATCAGGATTCATCTTTGAAATTTAATTTCTTTTAATATTTACCATATTAAATAAACTGCAAAAAACAAACAAGAAAGAAAAATAATTGACATTGATAATTTTTTAATAATCGAGAATATAAAGAAAAAACAATTCAACTCAAATGTGTACACAACTCACTAATAGTTTGAAAAAGTTAATGTCGAGCCATTTTATCTCCTCAACATATTTTATTGACAAAGATTGTATTAGTTCAACATATATATATTTTTTATAGAAGGTATTCTCTCATTTGAATTGATAATATATTTTGAATTTAAAAGACAACAAATTTAAAAGACAAATAATCCAAAATTCAGTGATTCTATCTATACTATTTTAAAATTATATGTATAAATATATAGAATAACGAGAAAGGAAAAAAAATAAAAAGATTTTATTAGTTCAAAATATATATTGTTTATTGAATATATTCTCTCATTTGAATTAATAATATATTTTTGAATTTAAAAGATAATAATTTTAAAAGATAACAAATAATTCAAAATCAAGGATTCTATCTACGCTATCTTTTGAAATTTATTTGTGAACAAATCTCATGTAACACACGGGTGTTACTCTAATTGAGGCATATTTAAATATTTTTAAATTAATTATGGTTTGCTTTTTAGTAATATGTAAGTTTTTTACAAACTTTTATGCATTTGATTTTTACTTGTTAATGCCACAACAAGTGATTTAGTCTTAATATGAAATTTTATTAAAAAATAAGGACAATTTAACATATATTTTAAGCTTTAATGAACTCGAACTCGATCTTTAATGAGCTCGAGTTTGCTTTGACGAGCTAGAATTAGAGCTTAACCATATAACGAGCCTTTACGAGCCGAGCTCGAACTAAGCTCGTTAAAATTTAAACGAGTCTTCACCGAGTCAAGCCTGTTTTAGCTTAACCGAGCCTTTAACGAGCCGAACTCGTTTAAGCTTAAATGAGCCTTTAACAAATCGAGCTCGAGCTAAAGTTTGTTTAAGTTTAAACCAGCCTTTTACGAGCCGAACTTGAGCTAAGCTCGTCGAAAATGTTAAACGCGCTTTTTACGAGCCGAGCTCGAACTGTTCGCGAACTACATAATTTTTAAACGAGCCAAGCTCGAACTCTATTAGGAAAGCTTGAATCGAACTCGAGCTGATCCAAAAATTAAACGAGCCGAACTCGAGCATGTTCCTGTTCGGCTCGGTTCGGCTCGTTTGCAGCCCTAAACCTAGCCACCTAGCCAAATTCCAGTTGCACTTTATAAATTTCAGAAAAAAAAAAAAAGGAAAAGAAGAAGGTGAACAGACGGGCAAAAGTTTCTAAGGATAATGGAGACTTTGAGGATAAGGTGAACAATGGACATCAATGGGGATTTTAACTTGATTTGGGTAACCACTTTTTCAAAAATTTCAGAATGACACCTCCAAATTTCTACTTGTCTACAAGTCAACCATTGACTCATTATTTGAATGAGTTGACCAAACCTTTGATCAATCATTTGATCCAATATTTAAGTCGAACCCGGAAACAAGGAACATGATTTACCACATCTTTTGACATTCTCTGCACAAGATATCGACAATTATTTTAAGGTGGGGATATTTCTATTCACTTATTGTTTGTCATTATTAAATGCTTCATATATGTGTATTCGTTTATATGCAATGTGAAAGGAAATCAAGTTAGCTAGGGGCCGTAAGAAGGTCCGGGATCAAAATTATCCTTGGGGTGAACCCACAGTGCTATATTAGTCTGGAGTTGTAAGAATGTCGGGGATTAAAAGTATCCTCGGGGTGTACCCGCAGTGCTATAGAGTAACTGGCCAGTCATAGTAAATTACATGTTGAATATTTATGACTATGCCTATTGATGTATTTAATTATGACAAACGTATCTCCACGGAGCGAGTTGAAAGCTCACCCCATATTTATTAACACTTTTCAGGTTGAGGAGCCCGAGCAAGGATTGGAGGCGGTGGATGTGAAATAATAAATTTTAGTTAATTTGATTTTTAGAAATATTTTATTAGTGTTAATGCTTTTGAATTTTCTATTCAATACTAGTAGTTTATTTTTAAAAGTTGTGTTTGGAATCAAAGTACTTTATCGTTTTGGATGCGAACTTTTGTAATTAAACTATGTTTTACAAAATCAGAGTGGCGCATCGGAAGTATGATGGATTATTTGAGTTATTAATAAAATGGTTCCACTTACTTTTGAGATACGTCTTATTCCTTCACTTTAAATACACTTTCTTATTAGATTAAGCTACATATATATTTTAAAAATTAGGGCGTTACATTAAGTCACCCAATACTAACATAATATGATCCTAAAATTGGTGCCTCCTCCTCTGTGCTAACTGTTTTCTTGTTGGATGACTGGCCTTTGGATGATGAAAATTCACATCTTCAGTGATGGCATTCCTTCTAGGTGGTCTCCAGGCATGCTTGGTTGGAGCAGAGAGCTTGGTAAGCTTGGTTTTCTTTGATGGTTTTTGTGGTACTTCAAGTGTAGATGATTGTTGAGTGCCAAGACTGTCATTCTTGCTCACCTGTATCAAATATTTAAGAGTTCAGTCAAGTTACATAATTAAATTGAACTTTGACAAAATTAAACAATGGTTTGTACCTTCAGTTTTCTCTTCACTGATTGAGATTTGAATTGTTTCTGCATTACCTTTTTGCCTTTGTCTTTCACTGTGGCATTAGGTGTAAAAACTGACCCCTTAGTTGTTCCCTGTACAAAAAAAAAAAAAAAAAAAAAAAGATTTAACAAATGTTAAAAAGTGCAGCAGGCTACAATCAAAAAACTTGCATGCTTGTATGATATAAAAAAGGTTACCTTTTTAGCAGGTGGTTGTTTCTCTTGATTTGCAGAGGGTATATCCAACCTTGGTCTTGAAGAAGAAGCATATTTATTTTTAGGGCAACCTCTAGCATTGTGATTTGGCTTATGGCATATTGTGCAACTGATTGTAATTCCCTTTCTTGACATCTTAGTAGGCTTCTCCTTGCCCTTTCCCTTTTGTTTTCTTTTCTCTTCATTTTGGTCCTTCCTTATATCATTCTTTTTGGGTCTTCCAGGAAGTCTATCAGCAACAGGAGGCAATAAAGGTTCAACATCCACATTGGGCCACATGTCACAGTCATTCATTGCTCAATACATGACTGTATGTCTTCAAAAACATTTCCTCTCTATACCAACTTTCCACATAATCTTATGGTGTCAGCCCTAGGAAGTATAATCCACTTATTGCATGGGGACAAGGTATACATGTAAGCTCCCATCTCCTGCAAGAACAAACTATATCTCCAATGTGCACCCTAAATTTTTTACCATTTGCACTTTCCACCTGAAACTCATCACAACCATTCCAATTAGCAATGTATGCCATGGCCTCCTTTTTGTATTCTTCCAATAACTTCTCAATCCTTGGGCAAAGATCCCCAGTGTGCTCCATCATCTCATCTCTTCTGACATAAATCCTTTCATCAAAATCAGTCTGATTTCCTTAAGCATTATTACAATATACCTAATTCTGGCTCTTAGAATCAAAGCATTATCAACAACATGTCACACTTAGAGTGGGGACTAAAATGTGACCTAGACCAATGAGTTGCAGGTCTTTGCACTAACCACTCATATGCAGTTGTGTCCCTAGCTTTCATCTCATTGATTGCAGCATTGAAATCCATGCCCAATGCTAATTTATGGTGATCCACATTATGTCTAACTGGATTCTTGCCAACCTTTTTTTGTCTAGCTTTGGGCACTTGACTACTAGACACTTTACCTTTTACATCATTCATGTGCAGACCCCTCCCACTCTACATCATTGTTTATGTTACTATCAAACAAGAAATCATCTTCATCAGAAACTTCATTCCCACTATCTAATTCCTCTCCAACTGAAGAATCAGACCCAATTGACTGATCTACATCATTATCACTAAGTTCAGTGTCTCCTTGCACTCTAGCAATATCCACATTATCATCCATTCCCCCATTATCATCCTCATTTCCCACATTATCATCCCCACTATCTTCAAAATCCCCCAAGAAATTCAAAGGCTCATCAATGTCAGGAAGGTTTTCAGTAATGTTGGATTGTGTTTGGTGTGTTTGGTGTTTGGGTTTCATAGTATTTCTTTTATCAAGTGCAGCAAGTTCAATATATTTTTCATGTTCAACAAAAATCCCAACCATCCTATTTTCATCAATGAACTTCACCAAATTCAACACATCCAAACTAGTTTCCAATGTCATCAAATCATTACAATTATTTATCCCGCCTTTACTACAATGAAAACATTTAATTTCCTGCAACCCTAACTCATTACCCATAGTAATTAGTACAAGCATTGACAATTCATCAGGGTCACAAAAATACCGTCATTTTCTCACCCACATAATATGTTGACCCATTATGCCTGAACTCCCTAGAATGATACAATCTTATGGTAAATAATTCAGAGGTCGACCCTAAGCAGACAAAAAAAAAAAACCAAATCAGTTCTTCATCAAACCACAAACCCAATAAAGGTTAAGTTTTTAAAAGAGTTTTTTGCACCCCAAACATCCAACATTTTTCAAGAAAATGATTAAAAAATTACCGTAATCAAGGCACATCCTCCCAACGAAAACATCGTGGTTTGTTCGGTCTCTAATTTCCCATCCCATTGTGTCTCTTTCTTCAATGCTTGCTGCAATTTTTTTCAGGTTTCCAAGATTCGAGATTTTTCACTGGTTTGATATTTTTCAAGGGTTAATTTTGGTTTGTTTAAGTTTATGGCTTGCAAGTTGCAATTTGGGAACTCTAAGCACGAATTTGGGGATTTGTGAATTCTCGTGCAAATCATGTGAGTCTTTGGGTGGGAGATTAATGACAAACTAAACTGACAAAAATACCCTTAAAAAAAGGGTGTGCGTGTCACATGATGGAATCCCGGTGGAATATTCCATCGTCGGTGTGTATTAGGTTGCACATATACAAATTCGTTTAGTTTAGGTACTACTTTCAAAAAAAAAATAGTCCAGGTACTGAAACGCAATGACCCTATAGTACAGGTTGCAAAAATCAATAACTCATTCCTTTATGTGCTTCAATTAAGGAATAATTTTTTTTTTCAAAATATTGATTTACAACTAAAAAAATTAGGATTAGTCTCCTATCAGACGGTCTGACGGATCCATTCGGTTAAATGGAGCCCCAACAATGAATGCGGTCTAACTAAAAAAATAAAAAAAAATTACGCAAATCTTCACTTAGTTCGAAGATCTCGGCAAGGGCCTGCGTCACCTCTCTCTTCACCCAAGGCATTGTCCCGCCACAAGCGGTGGTACCACTTCGATGACCAAAAGAGTTAAGATGGAATTATTTCCACTTGTACTATTAATGTTGCTGGCGAAAATTATATTCAGAGTCTGAGGTCTCTGAACAAATACCTTTGTTTCGATAATTTGCATTGCCCACCTAATTGTTTCTGATCAGATTCTCTTGTAAATGGCTACCAACGTTGCTGTTTGATGAATTAAAATTTTAAGGGCTAGAATTAAAGTTGTGACACATTTTTAATTAGCTTCAGAACTTAAGCATGGTGGACATAGAGTGGAAAGGGGGAGAGAGGGGAAATAGGTTAGAATTTTGGTGTGGTGCTTGGGAAGGAAGTGGAGAAAATCTATCACCGTGCTATTAATATTTTTTAGGGGCTACTAATACCTTTTGGGAGGACTACTAATACTTTCAATGGAAAAATCTAATATGTTTTAGGGGGACTACTAAATATTTTTTAGGAGACTGCTGATACTTTTGCGGGGGAGAACTAATATTTTTATAGGGAACTACTAATACTTTTTATGAGAAAAACTAATATTTACAAGGAGAATTACTAGATTACATTTATCGAAAAATATAATACTTTTCAATGGGGGTTTTTAATAGAATATTGTAGATATGGGAAATTATTACTCAGATATAGTGAATTTTGGGGTTTTTAATTTTATAAGTATGGTCGTTGATCCCATGAACGACTAAAGGTTAGTCGTTGATGTGATCAACGACTGGACTCAAAAAAAAATTAAAAATTAAAACCCAGTTGTTACTTTAAGTAACGACTGGAAATTTTTATTTTTTAAAAAAATTGATCCAGACGTTACTTTAAGTAACGACTGGCAAGGGAAATCTCAAAAAAAATATGTATCCGTCAGCGGGTTGTCAAATCCCGCTGACAAAGGCTGAAATCTTTGCCAGTAGTGACTGGCAATCACGATTGAGATCATTTTTTTTAAAAACAAAAATTTCAACGGATATTTGCCTATAAATTGGGGGATACCTTCTTCAACAATTGCTCCTCCTTCTAAACTCTCTGCAGATTACACAAACACACACAACAACTGTTCTCCCTCAACTCCCACACACACCAGCACATACATTTGTACACATTCGAATTTTGTTGGGCTTTGCGATGTCGGGCAGCAGTCGGGAATAAGGCGGAGACGGCAGACAGCGACATTTTTACAGGTAAATTTGTCATGTAATATTTTTTTTAAAGCTAATTTTATGTTTTTCTTAACAACATGAAAATTTGAATTTTTGCATGAAATTATTATATTTGGCTTGTTTTCTATTTTATATGAATTTTTGTTATATTTTGCATGTTTGTTATATTGTAAGTGAGTTAGTATTATTTTGCTAATTTAGGGTTGTATGTGTATTTTTGAAGATATGTCAAATTCAAAATTTGTCATGTAATATTTTTTTAAAGCTAATTTTATGTTTTTCTCAATAACATGAAAATTTAAATTTTTGCATGAAATTATTATATGTCGCTTGTTTTCTATTTTATACGTAATTTTTGTTATATTTTGCATGTTTGTTATATTGTAAGTGAGTTAGTATTATTTTGCTAATTTATGGTTGTATGTGTATTTTTTAAGATATGTCAAATTCAGATAAAAATGGAGTGATTGTTCATTAGGGGGGTCAAATATTAATTGAAAATGTCTATCAAGTAGCATATAGTCGCCCCGCTATTGGAGCCACAAGAATTTCCCGAACGACAAATTTGGACAATTTGATATCTATAGTACATGATATTCTGGGTTTGGATAGAAATCGTTATTTGTTAAAACTATCCGGTAAATACTGTGATAACAACATGTCACGAGTCATTGCAATTAATACCAACCAAGACTTGTGATTTTTCTTTGATCCGGAGGCCGAAAATAGAACTGTAGATATCTTTATTGAGACGAAAGAAGTGCATCGTAATGTCGTGTCTGATATCCCTTTAGAAAATGAATATCATCAATACGCATCTTACCTTATGGGGGACAGCACACTTGAAGCTCCTATTATGATTCAAAAAACCAATAATGTTGTTGTTAATGATTTGAACACACGACCTTCTGAATCTGATCAGCCCAATGTTGATAGATTATTGCCTGAATCTAACCTCGATGATCACGGGGATCATGAAGTTTCTAATTCTGAATCGAGCGAAGTTGGGACAGACGATGAAAATCACACAGATGATGATGAAGATGAAGATGGTGATACTTCTACACCTGACTCACAATCTATTGGAGGTGGCAATAAATCGCAACATGTCATGGATTCCGTCTGTGCACCATATAGAGACATACCTTTTTTTAATTCATTTTTCGAGGAATTCAATATTGATTCAATTGACGTTCCTCATCCGGGATTGTACTATGACACAGATAAAGGTGTGTTAAAAAGAGGTATGATTTTCAAAGATAAAAAACATGTTCAATCTGTTGTTAAAGATTTTTCAGTTCGCCACGCAAAACGTGAGTATCGAGTTGTTGGGAGTACTCCAACTGTGTGGAAAGTTGTATGCAAACAAAATCAGGGAGGAGTTATATCAGCAAGTTTGTCATCTGAACAATGCAATTGGTGGTTGCGGTCTAGTTTTGTCAAAAGATTGTCTGTGTGGGAAATCACAAAGTTGGGGCCTCCTCACAGTTGTCTTGTGAATTCTGTGCATAAAGATCATAAGAATTTGTGTAAAAATAGGATTGATGATGATCTAATAGGCATGGTCGATACTGATCCAACATATGACATCAAATACGTCCAATAGATGGTGAAGGATAAATATGGCTACAATATTTCATATCATAAGGCGTGGCATAGTTTGCGGCGTACTCGTGAAAATGTGTACAGTACTTGGGAAAGTTCAGTCCGATTTTTGCCTAAGTATATGGAGGCATTACAAAAGAACAATTTGGGGACAGTGGTTGAGTGGTTTCATAAATAGTCAGATCATCAAGAAATTCATATGTTGGTTTATGTTTTTTGGGCATTCAAGCCTTGCATTGAGGGATTCAAGTATTGTCGCAAAGTCATTAGTGTGGATGGGACTCATCTGTACTCAAAGTATAAACACAAGATTGACACACATTGGGAATGACACACCTAGGGTTCAGGTTGAGCAGTATGCCCGAGGGCGTGCCTTGATTTTGTTAGGTACTTTGATGATACCTGATACAACTGGTAATAGTAGGTAATAGCGTATCATTTTCTTGGGTTATATTTTTCAACACTTTGAGGATGTTAGGTGGGCTAGCCCGAAAAGCCCGACTTTTGCGGTGTATTTTTCGTTACCGGGCTTGGTTTAGTTGTGTGGCTAGTGTTGTGTTATCAATTTTTTTGTATTGTCGGTTGTGCAATCTTTTGACACCTCTAGGTAATAGCGTATCATTACTATACCTGCAACACTTTGAGGATGTTAGGACGGCTGGTAGGTTTAGTTGGGCTAGTGTTGTGTTATCTTTTTGTATTGTGGAACCGAGATGGCACACTATATGTGGAACCATGGCGTTGCTGCAGATTTGGGCTTGGTCTCGCATTTCAAGTATCGTGCCCCAACCAGTACGATCCATGATAAATATGGGTCCTATGATTGTTGATGATGAGCTTGAGTTGCCTCTGTCGCCGTACGGTGCTATGTATTATGTGTTGTTTTTTGCATTTTTATTATATCTACATATTCACAATGATGCATTTCAATTTAATTTATTTCAGACGGGTACAACATTATAACTTTACTCATACTGCTAGCCACTCAATACAGATATATAGGGAGATGTTTGATCGGTTAACAGAGGCACAAGTAAGTGTTTAAATTATTTCTATAATAAGTGTTTAAATTAATATTAATGTAAATTCATTTTTTGGCAGTGGACTTGGGAACCATATGACCTAAACTCACCCGATATATCTATTCTTAGTGAAAGATGTCTCACAGATAATTGGATGAGCCAGTGCCCACTTATTATATATGCCACAGTGGAGATACACCATCCTAATCGAGTGACCTGTCAGTTTGGTATACGACAGGGTATACCAGAGGCTATATGACATTCACATGAGATGTTACACAGCGCGTAACTCGTAGGGGAGAACTGGAGTGGCATGGTCGAATTTTCATGATGGTTAGGTAACTTATTGGCAGAGCAGAGCTACTTCAAGAATCCAGGGCTACCAGATTAATGGTGGCAGTAGTACAAAGGACGGATATATGGAGTGGTATCGTCGCATTACACTACTACGCATTACTCCATCACATCTTGAGATGGAGACGGGATACCAGTGATAGGTGTGAGTTTTGCATGTATTTTGGGGCATATTTCTGGCTTTAATGATGGGTAAACATGCATATACTCGTGTAAAATGTTACATATTCACTCTTTGTGGAAAAGATATTACACTTTGCTTGTTTTATAGGAATTTCATGATATTTGAAGCAAATTAAATACAAATACGAGCATTGCAAAGTGGAAACACGGAGAATTGAGTGAGTATACGAAAAGTGAAGCCAAAATGAGCGGAAGATGAGCGTATAAGAAGAATACAGGGAGCTAACGGGTTGGGCGTGCCATAGGCACCACCCGTGTGCCCCTGAAGAAAGGCTTTCTAAGGCTACGGCATGGCGCACGGGTAGCCCGTGCTCATACGCACCACTCGTGCGCCGCTGGAGAATTGCAATTTACCTACGGCATCACGCACGGGTGGCCCGTGCAAGGGGCACACGACCCGTGCGTGTTTAGAAAAAATCAAAGGCTTCGCTACGGGATGACGCACGGGTAGCCCGTGCAGGGGGCGCACGACCCGTGCGTCTGCACTGGAATCCCATAATCTGCAGCATTGTGCCCTAAACTTGAAAGTGGGTATAAAAAGGCTTTTTGGGGGGCGCACACAAGGGGATTCTGACATTTTTGGGATCTACAACACAAGACAAAGGTCTATTCTTGGAAGAAGACATCAAGGAGACAATCGGGTTGCATCGGAGCTCAAGGAATGGAGATACATTTTTAGTTGCCATGGCTATGAACAATTTGTCTATGAGTGGTTTAGAAATCATGTGTAGCTAAACTCTTTAGATTTCTGGGTTTTGGTAGTAGATTAATGAACTCTTGTTGGATGTTTTAATCTTAGTTGAAGTTATTATCTTGAAGCCTATTGGAGTACTTTGAACTTATTCTTGTTTTATCACTTGATCAATGATTTAACTTGTTTGATATATTGATTCATAATTCGAGAGATGAGTTTCAATATTAGATCTTGAGTACTCGACACAAATATTTACATGAATCGAGAGGTTTGTAAGTATTTGTGAGGACATTTGATCTTTTGCACTTTTGGGAGTTGAGTACTTCATGTTGAGTAGAGATGCTAGCATAAGTATTTCAATCTACGTTTTATATGCATCTCGAGAGGGAGGATAAAATATCTTTGTGATCGTCTTATAGGAATATTGATAATAACTTGGCTTGGATTAAATCAGACAACAAGAGGGATATTAATCGAAACCTTAACTCGGAAATCCATTTCATTATCTTGATACTTCTATCAATTGTGCTATCTTAGTCTTGTGTTTTAGTAGTCTAACTTGTCTTAATCTCACAACACAATCATCAAATTACAATAGTCTAAATAAAAATAAATCTATCTTAGTTCAATACTTGGCACGTTAATTTATTAGTCTCCGTGGATACGACCTTGCTACCCTTTTCTATAATGTATACCGCACACTTGCGGTAAGCTAAAAATAAAGGCGAACAAGTTTTTGGCGCCGTTGCCGGGGACTAATATAATTTTTGGTGCTAATATTGCGATAGATAGAATTATTCTTAATTTAGACATTTTTATTTTATATTTTGGTTTGACCTTAATTCTACATTATTTGACTTGTTTCTTTTAGTTTGGTCCAGGTAGTGCATGAACACGCGCTCTAGGCGAGGGGACTTAATACCGCTCATATTGGAAGTTGAGGCTTTCGCGAGAAGAATTAGTGCTACTACCAGACGGGCTGAAAGACAACAAAATCCGATAATGGGGGATTTGGACGAAGAACACAGGGGTAACAATGGGATCAACAAGATCAATGAGTTGCCAATACCGGGTAACAATGGAGTAAACGAGTTACCGATACCGGTTCAACAACAAGCCATTCGTGATTACTTTCGACCACAAACGAATCGTAATTACGGTGGTATTGCTCATATTCCGATAAATGCCAATAACTTCGAGCTCAAACCGGCACTGATCAATATAGTACAACAGAACCAGTTTGGGGGGTTCGCAACTGAAGATCCTAACTCTCACTTTGCACATTTTATCCAAATATGCAATACGATCAAGATGAATGGAGTGTCAGATAACGCCATAAGATTGCGCATATTCCCATTTTCTTTGAGAGACAAGGCGAGGAATTGGTTGGGTACATTGACGCAAGGCAGTGTGAGCACATGGGACGAACTGAGCCAAAAGTTCTTGTTTAAATTCTTTCCACCGAGCAAAACTTTGCAGCTCAAAAGCAAGATTACTCAATTCCGACAATTTGACTCCGAGCTTTTGTACGAGGCTTGGGAAAGGTTTAGGGATTTGTTACGAAGATGTCCACAACATGGGTTTCCGGAGGATCAACAGTTATGTTTCTTCTACAATGGTTTAATGGGGCAAACGAGAGCCTTTGTTGATGCCGCAACAAGAGGAGCATTGTTGGCAAGATTTCCACAAGACGCTTAAATCTCCTTGAAGAAATGGCTATGAATAGTTACCAGTGGCCGTCTGAAAGATCTAATATACAACTAGTAACCGAAATCTCGGATTCAGACTCGATTAAAGCATTGAAGGCACAAGTGGCGGCTTTGACAACTCAATTGAGTGTATTGACGAAAGGGCCAGAAGCAAGCACGAGCACAGGTAGTGAAGCTCTTCTATATCCGATGGAGGAGGTCAATTATGTGAATAACCGGAATTTCAACAATTTCCGGAACAATTCAAATCCAACACACTACCATCCAGGGTTGAGAAACCATGAAAATTTTTCCTATGCCAATACAAAGAATGTGTTGCAACCTCCGTCGGGATTTAATGCTTCAAATGGAGGTGGAAATGTGGAAGGCAAATCATCGTTGGAAGATGAACTCACCTCCTTCATAAATCAATCAAATGCATTCATGAGTGACACGAGGAGTCGCTTTGCTAGGCAAGATTCTAGAATGGATAAGATGGAACTACAAATGACCCAAGTGACAAGCTCAATAAAGAATCTTGAAACTCAAGTGGGTCAATTGGCTACAATTGTGGGTGGTCAACATCACAAGGGTCAATTTCAGAGTAATACGGAGGTTAATCCTAATGAACAATGCAAGGTTATTCGATTATGGAGCGGTACGGAATATGAGAGGCCTAAAGAAAAATCTGGAAATCTGAAAATTTCAGATGAAGCATCTAAGCCGGGAGAGGTTGAATCGGTGATGAAAGATGGCGTTGAAGAAAAAGGGGAAAAAGAGAGACAAGAGGCGGAACAAACAGGGGCTGAGAAGCTAAAATCATCGTCTAACTCTAATATATCTAAGTTGCCTATATCTCTTCCCTTTCCCCAAAGATTTCAAAAGAAAAAGCTTGATGATCAATTTGCAAAATTCCTTGATATATTTAAAAAATTGCACATTAACATTCCTTTTGCAGACGCACTAGAGCAAATGCCAAATTATGCGAAATTTCTTAAGGATATTGTGTCGAAGAAGAGGAAGATGACAAGCTTTGAAACGGTGAATTTGACGGAAGAATGTAGCGCAATCATTCAAAGGAAGCTGCCACAAAACTGAAAGATGCGGGGAGTTTCACTATCCCTTGTGCCATTGGTGGTAACTTCTTTAATAAAGCGTTATGTGATTTGGGGGCAAGTATTAATTTGATGCCTTTGTCCATTTTAAGGAAGTTTGGACTAGGCGAGGTGAAGCCAACCACGGTGACATTATAACTTGCAGGCCGGTCACTTACTTATCCAAAGGGAATTATAGAAGACGTGCTGGTAAAAATTGATAAATTTATATTCCCTGTGGATTTCTTGGTTCTTGATATGGAAGAAGATCGAGACGTTCCACTGATACTTGGACGTCCATTCCTTGCTACTGGTAAAGCTTTAATAGATATACAAAAAGGAGAGCTCACGTTACGTGTTAATGATGAGCATGTTTTATTTTCTATATATAAGGCAATCAAATTTCATGATACGGTGGAAAATTGTAATTTTTTGGATATAGTTAGTTCGTGCATTGAGGATTATGTTGATCTTGCATTATCTACAGATGATTTGGAATTTGGGCTAACCCACTCGTGCTCGATGTCGAGTGTTGTGCTTGATTTTGATAACCAAGATTTGTATGACTATGTTTGTGCCTTAGATCATATGCAGGAACTACCTAGGAGCGCAAGAGACGAGAATGCAAAGTCAAAAATAAGGGAGCAAAACCTTCAGGCACGCACGACCCGTGTGTCTACGCACTGGTTGCCCGTGCGTGATGCCGAAAGAAATGTTGGAAGTCCTGAAGAGCACACGACCCGTGTGCCGGAGCACGGGCAGCCCGTGCTTGATGCCGAAAGGAAGTTTGAGGACAGGGGATCACACACAACCTGCGTGCTGGAGCACGGGCAGCCCGTGCGTGACCTTGAAACAGCGACATCGACCCCGGAACTCAAGCAATTACCCGAACACCTCAAATATGCATTTCTTGGGACGAATAATGCAAATCCGGTAATCGTTTCATCTCTTCTCACTCCCACTCAACTTGATAAATTGTTAAGGGTTTTACGAAAACATAAATCGGCACTCGGATGGTCTATAACTGATTTAAAAGGCATAAGCCCATCCATTGTAATGCATAAAATTCGGATGGAAGATGTTTATAAACCATCAGTGCAAAACCAAAGACGATTAAACCCTATCATGCAAGATGTGGTTAGGAAGGAAGTGTTGAAATGGTTAGATGCGGGGTTCATTTATGTCATCTCTGATAGTTCATGGGTAAGTCCAGTATAAGTGGTACCGAAAAAAGGGGGTAACAGTCGTGAATAATGAGAATGAGGAACAAATTGCTACTAGAATTGTTATCGGGTGGTGAATATGTATTGATTATAGAAAACTTAACGATGCCACTCGAAAAGATCATTTCCCTCTCCCCTTTATCGATATGATGTTGGATCATCTTGCAGGCTACGATTATTATTGCTTTTTAGATGGTTATTCAGGGTACAATCAAATCATGATTGCACCGGAAGACCAGGAAAAACGACATTTACGTGTCCTTATGGCACATTTTCATTTCGTCGCATGCCATTTGGGTTATGTAATGGGCCCGCCACTTTCCAACATTGTATGATGGCTATATTTCACGATCTAATTGAAAAATTTATGGAGGTGTTTATGGACGATTTCTCTGTGTTTGGTGATTCTTTTGATAATTGTCTTCACAATCTTTCCTTAGTCTTACAACGATGTGAAGAGACCAATCTTGTACTCAATTGGGAAAAGTGCCATTTTATGGTACGCGATGGTATTGTACTTGGTCATCGAGTCTCTTCCGCAGGTTTGGAAGTCGATCGGGCAAAGATTGTAGCAATCGAGAAATTACCACCTCCTACAAACGAGAAAGCCATTCGGAGCTTCTTGGGCCATGCCGGATTTTACAGAAGGTTTATCCGTGACTTTTCTAAAATTTCTAAGCCTTTGAGCCAATTGCTAGAAAAAGATGTTGTTTTCATTTTTTCCAATGATTGTTTGCAGGCGTTCGAAACTTTGAAGAAGGCATTGGTGACCGCACCTATACTTGTAGCCTCAGATTGGAGTCAACCATTTGAGTTGATGTGTGATGCGAGCGATTTTGCGGTAGGGGCTGTTCTCGGTCAAAAGAGGGAAAAATTGTTCAGATCCATCTACTATGCTAGTAGAACGTTAGATAGTGCTCAACAGAATTACACCACAACCGAGAAGGAGATGTTGGCGATTGTTTTCGCATTTGATAAATTCAGATCATACCTGATTGGGACGAAAACGATTGTTCACACCGACCATGCGGCCATCAAATATCTCTTTGATAAGAAGGATGTGAAACCAAGGTTGATTCGGTGTATCTTATTATTGCAAGAGTTTGGTGTGGAAATCAAGGATCGGAAAGGATACGAGAACGTGGTGGCAGACCACTTGTCTTGAATTGAAAATCAAGAGGGAGCGCAAGGAAGCACGAGATTAATAAAAGAGAAGTTTCCTAATGAACGATTACTCATGCTTGAGGCAAAATTTCCGTGGTATGCGGACTTTGTCAACTACTTGGCTGCAGGAGTTCTACCTCCGGATCTATCGCCATATCAAAAGAAGAAGTTCTTACATGACGTAAAGTTCTACATGTGGGATGACCCCCTACTCTTTAAGAGGTGCGCGGACAAAATCATAAGAAGATGCGTACCTCAAGAAGAATGGGAGGGAGTCCTACAACAGTGTCATTCCGCACCCTCTGGCGGACATTTTGGCCCAACTCGAACCGCAGCAAAGGTATTGCAAAGTGGGCTATATTGGCCCACTTTATTTAATGACTGTTATTTGTTTGTGCAACAATGTGACAGGTGTCAGCGAATGGGCAACATTTCAAGGAGACACAAGATGCCAATGACAAATGTAATCGAAGTGGAATTGTTCGATGTGTTGGGGATTGATTTTATGGGCCCATTTCCATCATCTTCGGGTTATCAATATATTCTACTCGCAGTGGAGTATGTATCCCGTTGGGTAGAGGTGATTCCTTCCAAAACAAATTATGCTCAAGTTGTGATGCGGTTCCTTAAAAAAATATATTTACTAGATTCAGCACTCCAAGCGCTTTAATTAGTGATGGAGGATCGCATTTTGTAAATAAATTGATGAGCAACTTGTTGACAAAATATGGTGTGAAACATAAAGTCGCATTGGCATATCATCCACAAGCCAATGGACAAGCAGAAGTGGCTAACCGGGAGATCAAACAAATCCTTGAGAAGACGGTGAACATCAACCGAAAGGATTGGGCGTTAAAATTGGATAATGCTCTATGGGCATACCGGACTGCATATAAGACACCGTTGGGCACATCCCCATATCAACTTGTCTTTGGGAAATCGTGTCACTTGCCAGTGGAGTTGGAACACAAAGCATTTTGGGCGGTCAAGAAGCTAAATATGGATTTTCAAAAAGCCGGCGAAGATAGGTTGCTCCATTTGAATCAGATGGAAGAGTTTCGGGATGAAGCTTATGAAAACTCCCGAATTTATAAAGAGAGAACAAAAAGATGGCACGACAAGATGATAAAAAAATGAGAGTTTTTATCGGGAGAACCGGTACTCTTGTACAATTCACGCCTTAAATTTTTCCCTGGAAAACTCAAGTCTAGGTGGTCGGGGCCATTCGTGATCAAGAAAGTATTGAATCCTCCTGGAGTTGTAAAATTATTGACAAAAGACGGTGAAACCTTCATGGTAAACGGACAGAGGATTAAGCATTATTTTCACCGAGGTAACCAAGAGGAGGTGACTTTCATCTCCTTGCGAGACCCGTAACGGAACGACAGACAGGCATCAAGCTAAAGACGTTAAATATGGCGCTTGTTGGGAGACAACCCAACGGTTTTTTTTTGTGTGGATTGCATTTTTTTTATGTGTGTGTTTTGTTTTAAATTTTTGTGATTTGTGTGTTTTAAAAAAAATAAAATTTACCTGAGTGGTTGTACGGTATGCACGCATGGGCACCACCCGTGCATACCTGGGGAGGAAATTTGACATGCTTCGGCATCACACACGGGTTACCCGTGCGCATGGCGCACGACCCGTGTGTGTCTTTAGGGAAAGAAATGTTGCTTCGGCATGGCACACGGGTAACCCGTGCGCCGGCACACCACCCGTGTGCCTTACGGAAACCAGGCAAATAAGAGCAATTTAAACACTGCTCTTTTTCATTTAAAATCCTCCAAGCACACGCCCCCTCCCTAATCCTTCATTGTCTTCAAAATTTCCTGAAGTTTCCACCTAAATTCCCCCATTTAATCATTCCCCCATCACATTAGAACTACAATTTGCATTGCATTCAAGTTTGATTGAAGAAATTTGAGAAAAAGCACCTAGGGTTCAAGTTGTTCACTTTGAGTTGAATTTCGAGAATTCCGGTAAAAATATCGTTTTTCCTTGTGAATATCTTGTAAATTATGTAATGGGAATCATGATTAGTGTTTTCTTTGATATGTTTGCTATGAATTGTATGAATTATTCTTTAAGGCAAATTATCGAACACTTTGTGGGCTTGTGTAATTGAGGTGAATTTGAATGAAATATTGATGAATGGGGCATGTACAATGATTGTTTGAGCTTTAAGATTAATGATTTCCTAGTATGGCCATAATTCTTGATTGTTTGGGGTTGCTTGATCGATCAAAGTGATGTAGGGAAGTCAATATGCACCACCTAATGTATTAACTTAAAACCCCTACTTTGTTGCTTGCCATTGATAGTGTTGGGATGCTAATGGAATTTATTTCAGGTACAAATCTTTCATGGCTGATAGAAGGAATCCCCAGGGTGGAAGGAGACGTGTGCACGTAGCAGCACAAAGAGACGAAGCACCGCAAGAAGTAGACCCGAACAGTCCCGCTGCATATGGTGTGGTATTGACGAATGCAAATGACATAGAGCGGTGGAATCGCTTGGTTGGTCGCCAAGTATCTCCATCCCGATACGCCGATGATGACTGTACCCACACTTTGGGGATACATGAGGACGTTTGGCGTCTTTTTGCAAAGGTCGGGTGGACCAATTTTATGAGCCGCAGGTGGCCGACGTTCAAGCGATAAACGTTGGAATTTTTTAGTATTGTGGAAGTACTCAAACAAGGAGGAGCTTTCGAACCATTTGAGATATGCTTTCAGTTGGGGAATGTATGTCGGCATTTATCTATCTCCCAATTGAATACCATTTTTGAAGTTCCAACGAATGCTCGTTTCCGACCGATGGACAATTATGATCAATATGACTTTTGGAGAATGTTGGTAGAAACACCACAAACGGGGCCTATGTTGTATGCCGCACGGACCGCCAAAGCCTCTTAGATCCGGAATCCAGTTTTCCGGTACATATAAAAAAACGTGTGATTGCATCCTCCATATTCGCCAGAGAAAATATTGGGGGAATGACTATGAGGGAGTTGTATCTGCTATGGTGTATGCTCACAAATACACCCTACAACACAGCCGCCTACTTCGCGGAGCAAGTTGAGCAATTGGTAAGGCGGGAAGGGGGTACTATTTCTATAGGGGGCCTCATCACCCCTATTGCCCGACATTTCAACATCGATTTCAGAGGCTTGGAGCCTATTCCGGGCAGCACTCGGGTTAATTTAGCATCTTTGCACCACATGAAGTTTATAGCAAATGAAGATAATATTTTGGTGCTTCTACAGAAGAAAGGTGTTGTATTTCTGTTGCCCAACCCGACATACACCACAATCGATACTTTGGCGGACACAACCAACTTTCTAATGAACTCTGACGCGCATAACCGAATTACAGAAGCTATAGATGCGAGGAAGAGGCGCCGAGTTCAAGGTTTCCCGGATGAGGAAGATATGGTCGCGGAGGAAGAGGAGATACGTAGAAGAGAAATGGGGGTAGAACCTCCTCACCCTCAACTTGGGTATGACATCCCCGAGTCCCCACATGGCAGTGCTTACCCCCGACGCGCACATAGCAGGGATCGTCCCAGTACATCTAATGGTGGCGAGTCCCAACGCAGTAATGATTTTCAGGATATGCTATCTGCATTTGGGGAGGACTTGCGTCGTTAAAGAGACGAGTTAAGGCAACAAGGGGAGGATTTGAGGCAGCATCAGGCTGATTTTCTCGCGTTCCGCGAGAATTATGACCGACGTTCCGAGGAGATGTGGCAAGTGCTCCAACAGTTACAAATGTGGCATATCTCACAAGGCCACTTCCCACCGCCTCCTCCGCAGTGATTCAGGTATATCCCCACTTTTCGTTATTGAAATTCTATTTTTCCCCTTAGGACAATATAATTTCATTCAAGTCTGGGGGGAGAGATAGTATTTTAATATATGAAAAGTGTGGATAGAAAAAAATCTTGCATTTTATGTTTTCATATAGTTGCATATATAGAGCATTCTAGGTTGCACTGAATTAGAGCACGTTTATGGCTTTAGCACGTCTATTGCTTTCATAGTGGTTAGAGAGTGAGTTGACCTGGCTTGTTGCAACTTGTTGTTTGTGTGGTGATTTTGAAAGATTTGTATTGTTGGAATTGGATGATGAGTATGAGTTGATTGAGCCTTGAATAGATAACATTGAGCATGTTAATATGAAAACTTGGTTTGATGCTTTGAATTACATATTGACAAGCTTGTGAGCTTTGAGCCTTTACTGCTTATATCTTTTGCAGTCTTGTTGTGATTTGAGGGTATCATTCATGTTGTTAGAATTCTAGAACTTGCTCGGGTATCTCTGTCAAGGCCACATGTTGTATGCAAATTGTGAATGTGATAAAAGGCCATCTTTGCTAGCCTTTCAAGCCTTTTGCTTACCTAAAGATGATGAAATTCCTAGTTAGCCAAGTTGAGCCTATTGCATATTCCTTTGATAACCACAAGATTTAAGCTTTGAACTTGATAGATCTGCTACCCTAAACTCAAGTGTTTAACGTTGAGTAAAGGGAATGAATGGAGTTGAAGGAGTGGGAATTGAAAAGTGGGATAGTGGGCATAATTGGTTAATTGGAACAAAAGAGGAAGAAAAAGAGGTGCAAAAGAAGCGTTGAAAATTCACGAATGAATCGGAAAAAAAAAATCGATGATATAATGTGAATTTTCATAGAAACGAACTTGGGGGCGAAGGATTGTAATTTAAGGCGATTCTCAAAAGAAAAAAAAGAGATGGAAATAAGTAAAGTTGATAAAAATAAGGGATGATTGGAGTAGCATATGGAACTATAATGTAGAGGATTGATATGCTCACCAGTTTATATGCTCGAGTTTGAGTCACTTTATCCAAAATTTCCTACCCTAACCAAAGAACCTTCATTACAACCAAATAAGAAAGTCCTTTTTAATTCACGAATTGCATACATTCTAGTGCCGGAGATATGAGACGAATTGCAAGCTTATGGTAATTTTGCGACATTGAATTGATTTGAGCGTAAACACGTCCCATATCCTCGTGAGATGAGAGTATACACGTAACTTTGAGAGTTGTAATTTAGAGCATTTCACTTTGTTTTACTTGATGCGTGCTCTTTGATCAGATATTTGAGGCTTGATTGGTTTGTTGCTCAACATTCATGACGAACAATATAGATCTTCTTTTGGGTCCTTTATGTGCGCTTTTATTCTTATCTCCCTGTTGTGCTTTATCGTGTTTTCAAAATTGTTGATCGGGATGGTCAACGGTTTAAGTTTGGGGGATTTTGATAGGTGTGAGTTTTGCATGTATTTTGGGGCATATTTCTGGCTATAATGATGGGTAAACATGCATATACTCGTGTAAAATGTTACATATTCACTCCTTGTGGAAAAGATATTACACTTTGCTTGTTTTATAGGAATTTCATGATATTTGAAGCAAATTGAATACAAATACGAGCATTGCAAAGTGGAAACACGGAGAATTGAGTGAGTATATGAAAAGTGAAGCCAAAATGAGCGGAAGATGAGTGTATAAGAAGAATACAGGGAGCGCACGGGTTGGGCGTGCCATAGGCACCACCCGTGTGCCCCTGAAGAAAGGCTTTCTAAGGCTACGGCATGGCGCACGGGTAGCCCGTGCTCATACGCACCACCCGTGCGCCACTGGAGAATTGCAATTTACCTACGGCATCACGCACGGGTGGCCCGTGCAAGGGGCACACGACCCGTGCGTGTTTGGCAAAAATCAAAGGCTTCGCTACGGGATGACGCACGGGTAGCCCGTGCAGGGGGCGCACGACCCGTGCGTCTGTGCTGGAATCCCATAATCTGCAGCATTGTGCCCTAAACTTGAAAGTGGGTATAAAAAGGTTTTTTGGGGGGCGCACACAAGGGGATTCTAATATTTTTGGGATCTACAACACAAAACAAAGGTCTATTCTTGGAAGAAGACATCAAGGAGACAATCGAGTTGCATCGGAGCTCAAGGAACGGAGACACATTGAGAGATTGTTGACTTTTCCAAGTTTTTCTTACTTCTCTTGTAGTTTTCATCTTTCATTTTTAGTTGCCATGGCTATGAACAATTTGTCTATGAGTGGTTTAGAAATCATGTGTAGCTAAACTCTTTAGATTTCCGGGTTTTGGTAGTAGATTAATGAACTCTTGTTGGATGTTTTAATCTTAGTTGAAGTTATTATCTTGAAGCCTATTTGAGTACTTTGAGCTTATTCTTATTTTATCACTTGATCAATGATTTAACTTGTTTGATATCTTGATTCATAATTCGAGAGATGAGTTTCAATATTAGATCTTAAGTACTCGACACAAATATTTGCATGAATCGAGAGGTTTGTAAGTATTTGAGTACTTCATGTTGAGTAGAGATGCTAGCATAAGTATTTCAATCTACGTTTTATATGCATCTCGAGAGGGAGGACAAAATATCTTTGTGATCGTCTTATAGGAATATTGATAATAACTTGGCTTGGATTAAATCGTACAACAAGAGGGATATTAATCGAAACCTTAACTCGAAAATCCATTTCATTATCTTGATACTTCTATCAATTGTGCTATCTTAGTCTTGTGTTTTAGTAGTCTAACTTGTCTTAATCTCACAACACAATCATCAAATTACAATAGTCTAAATAAAAATAAATCTATCTTAGTTCAATACTTAGCACATTAATTTATTAGTCTTCGTGGATACGACCTTGCTACCCTTTTCTATAATGTATACCGTACACTTGCGGTAAGCTAAAAATAAAGGCGAACAACCAGCCATCAAATATTACAGCTCACGATGCCATTGTAAGATTATTTATATATATAATGTTTGCATCTAATTATGACATTCAAAAGTACTTATAGAAAATTATATTTACTTTCAGAGTAACTGGATGAGATGATTGAGGCTTGGTGCAAATGACGATTCAGAGTCATGGCCACATATGAGGAGAGTTGTTATGGATATCAGTGATGAAATGGAGAAACATATTCGCTCGTCTCAAAATATTGCATCACATACTAGACAGGATGCCCCTGCTGAAGATACCCCGACGACCACTCAATACATGCCTACCACATTTGCACCCCCGATATACACATGGCTGGTCCTTCGAGATCCACACCCCAGATGCATCATGGTATGAATATTAATACTACTTCACATACATTTATAGATATATGTTTCAGGTGTCATGATATTTTGATCTTATTTTCAGATATGGCTGGTCCATCTCATGGGTATGGTGGAGATTATTACGTTCCCCAGTATTCACGCATGCACTCATATTTTTCATGCCTCGATTCTTTGGAATATCATGGACATCATATACATCACTTTACAGTCCGATATTGGCATGCCATTCCAACATTTCTCAGGTTTTGATCAATCCAGAGTTGGACGCCCTGAATTTCATACATCGCCTGTTGCATTTCACCCAGTTAGTAGTGCCAGTACCACACATGATGATGATGATGATACACAGTCTGTTCAAGCGAATGACCATGTAGGTGCAACTAGACGTAGAAGTACACATCAGATACAACATCCTAGATGTAGCACTGGGGGGCATAGGTATTAAGATTTTTTTATTGTGTCAAGACAAATATTGTATCAAGACATATTGTATCATCCTATTATTGTGTATTGTCTCGATATTTAGATTTCACATTTATATTAATGTGAATTGCCAAGACATAAAATATTGATGTGTTTTCGATTCACGATTATTATTAACGGATAATAAAATTTACTTGTAATATTAAAACAACATTTTTTTAATTATAATTTATAATCGTTACTTTGGTTAACGACTAGAGAATTAACGAATAAAAAATCATGATTCTCTAGTCGTTAATCAAATTAACGACTAGGCCGTTTTTTTAAAAAAAAATTTACAGTCGTTATTCTTAATAACGACTGGGTGGTTTTTTTAAAAAAATTTATTGCTTGGTCGTGATTGTGATCAACGACTAAGATTTAGTTGTTGACACAATCAACGACCATACTTATAAATTTAAAAACTCCGAAATTCACTATACGTTTGTAATAATTTCCCTATCTACAATATTCTATTAAAAACCCTTTTCAATGAGATTACTAATGTATTTTAGGGGATTTTTAATACTTTCGATGGGAAAAAGTTGATATTTTTCATGAGAACTACTAAAAATACTATTTAAGAAATTAACCTTTAAGAAACCACTAATAATTTTCAGAAGAACTGCTAATACCGGTAACTCTAATAAAACAAAAAGTACAACTAGATTGATTTTGGGATCCTTATAACAGATTTTGACCCGTTAGACGGTCTGACAGAAATTTTTGTCAAAACATTATGTAAATGAATTGAAACTAACGAAAACCAAGCCAATTTCTTTTTGACTAAATTGATTCTAATTCCTAAAAAGTATTTGATAATCATCGATTTTAATCATAATTGTTTTTGACGGAATTTAATTCAGAAGTTAGACTATTAACAATAAAAGAAAACACAATATCAAACATATGCACCCCAACAAGCTACTAATAACTTTTTTTCTCTAGAAATTTTGAGCATTATATCTGATGACGCCCGAGCCGAGCTGGAAGAAATTAATCCACGTCATCAATCCAGCACACGTCCGAGTAGGAGACCTGCGGGTGACGTCAAGAACGGTCTTGTGCGACGACGTCACGTCATTAAGGCTCGCCCGCCACCGAGCCCAACCGCAACACTGCCGCCGAGCCCCGAGCCCAAATTTCGACGGAAACGATGCGCGCGGACTCATAAAAATAATCACACGCCCATGCTTAGCGCTTTATTGGTATCGTAAACCGCCACATGTCGAAAGTTATAAAGAGAAGTCGACAAGTGGCAAGTTTTGATCGACATGCACAGATTAGAGAGGACATGTGTCTTTCTTTAATTCTTTTACTAATTAATGACTAGTTAGTGCAAAGATGACTATTGTAAACCCACTGACTCGAGGGGTATAAAAAGTCCGATAGAGAGAGATTAAGACAGCACGAAAAAAAAGGAGAGAAAAGAAAAGGAGTAAGATTATCATAAAAGACCGACCCCAATAATTCGCCTCGGCATTATGCAAAAAAGGCGAATTAGCGAGTAAATAAACACACGTTACACGACGTTTACATTTCCACGTGTTAAATCTTTTACATATTTTTGCTTGTTGACCAAAACGCACGCCAACAAATTGGCGCTAGAAGGAGGGCACCGTATTGGTCATCGATGTAATTCCAAGCAAAAACAAGTTAAGTGAAAACCAGGTAAAGTTTAACGTTTAACCTTTTCATAATAGACAAAATGAGTCAACATCGAGAAATGCTCGTTTGACTTAAGAGCAACATTTGAACAACCAAACTGGTCGACTACTAATGGCCAAAATATGCTCCAAAATGTAGCGGGGAGCACTACTTTATTTCCTTTCGCTCGCCTAATTGCAACCCAACTTTTGTACAAAGACAAATGAACCAACTCATATCACAAACTCTCGCTACCACAAACTCTCAAGCACCTCATCCACTCCTTGTAAATACTAACCCACACAATCCACAACTAAATGTTAATATCAATCCTCAACTTCCGGGCTTCCTCATGACGGCCCAAGAAGCCGATTCGGAGTAATGAACAACGTGTCCGTCGTGATGAAGGCGGCCGCGAAGATGAGGAAGGACAAAGTCATGTAGCAGAGTCACTACCGGAGCCAACACGACATCGCCATGCCCACTCAGTGTTCGCCGGACGACTGCGAGTTGATCCTTTTCGCCCATCTCGATCGATAAGTTCCCGACTCGGGTTTTAGGATGAGCGGGAGCGGCTTAGGTCAATCGGATCAAGGCCCTAGCCTTTATGGCGAGAACGGGATGTAGAAATACACCGCGCTGCGTCGTCGTTTGAACGAATTGGAAGGCGGTCCGGAAGGCGAACGATCTCAAGACCGCCCCAAGAAATGAACCAACCCAGCTATTATGTTGCCATTTTCCCCTGGAATCCTGGCGACCCCGTTACCGCCAAAGTTGAAAATTCCCCAGGTTGGTCTCTATAATGGAGAAACTGACCCGACCACTCACGTCCACAAGTACTTAGCATGGATGGAATGCAGACGATCCTAGTGATGCCATCCTCTGCAGGCCTTCCCACGGCTCGGGCGCCGAGCCCACCGTTGGTTTAGGACCCTACCGGGGATCCATTCGAGGCATGGGGATCGGCCTCCGCCTTTACGACGCATTTTTTAACGTCCAAAGTCCGAGCCGCACTTAAGGACTCCCTCGTGAACATCAAACAAGGGAAGGACGAGCCCCTGAAAAGCTATATTTCTCGGTTCAACAAGCAAGTTCGAGAGATGGAACCGATGTCGGATGACGCCATTTTAATCGCAGCCATGGCTGGACTTGCCCCCGAGACTTGGTTTAACTACTCCATCCATGAATCGGGGGCGACCTCGTACCAAGAATTTTTGGTCCGCGCGGAACGCCATATTTGCGCGGAAGAAGCCATGGCAAGTAACCGCCCCGAGCACCGGCCAAGGGGCGTGAGAAAGGACGGAAGGAAATAACCAGCAATTGGGCCGGGGTCGGGATTTAGACCATTCTCGGAAAACCCGACCACCGGATTTAGGGCTCGCCAGGAAGCGCGAGCCGAAGTCGCCGCACTGGAGTACTTTGACCCACACTCCATCAGCCATATGGAATGAAGTATAGGGTCTAAATTTGTTACCTCCGGCTCGGCCTTTGAAGGTCGAGCCGACAAAATTAGATTCACGTCGATATTGTGCCTATCATAAATCAATAGGTCACGATACCGATGAGTGCCGAGATCTAATCAGAGAAATTATGCGGATTGTTCGGCAAGGCGGTCTTAAAAGATACGTTCATGAACTACCACCCCCACCTAAGATCGCTCAAGGTGTCAATCCGGAGCGCGTAACCAATCCAGCTCTCTGCCGCCATCCCCCCGAAAACCAGGGTAGGGAGATCTCATGATGTCGAGTGTAAATCGAATCAATACTAACACGCCAAGGATAGCCACTCCAACAGAAAAAGGAAAGCTGATGTTAGACAAGCAGCCACCGCCGAAAGACAAGTTCGGGTGGCGAAAATCAAGGAAGGCCAACCCACCGGCCATTTTGTGTTCTCGGATGCGGATGCCGACCAGGTGGTCCATCCTCATTTCGACCCCTGGTCATTCTCGCACCGATTTTAGGTATTCTGGTCCATAGAATTTTGATCGACTCGGAAGCTATTCGTCACTCATTTATGTCCGAGCTTTTGAAGATTGAACGTGGGACGATAGCTATATCCGTCCATGCAACGATAGCATTCTGGGGTTTGGAGGAGGAAGGATAGTCCCGCTCGGGGAAGTTGATTTGCCTATCCAAATGGGACAAGGGTTGCATAAACGGACCGTCATGACAACATTCAAAATAATCAACGCCGATTCGGAGTACAATGCTATCATTGGGAGGCCATTGCTTTATCATATAAAAGCAGTCGTTTCAATATATCATTTTTGTATAAAATTCCCAACATCTGATGGCGAGGCTACACATAAAGGGAATCAAAGGGAGTCACGAGAATGCTCTCTCAAACTCCGACCGGTAGAGATTAACGTGGTGAAACGAGGACAAACCAGTGGAACCACACAAGGCGATCCGCCGAGGAGGAGTCCGAGCGGAAAGTGGTGACCGTTCGGGAGGATAATCCGTGTCGTCGACTTGGGAAGGAGCCGATAAATGGAAGAAGCGAGCCGGCAAGAACGAGCCGCCACGGAAGATGAATTGCCCCCGCAAATCAAAGAGGGCGAAGAGCAAGAAAAGAAAACAGGCGGAACCAGAGAACAAGTTGATACAATCAACGTTGGAAGGCCAAGCGAGGGCGCCAAGTGCGTATTGGTCATGATCTCCCGAGAACCATATCGAACCGAGATGATTGAGTTTTTGGGAAATAATCTTAACATCTTCGCATGGACTCATGCAGAAATGCCCGGAATTGACCCCAAGTATGCATGCCACCGCCTCAATATTGATCTAACGTTCCGCCCCGATTATCCGAAAAAGCGTAAGCTCTACCGACAGACAAGCAAAGACTCGAGGCCGAGGTTAACAAGTTGATAGAAAATCAATTCATCCGGAAGCCCTCTATCCCGATGGGTGGCCAATCTGTTTTGGTAAAGAAGAGCAATGGCCAATGGCGCATGTGCGTGGATTTTACCGACCTGAATAAGGCATGCCCTAAGGACAATTACCCATTGCCAAATATTGATTATATGGTAGATGCCACGGCGGGACACGAACTGATGAGCTTCATGGATGCATACTCGGGTTACAACCAAATACGAATGCACCTTAAGACGAAGAAAATACATCATTCTTTCTTTCGTGGAATTTATTTGTTACAAGATGATGCCTTTCGGGTTGAAGAATGCTGGTGCGACCTATCAAAGGTTAGTAAATACGATGTTTGAGAAAATGATAGGTCACACTATGGAAGTCTATGTAGATGACATGTTGGTAAAATCATTGTACATATCCGATCATCTAAACGATCTTAATAAAATGTTTGCTGTTTTGAGAGAGTACAAGATGATGTTAAACCCGAGAAAGTGTACGTTTGGGGTCGGCTCGGGTAAATTTTTGGGCTATATGGTCAGCCAAAGGGGAATCGAAGCCAACCCAGACAAAATAAAAGCCATCATTGATCTAGAACCCCGAACTCGTAAAAAGGGTACAAAGCCTAACATGCCGATTGGCCGCCTTAACCGATTTGTTTCGCGATCCACGGACAAGTGCAAACCTTTCTTTGAAATTATAAAAAGAGCAAAAATTTTGAGTGGTGAGCGAGCACAGATCGCTTTTGAATCCTCAAACAACATCTTTCTTCAATTCCTATATTGCAAAAACCTACCCAAGGGGAGGACTTGTATTTGTACCTGGCGGTATCCGAATATGCTATCAGCTCGGTGTTAATCAGGTTAGATGGTTCTATTCAACATCCGGTCTACTACACCGGCCCAAGCATTACATGACGCCGAGCTCGCTATCCACCAATGGAAAAATTGGCTTATTCGCTAGTCATCGCGCGCGAAACTCCGTCCATATTTTCTAGAGCACAAGATTATAGTCTTGACGAACTATCCACTAAAGCAAGTACTACACCGACCCGATACTTCTAGTCGGATGATCAAACGGGGTCGTCGAACTTAGTCGGTTTGATATTATATATGAACCACGTCTACAATAAAAGGACAAGCTTTAGCCGACTTTGTGGTCGAATTCACACCTTCCATACGATCGAAGTTATGGAAGACCAAGAATGGAAATTGTTCATTGTGACTCTTCCACCGCAGTCGAGCAGGGGGCGGAATCGTGATAATCGATCCAAATGAAAAAGTGCTCTTTGTTCGGCCGACGATTTGATTCCCGCAACGAACAACGGCCGAATACGAGGCACTTCGGTAGGCTTAGAGATGGCGGCTTCTATGGGCCTAAAACAACTATTGGTACACAAAGTGATTCTCGGTGGTCGCTCATCAAATCAACGGCGAAGACGAGGCAAAAGAGCAAAAAATTGCACAATATTTGGATTTGGTCAAGAAGAGGTTATCACACTTTAAGACAAAGTCTTACATGTGCCCCCCGGCCGAGAACATGCAGCAGATGCCTTAGCTCGGCTCGGTTCGGCCGGGAGGGACGGATGCCATCGCGGATGTCACTGTCACACAACTGTCCGCCCGTCACTTGGCGCAAAGAAGATATATACAATCGAAACCACCGAAAGCGGCACTGGATGACCCCAATCGTTCAAAGATTTAGAGAAAGGAGTTCAAACGAAAACAAAGCTAAAAGCCGAACACTGCGAACCCAAGCGGCTCGGTTTACACTAGTAGATGGCATCCTATACAAACGAGGATACTCCGTCCCACTCCTACGGTGCCTTTCCGAGATAGATGCGATTATGCACTTCGAGAGGTTCATGAGGGAATATGCGGGAACCACGCGGGGGCAGGCGTTGGCCTATAAATTAATACGGCAAGGATACTACCTGGCCATCCCCGAGAAAGGATGCAACCGACCTCGTCAAAAGATGCGAGAGGTGCAAAGATTTGCACCGCAGTCGATATCATCCTGAACAACTTACCTCCGTATTTAGCCCATGGGCCGTTTGCCAAATGGGGAATGAACCTCATCGGACCACTCCCCCAGCAAAGGGGCGTCAAGTATGCCATTGTGGCGGTGGATTATTTCACAAAATGGGCGGCGCGAGCCTCCGCAAAAATAGATGAGGAAAAGATTGTGAGCTTTGTATGGAAATCCATTATCTCAGAGATTCGGGATACCACATTCGATTGTTCTGCATAATGGGAAACAATTCGATAACCGAAGGTTTCAAATTTTTGTGAAGGTTTCCACATCAAAAACTATTTCTTAACTCCGTACCATCCCCGATCGAACGGACAAGTTGAGGCCGTTAATAAAATACTCAAGTATACCTTGAAGGAAAGATTGGAGGAGTCTAAAGGTAATTGGCCGGAGGAACTACCCGGTGTACTATGGTCATCTGAAGCCACCCATCGAGCGGCCACTCGGAGAAACACCTTTTCTTTGGCTTATGGAGCCAAGCGGTGATTCTGTTGAGATTGGAGCCCCTACCTTGAATTGCAAATTTTTTCAAGATCGCAATGAGGCCGCAGCGCCGAGCCGAGCTAGACTGCTCGAAGAAAAAGGTGCGAAGGAGATGAAAAATGCAGTGTATAAACAAAGGAGTGAAAGGTACTATAATTCGAAAGTAAAGGAAAGGAGATTTGTGTCGCGATCTTGTGTTGGAAAAGATAACGCAGGCGTTCAACCCACCATTGAAGCCAACCGGGAGGGCCCATTTCGGTCACCCACGCGTCTTATCCGTGGGGCATACCAGCTAGAATATTTGAGTGGAGAAAAATTTATGCATCCATGGAATGTAGCATACCTGAAACGGTATTATCAATAAAGATCTCGGTTTATGATCCAGATAGGATTCCAAGGAATTATCCTTTCATCCGATATTTCGTGAGCTCTCTAAAAGGAAACGAAGTTTTTACTCAGCTCGGCTATGTGCCGAGGATAGTAAAAATTGCCTCGGCTTAAGCTGGAGGCCGAAAAGTCATCCCAGGTACATCCTTTGCACAATGAAAAAAGGGCAACACGCCCACGAGGCGGATCTATCCTTACAAATCAAAGACTTGGTTACGCACCAAGCACAAAATAAAGACTTGGTCACGCACCGAGCACAAATCAAAGACTTGGTCACGCACCAAGCACAAATCAAAGACTTGGTCACGCACCGAGCACAAATCAAAGACTTGGTCACGCACCGAGCACAAATCAAAGACTTGGTCACGCACCGAGCACAAATCAAAGACTTGGTCACGCACCGAGCACAAATCAAAGACTTGGTCACGCACCGAGCACAAATCAAAGACTTGGTCACGCACCGAGCACAAATCAAAGACTTGGTCACGACCGAGCACAAATCAAAGACTTGGTCACGCACCGAGCACAAATCAAAGACTTGGTCATGCATCGAGCACAAATCAAAGACTTGGTCACGCACTGAGCACAAATCAAAGACTTGGTTATGCACCGAGCACAAATCAAAGACTTGGTTACGCACCGAGCACAAATCAAAGACTTGGTTACGCACCAAGCACAAAATAAAGACTCGATGTACACACTGGGCACAAAATGGAGACTTGGTTTATACACCAAGTACCAAAAACGAAATAAAGATCAAGTTCATATACCGAGTACGAGAATCAATTTAAAGCAAGTAAAGCCCCTTATTCAGAAGCACTGGGAACCGAGCCCCATACTTGGGAATATAAAAAGAAAAAGACAGGCAACAATCTTACAAAAAGGAGAAGAGCCAAGCATATGCAAAAAGCTTGAAACACATACACATGTGAGGAAAATAACAGTTCATTTCTACTTCAGAAGTATTTACATAAGGGAGGCCAGAGCCCATTATATCTTAAGGCACAAAGCCAAGTTACCTACCTACGAGTACATATGAAAGCATGTAAACAAAAAGAGGCAAACATCAAGATCGAGGGGCGGAATTTCAACGCAGACCGGGAGGCGACTTCTTCCACGTCCGGAGGAGGAGAGCCTTGAGCATTAGGAGCCTCGGCAAAGTTCGGCCGAAGAGCATCGAGATCAGCCTCCAGGAGGGCCAGATCTTCCTCAAGCTGAGCAACAGTACGCCCGCCTTTAACCAAATCGAGAATTTCTCTGAGGTTGGTCGCGTGGCCGCAGGTTAACATAAACGCATACTCCTCAGAGTCTTTGTAAGCTTCAACGGCCTGTGTGCGAGCTTCCTCAATTTGCCGATGAGTAGTCTCTTCGGCCTCTCTGCGCACATCGGCTAGACGCCTCTCCATTTCCTCGACACGGGCAGCGGTAGCACGTTCCAACTCGGCAACCTTAGCCCTAAGCTCCTCTTCAACCTTGTGGGCCTGATCTCGCTCTACCTCGGCCCTCGCTGCAGTTTCTCTCTCAGCGTTGGCCCGAGCCGTAGCCTCATCCGCTTGGGTTTTTAACGATTCTTGTACCCCTTGAAGGGTAGCATAGGCCTCCTGCAGATCCCCGTGCCGCCTTTCCAGATCGGCATATTTTTTCTCTAGCTCGCGAGTTCCCCCAATCGCATGCCATAAGAGCCCAATCATCCGCCAAGACATTGCCATGGCGTACTGAATTTGGTCTTTGAAGCCAGTCTCCGAGCAGAATTGCTCGATGCCTTTTGTCCAGGCACGAGCTGGGACACTCATCGCGGCCCGACCCGCCTCCGGTGAAACTCTCGATTGCTCTTCCGTCGGCGTGGCACATCGAACAAATTCCACAAACCATCGAGGGCGTAGTCCAATCATTCCCTCGCAATATTCATCTCTCACTTGACTTGGAGGAATGAAGTGACCTTCCCTGCCAAAGTCATCTGAGAAAGTTCGCGGACCCCCCCTTCTGGGGCCTGTTCAGGACGTTCCGGCGCCGTTTGACCAACCCCTTCAGTCTGTTCAGGCTCTTCCATCACAATCCCTCCTCTTCTCCTTTGAAGGGGAGGTTCCACTGCCTCCGGCACTCCATCAGCAGGACGTTTGCCGGCCTGGATATCTGCTCTTCGAGCCACCTCCTCATCTGCGGTTGGGTCGGCAGTCGCCCGAGTTCGCCGCGCGGCCGTGTTCCTCACGCTGCGAAGGCGTGCACGCAAATCCAATCCACGCCCTACAAAAAGCAACCACCGTTAAAAGGTCAAAAGAAAATGAAAAACATTTCAAAATGAAGTGTAAGAAATACTATGTTTACCTCGAATGGCAGCCGCACTCGGCGGCTCTGGAGTCTGCGTTTGCCCAACGGGCACAGACGATCTTCCCACAGGACTGGCCGTTACAGGAGACGGCGCAGCTCATTCCGTTCTAGCCGGCTGCTCCCCTGGAGAGATGGGTCGTACTTCTTCATCACCGGGAGGGTTCTGCTGAGGCTCTCCCCCAACCTCCCCCTCACTCTCTGCCGCCTCGTCCCGAGCCGCCCCCCTCGGCCTCGGGGTCGGAGGCGGAGCAGCCTCAAGCCGGCGGCTGCGGCCGATTGGCCTCAGTGGCCAATCTCTTGATCCGCCTGTCCCTGATGCCTCGGGCATGGATGTTTTCCAGCCTTCGAATAAAGGTTGCCGACAGAGGCCCCTTTGATGCCCGGTTCTCTATAAAGATAAAAAGACAAAAGTCAATTACAAAAGAAACGAAGAAACAAAGAAAAAGCAGAGAAAGGAAAAAGATAAGACTTATCAGAACCAAAAACAAAGTCCGATGGGGATAAAGAACGATTTCCCTTTCTCCATCTCCCACGCGAGCTTGCCACTCGCCGCTCACCCGAGCCATTTATCCTTCCACTCCTTCAAAGATGAAGGAGACCTTCCACCAAGCCGTTCGGATACGGTCGGTCCAGACATAATACCACCACCACGGACGGGTGGCCCCGAGAGATGAAGGAGTCGCCGCCATATAAAGAGCTCGTTCATCTCCTTAAATTTGGGGCAAGGATATTTTTCCGGTGAAACATCACCAGGAGGCCGATGATCCTGCCCCAAGAAATAGGGTGCACCTGGGTCGGATGCATGCCTCACTTGCAAAACCACCGCGTAAGGAAAGCCGGCAGTGGAAATCTCAACCCGTATAGAAGGCTGGTGGCAAATACGGCCAAGACCTGGTGGGTTCGGGAACTTCGTGCCGTCCGGTACCCAAAAATTGATGCCACTTGGAATGCGGTACCTCCGCCGGAACTCTTCCACCTCCCGAATCATCACCATGCTCGGGATATCGTTTATATCACTCGGCGTCCACCGAGGCTCGACACGAAGACGAGGGCCTCCTCCTTGCCGGCCGTCGCTATTACGATGACCCATGGGCCCTAGTGGCCTCTCAGGCCTCGAATCACCGGAGGGTTCATCTACCCGCTCCACGTTATCACGCTCCGGCTCCGATGGGTCCATATTTTCTTCTTCTCGTTGGTACTGCCTAAAATCAACACTTGGTGATTCTTCGCTGGAACTCTCTTGTGCCAGCCCGGGCTGATACACTGTCCCCTCTCTAAAAACGGTCACTAGCGTCGGATCAAAGATAGTATGCGTCCGCTCCAGAGACGTTCCACCTCGAGAAGAATCTGGAGAAGATATCTGAATAATGCTCGGGCTGTGAGACGGAGATCGCCGTGCTGGTGAGAAATAAACAGAAGGTTCATAGGGAGGATCTTCGATTTCAACCTCTACACTATAACTACGACTCCTACTATCCTCAAAATAAGACATTTTATAGGTAAAGGGAGAGTATTTCGAAAAAATACCTAAGTTCGAAGTCTCGAACTTTGGAAGCCGACCAAATTTCTGCTCGGTTTTAGTCAGCCCACCAAAGGTTAATGGTTGCGAAAGTGGATAATGGAGGGAAACAAAGGTATTTATAGATGGAGTTCCCTCGATAAACGAAACGTTTATTCGAAAAGACGCGCCTTTTTTAACTCAAAAGTCGTCAAACATGTCAGAGAACGTCGCGTCCCCACGCCCGCTGATAGAACGCGACGCACCTTTTCGATTCCTGCGCAAGGCTGGTCCAACCACAGGATGCCACGTATCTGTCATTATGGCAACCCAATTAATGCGCCGTTTCGAGGCATTAATCACTATGCGACGGATGTCGGAATGAACAAAACCTTTGAGAAATCCGTTTCCCATTAAATGTTTATCATTAGCATTAAAGTTTAACTCCGACTTGTAAATTCTTCTCTCGGAATTAAACTTGGGGCCTTTGATGACGCCGAGCCGAGCAAATTTGGAAGAAATTAATCCACGTCATCAATCCAACACACGCCCGAGTAGAGACCCGGGTGGGTGTCGCCAAGCGGTCTTGTGGCGACACGTCACGAATTAGCTCGCCCGCTCACCGAGCCCAACCGCAACACTACCGCCGAGCCCCGAGCCCCGAGCCCAAATTTCGACGGAAACGCATGCGCGACAGGACTCATAAAAATAATCACACACCCATGCTTAACGCTTTATTGGTATCGAAACCGCCACATGTCGAAAGTTATAAAGAGAAGTTGACAAGTGGCAAGTTTTTGACATGTGATTAGAGAGGACATGTGTCTTTCTTTAATTCTTTTACTAATTAATGACTAGTTAGTGCAAAGATGACTATTGTAAACCCACTGACTCGAGGGGTATAAAAAGTCTGATAGAGAGAGATTAAGACAGACAGAAAAAAGGAGAGAAAAGAAAAGGAGTAAGATTATCATAAAGACCGACCCCAATAATTCGGTTCGGCATTATGCAAAAAAGGCAGAATTAGCCAGAAATAAACACACGTTACGCACGTTTACATTTCCACGTGTTAAATCTTTTACATATTTTTGCTTGTTGACCAAAACGCACATCAACAATATCCTTATTTACGTATTCTCGTCTTCTGATTGATTTAATTTTTAAGTGAATTGCATTTGAATGAGTTTTAAACTTTTAATCAAATCATACTAGTACAAAAAAGGCTATATAATGGAATTTGTTAATTGAATAATCTCAAAACAACATTTTAGCATTTGCCTTTTGAACCAAAAAAGAAAAAAGAAAGAAAATTGTTGTAAAATAAACCGGTCCGGGTATAGATATATGATATATCGAACTCCATACCAGTACGGTAGTACCCTGTAACCTCTAGGGTTTAAGGTTTATCTATTTCTCGCCAAACAAAGCCTCCGCTCTAAATTTTTCGTCTCCAGAAACGCATGTATAAATATTTGTCTTCTTCTCTATCAAAGCCATGAAAAACTTGACCTCAAGAACCCTTAATTTGAAGGTTGAACATGGTGGGTTTTTTGCATAGTCCCACCATTGAAGGAGCAGTAGAAGAGGAGAAAGAAGAGCTTAAAATCCAGCCTCTATCAGATTCCAAGAAGCCAACTACACCAAACGACCCACTTGACCTCTGTCACCTAGAGCTTGAAGACTTCTCCTCGTCTTTTTCTGATTCTTTTTTCGATTTTGACTCCATTTCCGGTTGGTTAATGGAAGAGAACCCCGAGCTTTGTGGTGATCCAAATATGGCTGATTTGGGAGGCAACCCAGCTGATTTTGGCTCGTGTATAGGTGAATTAGAGATGCCCAAGGAGAATCTTGAAGTAAGTGGTGATGGGATTTCCAAGAAAGTTGAAGTTAAAGAGGAGTTATTGGGTTTGGGGCAAGAAAAGGAAGAGACTAGGGTTGTTGAGAGGAGTGTTGAAATGGGTAGTGAGAAAATTAATGTTGAGGGGGTTCTGAGTGGAGATGAGTCTGGCAGAAAATTGGGGGACTTAGGGTGTATGATTGAAAAACAGCTGGAGAAAGTAAGTTTAGATGGGAATTTAGGCAGTGACTTGAGTTTTGTGAATGGTGGTGATTTGTCGAAGAGTGGTGAAATGGTTAACCTTGACGGCAGTAGTGTAATGGAAATGAATAGAAATGGGATGAAAGTTGATGAAACTGTGGGTGATGAAGATGAGAGTGATAGTAATGTGAAATCTGACGGTGAGAGTTCATCGTCATCATCTTCGTCATCTAGTAGTGGTGATTCCTCTTCTTCGTCTAGTAGTGGTGAAGAGGAGGAAGAAGATGAGGACAGTGGAGCAATGAGTGGTGAAAAGACAGCCAAGAATGAGGAAGGCATTGTTGAAGAGCAGATTGATATAGAAGAAGGTGAAATTATGTTATCTGATGAGGAAAACACGATTGCTTGGAGTGATAATGAAGATGTTGAAGATGATGGTGGTGGAATTGGTGTGCTAGGACCAATCGCATCTAAGAATGAGCTCAAGGTAAGTGATCATTGCTTTTTAATAATACATGGTTTTGCCTTGTGTTATAGGTAGATTATCAAGCCATGTAATGGGTGTTAAAATCTGCATTTCCAATATATTACCCTCCTACCCGTGAATCGTGAACTTGGGGTTCTGGTCTTAAAAATCAAAGAGAACTTTTGCAATGTTTATTGTGATGCCAGATAGACTCTCAAATGCCAAATATACTAGTATGACCTATTGAGTGTTTGGATTATATCACTCCGAATGTCTGAATAATTTTTAATAGGCAAAGAGAAAGGTAACGACAATTGCATTTCGGATCTTTTTTTGCTTCACCCTCCATTGGAAAAATCAAGACTCTAAATTCAGTTGTCGAATTTTCTTAATTTAATTACAGTTGATAAAAGTAGTGTTGGTTATTAAATTGCAGCTAGTCAGCTACTGACATAAATAAGAATTGCAGCCACTGATGAAAGATGTGATGAATTTGATGATGTTGAAGTTGATCAATGCATTGATTAAGAAGCTAACAATTTTGTTTTCTGGTCGTTGATAGAGGAATTGAACCTTTTGTCTGCTGTAGTAGTTTTTTTTTTTTTTGTGGGGGGAGGGGGGAGTGTTTCTCTGGCTTGTCACATATTTAAGACTGAATCTCCTATAGGCTATAGTCTCCCTGATTATAACCAAAGAAGTTGAAATCAATTCCCTCTTTTGAAACACCTTCATATAGTTATTTCTGTATGCTGTTTCACTACCTATCCTAATATGCGTTACAAGTATTTACTTGGTTTCAGACCATATTATACATAGGTCTCCTTCCCATAAGGAAAATTCATGTTCAGTCAGATTTTTCATGCTCCACATAACAACTAGAGTGAAACGGTGGCCATTACGACATTCCTTTTGCAGACTTGTCATTGAATCACAATTTATGTTGGTTCAGCATATCTGATTCCTTTAATGGTGGGGATTGATCATTTACTTAACAGATAACAGTTCATAATCATCTGAAGATGGAATATATTTTCATGGTTTTTATTAAATTTTAGTGTGATACACCCCACCCCCTTTGTTTGCTATGCTTCAGACATGTCATGTGACAGAAACTTAGGCCTTGTATGGTTATGTTTCCATGGACCATTTCTAGTTTCTAGTGTTGGAAATTGAATTTTGAGAATTTATTGATTTTCGTGTAAAAATTGGAAATATGTTTGGATGAATGAATGAAAATGAGTTTTATGTAGGTTTGGAAATGAGATTGTGTTTGGTTGAGTAGTTTTAAAGTATTATTTTATGTATATAATAATTTGAAAAGTTGATAGTGGTTGAATATTTTAATTGAATATATAATATTATATTTATGAGATTGTAGGCTAGTGGGTCCCATTAGGTATAAATAATTAAAAAATAATAATATTTTAAGTTGATAGAGTTGGTAATAGTGGGTCCCATATGTATAATTGGATGAAAAGATGAGAATAGTGATTGTTGAGTGATGTAGGATAGTGTATAGGGTTGAGAATTGAAATTATAGGTTTGAGATGTAGTTTTATGTGAAAAATGGAATTTGAAAATAATGATTTCCATTGGAAAATTTATAAACAAACATGATTCCAGTTTTATGAATAGTTGAAAATTGGAAATAGGTTGTTGGAAACATAAACAAACTAGGCCTTACATTTTTCTACTTTTTCAATTGTGCAGGATCTCCCTCCGGTTCCTCCTGTCACTGTCACCTTGCAACCACACCATCAAACCCTTCCAGTTGGAGTAATTTTGTCGGTAAAGTTTTTTAGCTGGAAAGCTACTAATTACAATATTTCATGCGAAACATGATGCCTTTATTCCTTTGTTTTTGACATTAGTATTTCTAATAGAAGTTTCTCTGAACGTAACTTGTTTAATTGATGGTTCTTATATTAAGCAGATCATAGGTGCGCAAGTCATCGTAGAAGGGGTTGAGAAACACAATCCTCTCAACGAGGGTTCAATTCTTTGGATTACTGAAAGCAGATCACCACTAGGGATAATCGATGAAATTTTTGGGCCCGTCAAGAACCCTTATTATATCGTAAGATATAATTCAGAGGATGAAGTCCCTGGCGGAATCCAGCAAGGCACTCTGGTCTCTTTTGTTCAAGAGTTTGCAAACCATGTACTGAACGACAAGAGTCTTTACCAGAAAGGGCGATGCGTCTGGCGAAAACGATGAAGAGCTGTCAGATGAAGTAGAATTTTCGGACGACGAGAAGGAGGCTGAGCACAGGAGGATGCTTAAGATGAAGAAAAGGGGAACAAATGAATCTAAGCCTGGAATGAAAAGAAAGGACAAAAGGCAGCAGAAAAATCAGACTGGAAATTGGAATAATCGTAATCGAGCCCCTGCGCCACAAACTCCATCAAGTGGCGACAAGATGCCAGTTACTGAAAACCAACATTTTGTCCCGCCTATTACAGCATCATTAAATCAAGACAATTTTTCAGGCTCGTCCGGCTTAAGACAGGACTTGTCTGGTAATCAAGCCATGATTCCTCCATTTCCACACATGGCTCAGGCGCCGGTTTTCGCCCTCCAAATGGAATTTGGAATAACGGGTTTCCACATCAACAGCAACAAAGTATGGGCCTTCCAAATGGCATGCCGGCCAATGGTATGCTTTGGATGCAACAAAACGGACCTTTTCAGTTATATCAAACACCTTTCCAACCCAACATGGCGTTCCAACAGCAAATGAGTACGATTCCTGGGTTGCCTTTAAACTTTAATGCATTGGGTGGACAATCGAATTTTGGTGGGGGCCCAACGCTTACACCCTGGCCTACAAGTCTGGATCAGAATATGTTAAATACGTCCCAATTTGGAATGGGTTTGCAGGCCCAGCATGTTCCTCTGCCTCTGAATGGGGGCGGAGAACAAGCTGGTCAGGCTCAGGGATCACAAATTAGTCATAATTCCCAGGAATCTTCTGGGACTTTGAATTTCAACCGAGGCCGTGGTGGTGGTGGAAGAAGAGGGAATCACAGAGGTCGTGGACGTTTTGGTGGCGGGAGAGGTAGGTATCAAAGCCGTCAATGATTAATTTTGTGTTCTTGGAGCCTTTTTACCAACAAACTATGAAGTGGCATATAAATACATCAGTAGTTCCTATATTTGTTTTCCAATTTTGTTCTCTTTGTTTCCAGTTTCTTGATGTATAATGCTTTCTTTGTGTGGTTTGAGGATAATTTTCATGATTCAGTATCTGGCTTGTGATTTTTGATGTTTATCCGCTCATTCTTGTTATGTGTTGCCTAAATTTGCCAGTGAGGCTTAAATTGCCAGTAAGCCATAAATTTGCCACTGAGCATGGCTTTAAATTGTGAGAGTTTTGCTTACAGCACCAGCACTATTGCATTTCGGCTTTGTCGACCTAGGGAGTGTTTGCAAATGCTTTTAAGTGTTAGTTTTTGGTTGAAAAAAATTTCTCTTTTCAGTTTTTGCAAAGTGGTAATAGGTCAAATTGGTTATTTATGTTTCTGACGATGAAAACTTGCCATGTTTTCCAAAAGTATTTTTTTTAGCCATTTGGCTTAAAATTGAGACTCGTACACTCCTTGAATTCTTTAGTGAGTTCCTTGGCCATTTGTCAAAAAAATTGGTACGGTACATTTCTTAGTACCAAGAAATGAATCACGATCCCGAGAAATTAGAAAAAAAATGGCAAAATAGATAATTGGACTAAAAAATGGCTAAAAAAAACCTTTGCGGAACACAGCTAGAAGACATTTTTGTTATGAACAAATTTTTGCTTTTATTGATACTTCATGTAATTAAAATTTAAAGGCAGAGGGCGTGGTGCTTGTGATTTCGTCAAAGTATTTTTGGTATTTTTGTATAGAGGTAAATTTAATTTGCGTTGTCGACTATGCGGGTTTTTCTCACTTAACTTTAATGTTCTAAGATTTGGGTGGGAAAATCCTCTTCCCAAACTCTCTTAGCTCCTATCATATTTTCCAAATGAGCTAAGAAACGTGCTTCCCCATTATTAACCAATATTGTAAAAAGCGTTAGGCGCTCGTTAGGCGGCAGACTGGGGCCTAGTGCCTAGGCGGAACTTAGGCGGGACCTGGGCGGGATTAGGCGGGCCTAATCGGAAAAAAAATCGTAGGCGGACAAGGAGGGCCTAGCGCCTAGGCGGGGATTAATTGAGGCTAGGCGGAGATTTTTACAACAGAGTTATTAACTCTAGGAACAAACTTAAAATCTGAAACATGCACAGCTTGTGCTAACTCAAGAATGTCACCAACCACCATCTCTCCATAGACATTTGGTTTGCTTTGCTGATTGAGACTGTCTACGAGGATTTTGCTATCCGAGTATACCGCACGGTCCGGAACTTCATACTCTATCGCAATCCGTAGTGCCCAAGATAATGCCAATCCCTCTGCTCTGCTAAAGTACTACTTCCAAACAGAGCAACCCCTTCTTTAGGTAATGTCGAAATCATTTCCCAGCATAGGTTTCTGAACGAAGCAGCTGCAAGTTTCTGGGGAGAAATACCAATCTAAGTTTTTTTTTTTTTTTTTTTTTTTTTTTTTTTTTTTTTGACCCGGCAGCCCGCTACTCTTCGAGTGCGACTGGATAAACCCTCGGGCCGGACGTACTACCGCAAACTACGCCAACCAGGTAAACCACACCAGGCAAGTTCTATTAAGCTGTGTGATGCGCTCAACCAAGAAAGTGTTGGTAGGGGGAATCGAACTCGTGACCTCTCAGTATAATTCACTGTGAAATAATGCATGCTAGGTTTGAGAAGTTATTTGCAACTTTGCACCCTGACGTTTGAGTTCTTGGGGACTATTTTTTTTTTCCATCTGATAAAAGTTCCACTAAAAATTTTCTGAGCATCAAAGATCCTTTTTTGAAAAAAAAAAAGAAGCAAATGGGTAGATATATGTAGTAAAAAAATAAAAGATAATTACAAAAAACTACCCCTAAGATTTGTGTTAATTAAAAAAAGGACCAAAAGATGTTTGAAAATTACGAAAAATTCTTTGAGGTTTGATTTTGTGTTAAATATAAGAAGTAATTGAAATAGTTTACAAATGTAAAGGTGGGTGTTTGAAATATTTTTGCTTATAAACGGAGTAAAGTATGACATAGAATCAAATATCATGGGATGTTTTTGTAATTATAAAAAAATCTGTATTTTTTTTAATTAACCCAAACCCAAGAATAGTTTTTGTAATTATACCAAAAGATAATTCTCATGAAGAAAAGAAATGAAAGAGTCAACTTTAAAGTTTGCAGAGACTTTTCAAAAGGTAAAAGGATTAAGGAGTATATAATTTAAATATTAATATAAAGAATCATTCTGATTCTTACCGTTGTACATAGTTCACGAGTTTATAAATGTATAATAAATATAATAAAATAAAATACTCAAATTTAGCTGCAAATATCATTTCTAAAATTGTAAGAAATCGTACAGTTTACAGATAAAAATATAGTTGACTTGACTTGAGTACCCAAAGCGTGTATCGGCCCGCTCCCAACCCAACCCGCTAACTATACAACCCAAATGGTCCCATTTATTTAAGCTTATTCCCAACTACCCCAAATGGTTCGAGGAGAATTTTCAAACCCATGATCATTTCCTCATCCCACTGGCTGCTGCTGAATCAATGTCCTTGAAGATAATTGTTTTTCATTTCACAGTGAAATAGCTTTTCTCAGGTCAATCTCGTGTTTACCCAGTTTTTTACATTTCCTTATGCCTTCCTACTGGTGAATATGTTTGTTGTTTGGGTTCATTCTAACAGGTTGAGATTCAATTTCTCAGCAAGAATCATTTGAAGGGTAGAATTTCTAAGTTTAAAACTACTGATGATGTTGGATTTGATTCGGGATGATCATTTTGCATTTATTAGTAATGGAATATTAAAACTTAGCTGAAGGTTTTGAGAAGTTCATTTGTACTTGGTAACGTTTTTTTCTTTCTGGTTCTGTTTCCTTTTTTTTTTTTACTTCAGTGAAATAATAGTGAAAATTGTGTATGTGAAGATATATTATTTATAAATGACTAATTAAATACAGATGACCACATAAAGAATGAATAAATCAGAAAAAAAGGAATGAATAATAACTCTTAACATATAAACAGATTGATTCTACCACGAACTTGTAGCCAATGGCGTAGCCAGGAACCTATAACGGGGTGGGCCGATACACGAAAATGGGGTGGGCCGTATAGAAAAATCGTATAAATTTTAACTAAATTTAAAATATTTTTAAAAATTTACTTACTAAAAAAATTTTTTTTTTTAAAAGAGGGGGGGCCAGGGCCCAGGTTGCCCCCCCCCCCCTAACTACGCCAGTGCTTGTAGCTGAAGTGGTTTCGGTCACCCTTTATAAGGGTGTTACTAGAGTTCGAACCCTTTCTTTGAAATTTATCTCTTCCCTCCAACCAAAAGATTCCCAACTTATTAAAAAATATAATCAGATAAATTCCCGGAGTTAAATGTGATTACTACTCAAGATTCCATAGTTTTGGAGTGTTGAGGTCTTGGCCTCTATACTATTTAAATTAGATTCAAGGGCTTTCCTTTTCTTAGTAAAACTGTTTACAAGATAGTAAGTTCAAGAAGTATTACAAGCCTGAAGCTGTCATTGAATACTGTAACAAAAAGCACAGTTATTAGCTACGAACATATATTCTTTTTAGTAAGGCATGGACTTCGACATTGTTTTTAACTCGTATTTATGTCTTTATTCATAGCAGAAAAATGCTAGCCAGTAGCCAGCAACTATGTGATTGATATTGCGAGTCAAGATATTTTATCCGCCACTTAAAAAAAATTCAATAATGATGTTTCATAACATGATGTTGCAATCCAATCAATGTTGTTTTGAGAAACTGATATTTGAAAGAAAGAATTACTCAGTTGTGATACAGCATATCCCCTACTCATGCATGGATGCAAAAATGTATGACAACACAATTCTTGGCATTCAGCAGTTTTAAAATGAATCAAGTTGTTTTCTACTGAAAATAAAAAATTTACATTAAGAACACCAAGGAATTTAGATGGAATCTTATGTTTGAAACACGGAAGGAAGGTAGTATCCATATAAAGATGCATACTTTCTCTATTTGTTCCTGAATTATTATATGTCAGAGAAAGCCAACTAACAAACAGTTTTTGGTCCAAGAATGGACAACTCATGGTTAATGCGAGTACAATTATCTCATTAATTTTCGTCATGGTTAATTTTTTGTTGATGGTTGTTTTGAACTAATTATTGATATCTTGATGTAATAAAGTAATCAATCACTTCACTCATAAAAAGAAAAGAGAAAAAGACCTTTCTACCATGTCTGTATGAAAAGAATAGCCCATGTATATAGAATGACAGCAATGTTTCTTTGGTTAAAATATCACAAACATTAAGCTGGGACTTGACTTGCTTAAAGCTCATGATATTAAACAACCTTGCAAGTTTTGAGCTTCCTTGAATTCGATGATAGTCCTCGCAGCATTTCCAATCACCAAAATATCGACACATTTCCATGATATATATGATATGAAGATGCTTTGATTGTTTTATGTGCAATAATTTGCAATAATTTATTTAATTGTAGGAATTAGTTTTATATATTACTCTTAGTAGGATTGCTCATCTTATTTTAGATAATTAAAATTCTTGTATGAAAGTATAATTAGTTATCTATAAGGACTCACTCATCCGAAAATACATTTTCTTTTCCGTACATTCCCTAGGAGAATCTTCTTGAAAGATTTTTGATTTTTTTTTCGCAGAATCTTTTCTGGAACTAGGGAAGTGATTCCAAACGTTCTCCTCATTTCATTTGTAGTCATTTCGGGGAAATTATTTGGTCGTGAAGTATGACATACCTCACACGTTTTGAAGTGGCAAACACGTTTTCTCTTGGGACAGAGAATATTTTGTTTCGTATTTTGGGGTGTGGGATCAGGGTACTGCTTCAATTTTAATTGATACTTCCCAATCCCGCGAAAATCTGAACATCATTAAATAGGTATGATCAGTTCCAGCACAGGATTTTACAGTTTCAAGTTTCTAATTCCGCTGAATCTGTCTCCAGTTATTTTTGGAATGAAATCTCTTCACATTTTCATTTGGGTCTTATAATTTGGTTTATTACTTGTATAAGTAGTTTCTATTCTTTTGATTTTTGGTAGTTACTGGCCATGGAAATTGCTGGCGCTGTTGCAAGCATGGTGCAATGCTTATTTGGAGAATGCTCCTCAACTGTGTCAATTCCTGAGCAATGCAGCTATCTGAGAAGACCTAAAGATGCAGTGCAAATATTGAGAGAGAAAACTGAATTGCTTACTGCTCGAGAGGCTGATGTGAGAACAAAGTTAGACGAGGAAAAGATGTTTCGGGGGATGGATCCCACAGCTGAGGTTAACTTGTGGTTGAATAATGTCCAAAAGGTGAAAGTTACCTTAGCTAGTTTTGAAGGGGAAATTCAAGCAAAGAAGAAATGTTTATGTGGATTTCCTAACTATTACAGTAGATTAAAGTTGGGGAACTACGTTAGTAGAAAGATCCATGAAGTTGATAATCTCCTTGAACAGAGCAAATTTCCTGGGAGCTCATTGGTCAGCCTGCTGCCAGAGAAGGGAAAGGCCTTGCCCTCAAGTGCACTCGTAGGGGAGACAGCCACGATAGTTTTACAGCGAACCTGGGAGTATCTGATGGACATAAATACTCAAATTATTGGAATTTATGGGATGGGAGGTGTTGGCAAAACATCCATAGTCAAAGAAATTAACAATATGCTTTTAAAAGAAGACACACATTTTGATAATGTCATTTGGGTCACAGCGTCAAAGGATTCAAACATGGGAAAACTACAGAAGGATATTGCAAAAGAAATAGGTTTGTGCTTCGATGATGAAGATGGTGAGATGAGAAGGGCTCGTAAATTATTTGAAGCATTGCGGCGAAGACGGAAATTTTTACTGATAATTGATGATCTGTGGGAAGCATTTTCCCTGGAGAACATTGGAATACCTATTTCGACAACTGTCAGAGCAGGTAAATTATTAATAACCACTAGATCATTAAGAGTGTGTCGGAAGATGGAAGCAGAAAGAGAGATTGAGCTTCATGTGCTTTCCCAGCAAGAAGCGTGGGACTTGTTTAAACAAAAGGTTGGTGAAGAGGTACTGTCATCCCCAAGAGTACAAGATATTGCTAAGAAAGTAGCAAAAGAATGCGGTGGTCTACCTCTGGCACTCATCACAATTGGACGGGCGATGAGAAACGAAACCAAAATTAAATACTGGCAGACTGCATTAAGTGAATTAAGGAATTCTACTGCAAGCATTGAAGGGATGACGAATCAGGTATTTGCTCAGTTAAGATTTAGCTACGACAGGCTAAAGGATGATGTGACTCGTTCCTGTTTTCTCTACTGTGCTTTATACCCAGAGGATCATCTTATCGAAGCAGAAGAGCTGATAAAATATTGGGTATGGGAAGGACTTCTAGGTAGATCTGGGAGTCAAATAGATAAGATGAAACTGGGAGAGATGATTCTAAATGAGCTAATAAGTACTTGTATGTTAGAGAGTGTATACCAACATGGAAGCACTGACAAGTATCTGAAGATGCATGATTTGATTAGGGACATGGTTATCGCACTTACTAGAGATAACTCGAGTTTTATGGTTAAATCTGGCCTTGTTTTACGAGTCCTACCAGTGGAGAATGAATGGCATCCGGATCTGGAGAGAGTATCATTAATGCGAAATGATATAAGCTCTTTATGTTGTGAACCAAAATGTCCTAAGCTTGGCACCTTGCTACTGCAGTATAACTCCATCGATAAAGGTATCCTTCCTACTTTCTTCAGGCACTTGCAAAAGCTTGAAGTTCTTGATTTATCTTATACCGGTATCGATAATTTGCCCGAGTCACTTTCCCATCTGGAGAGCCTTCATGCTTTACTGTTACGCAGTTGTTGGAACCTGTGGTGTGTGCCAACGCTAGCGAAGCTCAAGAAATTGCGGGTTTTGGACCTTACTTATACACCAATACAACATATGCCGGAAGGGATGGACATGTTACAAAACCTTCGGCACTTAAGCCTCTCCTATACTAGAATTTCTGGAGCTCCAAATCTTCCTTTGATAAATTACAAATTCCTGGAGAGTCTTTCCTTAATATGCCTACTTGAATCCACTGGCAGACCAACTCTTGTTGATGTTCTACCAAGCTGCAGAAGTTTGTTAGAACTCGAAGTAAGCTTCAGTTGCATGCAGGAGTTTGATCGGTATATCATGTCTGGACACTGGAGCTGGCTCGAGAATTTCAAATTCTTGATAGGCTATCCTATATCCTCCATGCATATCGGGAAAAACAGCGTTGCCTTTTTCGGGGTTGATATATATGAAAGATTAGATCCAGGTTGGTTACCAGATAGGGTTATTGAGTTGGCAATCCATTCTTGCCCAAGTAGCGCTCACTTACCCGTCTTCTTAACTGCAGCAGCATCAAAGCTACAACGCTGTACGATTCAATATTGCGAACAAATGGAATCCATAATGGTTGCTGAATCGGGCACTTTTCCTAACTTAGAGTGGTTGGAAATTGACGGTTTGAGCAAGTTAAATGGACTTTGCAAGGGAATTGTGCCTGCAGGCACTCTTTCCAGCCTTAAAGTATTGCATGTCAGAGCATGCAACAGCCTGAAGACCCTCCTCCCACTTGAGTTGGGGCGGCACCTAAGAAACCTTGTAGAAATAAAAATCGAGAACTGTGAAAAATTTCAGAAGTAATTGCAGCAGGAGAAGAAGATGGAGTGACAGAATTAAATAATGGTGATATAATCCTCCCTGCTTTACAGATATTGAAGTTAAGTTCTTTGCCAGAACTTAAGCAGATAAGCAGAGGAGTAATGATTTGCGACTCCTTATCTAGCGTGGAGGTTTACAGATGTCCTGAATTGACCACACTACCCTTCCTTGTGGAAATCAGGGACGAGCTAGTTGACTCTCTCAAGCAAATAAGAGGAAGTAAAAAGTGGTGGAAGGCAATAATGAGGAATCACGGAAATGCCATCAACCGCCTGCATCCAGTCTTCGAAGAAATACCCGAAAACTCTTTTGACGGAGAAGATTCTGAAGATGATCACTCCATGTGCAGTGATGGATCCGGAAGTTCTCCACTCTCTCCAAGATAATGTGGTATTGGTGGAACCTTAAAGAAAAACTTTTTTGAGGGGGATACATTTGAATTTTTTTTCAGTCTTGATTTTGTGTGACACAATTAGTTGTCTTACCATTGATTTTATATTTCCATATATTCAGTTTTGAAGAGTGTAATTAGAAGTTGGCATCGATAACAGAGTGGAGTAACAATATGCAAAAGAAACTTGTGCCATCTTGGTCGTGCAACTTGCAACATAAGCCAGGTAGAAGTATTCAACTTTTAGATTTTTCAAAGGAATTTGTGCATTAAATTCTCATGGATAACATTATAATATCCTCTTTATAGTAAATGACTCCTATCTATTCTTAATTTCGGGTCCCATGCACCATGCTTCATTTAGCTTGTAGATGAAGGCATCATCAACTTCCAAGAATTCCCAAATCTCCAGACCTTGCTGGGGAAAGACAGATTATGTCTCAAGAACGTCAATGGACTTGTGATTTCATCAGAACTGCAAAAGCTCTTCAATATGTCTAATCTCACACTTGGGATGTTTCAAAAACTGTAAAAGGAAGCCGGGATCGACTGCATCACACATGCTTTTCATCGAGGTTAGTCTACTCCCATCCACTGAGCCTGCTTATAAATTTGTGCGTCTATCAATCAAATATATGGGGCTTTCTTGAGCATTTAGATAAGGTTACAGCGAGATAGGTGGAGGGAAGCTGTTTATGTGCTTTCCATTAACAAAGAAACTTCCTGGGGCAGCTAGTGAGCTGTTCTTCTGAATTCTATCACAAGCTCTTTTCATAACACACGTATGTCCAAATGCCCACTTGATTAGTAAAAGAAAAAATGACAGTAATTTCCAAATAAGTATAACCAAAATCTTTCCGAAGCCTCATATATATATTTGGGGATAGGGTAATTCACAATTCGTTTAGCTGATCAAACTGTACGAAAATGTGAAACATGCTAAAATCAAACTTGTAAAATACTATTTATATTTTTGAAAAAACTTATATTAGGTATAATACTGACTTTTAAAGTAGCAAAATCCCTTTTTAATAATATATGAGTTGTAAACATATGCAAGTAAAAACTGTAATAGATTTATTTAGGTTAACTAGTAAAAAACACGTGCGTCGCACGTGATCCACATGACTTTACTTAAATAATTATATTATTTAATAATGTTATTAATAATATTAAAAAGTGATTTATTAATAAATGAATATTAATTGAATTTAAATATTACAAAGTATTTAATATATTTTTCTTTACTTTAATTATAGATCGATATGAATTGTTGAATAATTATTTTCAAAAACTCAATCCAACAAAAATATTTAAGATTAGTTTAACAATAATATAAGTTTTATATTAGCTTACAACGACATTCATCAACGTTTTATTTCATTTTTATGGCTAGAAAAGTATTTTCTTCTTAACTAATCTTTGAATTCTTTTAGCATTGGATGTATTTCACATAATAAGACAAGCAATTTAGCTTATAATTCATAAGCTAATAATTAATAAATCACAAGTTATCAAATTAATTAAAAAAATTAATTAATTAACTTTTATACCAAAAATCCAACATAAAGTCATTATTTTATTTTTTATGTTATTGATTCAAAAAAATAAAATAAAGGTTAATCAAATTCTTATACTTCTCGTGCTTACTTCTTTTATTCTCTTTCAGTTCTTTGATTAAAGAATTAAAAAATAAAATTACAATATAATATATATGTAAAGAAAAACTTGTTCCATATATTATTTTAATTCTAGTAACAAAGTCAATATTTTATCATAACACTTAAACTTAAAGTTTGCAGTCTTCATGTATTCACTGTCTTAGAAATAATAAACATTAACCTAATATATATGTTAATCCATTATTTTCATCGAGAGTTAGGTATTAAATAAAACTATGAAAAATGATAAGTCTAAATCTGAGTTTTGAAACTCTATTCAATTGCACGCAGAATAACTTCACTTAATAAATAATAAAACCAAAGATAATTTTATGAAAGAAAATAAGCTAACAATTTTCATGTGTCAGTTTTTAATAATTAAATATAATACTAATTTAGTTTATGTTTGAAGATTATTGCAAACACTTAAGATTTTAAAAGTTGTATAATAAACTAAAAACTAATTTAGTTTTTTTAAATTTCATAAAATTTTAGAAAGATACGTTATGATATTAGAGTTTGTATGTGCAATTGAATTTGGCTATTTTGGTCCATACTAAAATTTACATAGTTAGTGGATTTTGTAAGACGTATAGTCAAAAAAAAACAATTATTATTAGTATACTATAAAACTAATCTATATTTGTTTGAAGAGAATGTACATTTAAAATTGATCTCTTTTAATCTCGTTTACAAAATCATATTATTTATTATAAATTATAATTATCAATCCATTTTTAGTGCCTTTTTTGCGAAAAAGGTATATAGGTTTATTGAATTTTTTATCAAATAAGAAATATAGTCGCCAAAAATTTAGATATCAAGTTGTAAAAAACCCCTTAACTATTCTCTTATGCCTCTTTATGCCCAGAAGAATTCATATTACTTAGCATTAATCATGGTCACTTCACTCTAATTTATTTTTGTATGGTTTGTGATAAATTTGATACATAAATAGTATTTTGAATATTATATTGCTTTGAATTAACATGTAATTTAAGAAATATTAAACTTTGACATAGATATCAAATTATTTCATATTAAATAATATTATTTCATTTATTTATTTTAATACAATTTTACATACATACAGTGACTTTCCATTTCTGATTCTAGTTTCAATTTTTTCATAATATTTCATTTTGTAAAAATAAGAAATAATTTTTACCGAATTTTATAATAATTATTTTTGTTCTTTAATTTTTATAAGTCATAAAGGTGTACTTTTATAATGAACTGATGTTTTACCTAAAATGTCAAATTATACATATTATGAAAGTCATTTTTTTTTTAGAATTTCTAGCTATGACACACACATTTTTTTAACTATTTACTTTTATTCTTTCAACTTTTTATAATATTTTTCATTTGATTTAATCCTGAACTATCTATATATATGAAATTAACCCTTAAAATTACTTTGGCCAGTTTCAACTCATTAATGTCAAATTAACCATTTCTTTTAAAATATATTTTATTCTTAGTTCTCACTTTAATTTATTGTAATTATTTAATTTACTTAGTTTGTTATGAATGTTATATAAGTATTTGAATTACAGACAACTTAAGTAATATATTAATTTCTTAACAAATGTTAACTTTGTATATGTTAGATAGGTTTATTTTTTTTCGTTTGCATATCATATATGATCTTTTAGACTTAATCCGATTTTAGCTTTTGTTTCACTTTTTCATATCATTTTATTAAACTTTAATTATTTTGGTACATGTTTTTATTATAAATATATATCATACTGAAATGTTAAACTTATAACCTTTTAAGGGTGTAATTTTCAAATGACATTCATGTTTTATCATAAATGTCAATTTACTACATATGGATTTTTTTATTAAGTTTTTCTCATGATTTTTTTATATAAATATATTTATACATAATTTTTAATATTTTTTTGCACGTCCTATTTTATTTTATAAGAAGTAAAACAATTAAAAGATTGAAATCATAACATATTCAAAAAAATAATAAATTAGAAACTCAAAATTATAATGTAAGATATAAAAAATTAAATAAAATTTATATTAACACATATAATTAGAATTTAAAAGGTAAATATTTTTGTTGCGACAAACTTGTTTTGGTTCTTATTCTCATTTTTTTCATGTTAATCTCATTCCTTTTATTTTATAATTTTTATTTTACTGATATGGCTAATTAAAGAAAAATATGCTTGGGATTTAAATAAAAATAAAATAAGAAACTCTCTTGTTTTCAATATTATTTATTTAACAACCATAAATAAAATTAATTTTTAAAATTACATATTACTAATTGAGGGAGTTTTCTGACAATGGAGGAATTATGTATTTTCTCTACTTTTTATTAAATATCAAAACCACTAAAATATTTTTTATTTTATTCTTTCTTATCATGTATATTGTATTTTGATATGTTTCTTATAAATTATAATAGACATATTTAATTATTGAAACAATTCAAAAGAATATAAGAAATATACAATTTTTCATCATACTAAACTTGAAACAATTAAAATTCTCTTCTATAACGATATATGTTTAGAATATATCATGACGATTTATTGAAACCAAATTTTAATTTGAAAATAATTTTATAAGAAATTTAAAGTGTTCTTACTTTAAGATTAAAAAAATATATTTTTGGTTTTTTGAAAGAAAAAAATGAGTATAAATGAACATGTTAGAAAAGTTTAACTAAATAACTAAACTATAAGAAAACATAAATTCTTAATTCTACATAGTGCTGAACTTTATAAGGTTGAAAATTTCTCATGTGAAATCCTTATATATGTTTATGACATATGGTTAGAAAGCTCTCCAAGTGTAGTTTAATATGAAACTAATATTATTTCAATATTCAGAATATTTTAAGAGTTATAGATGAAAGAATAATACTTTTGATGTGTAGAATATAAAAGGTCATTTCTCTTGTAATTGAACAAATATAAGCCAAATAAATATCCAATTACTTAGTTGCCCTTAAAATTTTCCATGTCAAATGGATATTTTTGTCAAATCAAAAATTCTAAGAAACATTCACACTTTTAAGATAGTATAGATATAGATATAGATATAGATATAGATAATGGATCTTCTTGTAATAGTTTTACTTCTTTCGTACTTAAAAAATGACCTTTCTTTAACATATAGATTATTAAATTTTATAAGGTAATTATATATATACATAACGCCCTCTATTAAACAATACATAAATACACATTTTCAAACAAATTTCATTCCATATATATATATATATATATCTCAATTCCCGAAACATTAAAATAATATTTAGAGAAAAACTACTAGTCGTAACTTGGCCTTTTTTAACTTTAACCTTTACAAGGTAGTTCTATCAATTTACATATAAAAATTTGGGTTGAACTTCACCAAAAAAAAAAAAAAAAAAAAATTGGCCTGAAAATGTCATTGGCATAAAAAATGACAACTTAAACTCTGGAATTTTTTTTAAAGTAGTTATGTGGAATTATCTATTAGTTATTTTGGAGGAAGAATTCTAAATCTCCTTCCAAATGAATTTACAACAATTTCTCAAAAGAAATGGAAATAAAGAAGAAACTGAGCTAAAAATATTATATATATGTATATGATTTTTAGTATGATATTAATTTTTGTATGATATTTTATCTCTATTATATTCTATTAAAATCTTTAAAATACTTAATAATATAACTATAAATAAATTTAAGTTTTGAAAATCGACTAACTATATTGTAAGATGCTATGAAATATATATGTATCATTTTTTAATTGTTTGATCATAATGAATAAGATTTAAGAAATATTTATTGAAACTTTAACATAAACCAAGTATATTAGTTTACTTTTCAAATACTGTCTAATATTATTGTCTACCATACAGTAAATTAACACTTTAATGATATGTAGAATATGAGTCATCTTAAAGATATATGTATAGTTAATGAAATGTATATAAGACTTTTTTTCGTTCATAAAAACTCATTGAAATGACTATCCAAATTGAATTTCAAGTAGGACATTTCTTCATTGAACTACATATTTTGATAAACGCTATATATTATAGGGTTATTGATTTTTTAGTACCTGATCTATAGGCACTTTGTTGGTTTGGTACCTGACATTTTCGAGTTACCGATTTAGTACTCATACTTTACATTTTTTATTAAATTGGTACCTATTCACTTTTAAGGACGAAAATACCCCCAAGATTTTTTTAATTTTTGTTCAAAAATTAAGTTTTAATTAGAATTATTAAATTTAAAAATAAATTTAATTACAAAATACAACTTATTGTTATTTAAATTTAATTATTAAATTCTTAATTGAAAAATAAAATAAATTATTTTTTTAAATTCGATTAAAAAACTATTTAAATAGTAATATATTAATAAAAAATTGCTATAATTTTCTTATTTATTATCTTAATTTTAATTTTTAAATTATTTAATTTTTATTTTTAATTTTGAAATTTAATTAACTAAACTAATTTTTCCTTACAATTAATTAAATTTTAATTTCTTTTTATTAATTTACTAAGTTAATGTAATAAATTTTATTTTTTCTAAAACTTCATTAATATTTTTAGAAACTGTTTTTTTATTAATTAAATTAATTTAAATTTTAGTTGATTTTATAATTAAATAAGTATAGTGAAAATTTTATTTTTAGTATACTTATGTTTCTTGGGGGCATTTTCGTCCTTAAAAGTAGATAGGTACCAATTTATAAAAAAATGTGAAGTATGGGTACTAAATTGGTAACTCGGAAATGTCAGGTACCAAACTAGCAAATTGCCTATAGGTCAGGTACTAAAAAATCAATAACCCTATATTATATATAATTTTCGTTTTCCTTGTTCATTTTCAATGTGTTGAGGAGAAAATTTTGTGAAAGTTTGGAGAGAGATTTTTGACTCTATAAACATCATTATTGTTCATTTAGTTTAGAGAAATTCCCAAATTCATGTGTCTTATACTATGTATGTGATAAAATTTCGACTAGACGTGCCAAAGTTTGAAAGATGATAAAAAAGTTAATTGTCAACCAACATTTTAAAGATCACAACCGAAGCAAGCAAGTTATGGGGTCAAACATACATTTTCTCATTGTATTTATATAACAATATCAGATTCAATGATACATATGAAGTATTTTTTAGTTGATTTTAGTTCTGAAAATCAACTAAAAAATTCCACAACAATTTGTTCGTTATGGCTTAGTGTGTTCTGAGATGTTTTAAGTTGTATGCAATTCAATAATCAAGTGCTTCATTTAGGTGGTGACTAGATATGAAATGGATTCCATTTTCGTTCCGCTGGAAAATTATTTTTGACCAAACATGCGATTGTTTATGAAAATTTTCAGAAAATATACTATTCTCTTACTTTCACTTTTTCTTATTTTTTCTATCATCAATCACATCTACACATTTTTTCACAAAAAAATAATCATTATAACACATTCTCCCACAAATTTCACTATTCACTCACTCACACATTTCTAACTACCAATCGTATCCAATCATTATTTTACTATTTTTAAATCAAATCAACTTTCATCATTACTTTTTCATCTCACATCCAATCACACTCTCAAAATTCATATTTTTTCTTCTAAATCTTTTTTTACCACTACTCTCTAGTAAAATGAAAATTTTCAAAATGAAAGTATATCCAATCGCGCCCTTACCATTTCAAATTTAATTTAATTTTTTTCGAATTCTTGAGCGATAATGTTTTATGTTAATTGTATAGAATTAACTGATACTTATATTATTCAGATTGTAATTCGTTGTTATATTTTTACAAGAAGAAGAAATGTTTGATCATTTTTTAGTGAGGGAAGGGAGATAATGTAAAGTTTTAAGAGGAAATATGCTAAAAATTCTATAAAACCAAATAGAAATAAAATAACATGAATTGTCAAAAGAAAAAAATACAACCAAACCGACAAAGGCTTAAATAATTAAATGTCACAACGCTGCTTCACACTGTAATAAGTTCAGAAAAATTAAAATTTCCCACACAAATATACTCCCTAATAATCAACTTGAATACAAAATTGCAGGTGGGAAGATCTACTCTAGTGCACCTTTTCATGTGGGAAGATTTGCTCTGGTCTCAGGTGCATATCATGCTTTAAACAACATACATGATATAAAAAAGCTTTACTTGAAATAGAGGAGAGCATTCAAATGGAAAAAGAGGGAAAAATGAAGGAGAATGTGGTGGAGAGTACTCAGAATTAAAGAATCCAATGTCTATGAAATGTAAACTATGTATTATATATATGGTAACATTAACAAAATGTCTGACTTGATGAAATTAGTTTGTGAATAACCGATGGTAACAAAACTCTGTAACTAGCCCACTTCTATTAATGTGTCTTATGTGATACTGGCACTGTATGATTTGGTTTGCAATTCATTTCTCTGTCATTTTGCTGACTTTTAATCAACATTTGGGTTCTGAAGCTGTTGAGATTGTCGATCTTTAAATACTTAAGTTTGCATGAGATCTTGGATGTATTACGAACATTTTTTCGTTATTTTCTTTGTATGTAACTTGAACTATCAAAATTTGATTCTTCCTCATAAAGTATTATGTTCTTTCCAAATTCATTTCGAAGCAGATTGTAGCCCTTCATTATATCAAGTTCAACAAACTTATTGGTCCCTTATAGATTTAGGAATCATGATGAAGTCACAAACTGCACAGTTTACATTGCACTATCACAACATTATAATTTTATGGAGGTACATTGTGTGTTGTTTGATTTGTAACAAGAAGTTATATAATTATGAAGAATAAATGTTACATACTAAGCTGACAGAGAATTATATAGATGTGTCGTGTACCTCCTTAAAAGTTTAGTGCTATGATAGTGCAATGCAAATTGTGCCGCCTGTGACTTCATCATGATTACTGAATCTAAGTTCAACGAGTCTTTTGAAATTGGTATAATTAAGGACTGTAATTTGCTTAGAAATGAATTTGGAAAGAACATAACGCTTTATGTAGAAGAATCGAATTTTGATAGTTCAAGTTGCATACGAAGCTAATAGAGAAAATATCTCCGTGGTACCAATATCTCATGCAAACTTAAGTATTTAAAGATCAAAATTATAACAACTTCAAAACCCAAATGCTGATTAAAAGTCATCAAAATAACAGAGGAATGAACCACAAACAAACCAAGTCCTACAGTACCAGCACGACATAAGGATACATTAATAGGAGTGTGCTAGTGGCAGAGTTTTGTTACCATCAATTATTCACAAACAGATTTCATGAAGTCAGAGATTTTGTTAATGCTACTATATTTATCTGATAGGTAATTTCCAATTCATAGACACTGGATTCTTTAATACGAATTCTCTCCACCACATTCTCTTTTCTCTTTCCCTCCTTTTCCACTTGAATGCTCTCCTCCAACTTCACATATTTCAGCTTCCCTTGTATCATTTATGACGTTTAAAGCATGATCTGCACCTGAACTTGCAATTACAGTGTCAAGCCCAATTACTTTTCCCCCTTGGACTGCCAGTGATAGGTATGTTGTGGATGCAACAAAATGGACTCAAAAAATTTCAAACACCTTTACAAACCACTTTGGCCTGGCTTTGCAGGCCCAACATGCTTCTCTGCCTCTTATGGGGGCGCAGAACAAGCAGGGGATCACAAATTAGTCATAATTCTCAGTTAATTCCTGCGACTTTGAATTTCAATCGAGACTGTTAATGGTTAAATTTATGTTCTTGGAGCCTTTTATAAACAAACTATGAAGTGGCAATAAATACATCAGTAGTTCATCTAGTTGTCTGCCAATTTCGCTCTCCTTTTTCCTGCAATTTTTTATTTTTTTTTTGTTTCAATTTTTGTAGTTTCCTGATGTATATAGTAGGGTAACCTTAATGCTTTGATATCTAGCTTGTGATTTTTTATGTTTATAGACTGTTGACTGATTATTGTTCCGTGTTACTTAAATTTGCCGTTGATCCATGGCTTTATATTATGGGTGTTAGCTTACGGCACCAGCACATTTGCATTTCGGCTTTATCACCTAGTCTCGGCTAACTATTGAACTGGACATGAGAAATTTTGAAGTTGAATAGAGCATGCTTCTTCTTTCTTCATTCAGCAAAGAAAACAGATGAAGGGTTCCAGTTTAAGATTTTGAGGCTCCTATCTGGATTTCTACTCTGGCCAAGAACCAGGTTTCCTCCAAGTCCCAAACAATAATCTTATTCATGAATTCTTCCCTTTTAAACCATTAAGCCATTGTGTGTTTGTTTTTAAGGTTGTAGCCTGAGGTTAGTATTTTAAGTCCAAGATTTTTATTTGGTCATGCTTAACTAAACTCATAATTGTCCATATTACAAATTACAAATGGATTGATGGAAAGTCTGAAAAACCTCAAGAAACTGGATGATGCATCAGCTTGCCAAATAGGTATTCCTTTGTCTTGTTTTTATATGATAATGGAACCCCTTGTTTTGCTTCTACTGCACTTTCTTTTCTGTTTTTTTCTGTAATAAGATGCATTTTCCATGTATTAGAAAAAATAAATTGACAAAGCACATATATAGTTTTAATTTTTATAATTGCACCGTTTGTACTCGACATATTTTTACATGAATAAATTTGAAAGATATTATCAGTTTGGGCCTTTGCAGCTACAAAATTTATAGCAATAATGCAACATTAAAAATTATGTTTACATAATATTGTGAAAAAAACAAGGGGAGAAATAAAGGAATGAGGAAGAATATATTGTCTCACAACCTTCTATCCCAGAAGTTGGTCATGACTATATGTGGTATTTTTCATAGTATACAAAACTCCACTTTTGTTTGAATTTAATACTGCTTTAATATATAATTGTTCTTGTTTCGAAAAAAATATTATTTTTCATATCAATTTTAAACTTAAAGTTACTATTTTAAAGTCTGCATAGTAAGTTTAAAAGATTATTTGCACTTGAGTTCTAAATCTTTGACAATCATGTTCCCTTAATGTATTCAAGTTCTATAAAAAAAACTTGTTTAATGAGCGAAATAACATATTGCTTCATTTTCTTTTAGAAAAACATGTACTTGTTTAATTTGTAATATTATAATACATGCTTTAATTACATTTAATAATATAATTTCATTTAATGCAACATCAAATGTCCCTTTATATCCAAAATTATTCTTCAGAAACTGAAAATTTGCTATAACGTTTTAAACACTTTGAATTAATAAATAAATTTAGGTTCATTACTAAATAGATTTCAAAAGTTACTCATGATGATAGAATTTTAGTCATTTAGATTTGCATATAATGCACAATTACATTATAATTTGGTATAAAAGTTTTGAGTCCATTGGTTTTTTGCCACTTTTCTATAACAAAAATGTCTTAGTCTTGTTTTAAAAAATATATTTTTTTGCCATTTTTGAGGGAAATTGCCCACTTTACTTTTTTTTTGGGAGACTGACACATTTGTCACTACCGATACTCATTTCTCGGTACCCAAAAATATATCGCATCAATTTTTTCAAAAATAGTGAAGTATCTCACCGAGAATACAAGGAGAGTACAATTGTCAAATTTTAATCAAAATGACTAAAAGTAATGGACAATTTGGCCTATTCCCACAAAAGATTTTCCATTGATCTTAACTATTTTTTGTTTTATTTTTTTATAATGCTCCTTTACCCTTTCACGAGTGAGCCAAGTCCTTTGGATGCAGTCAAATCACTTAAATTCATCAGCAAATGCAACTTATGAAGCTACGAATTAGCTTTATACACTCACAAATGTGCAAATTAACTCCAACTCCAGTGATCATTTACACACACAAAGGACTTGGGGCGAATACATACTGATCAGTGTGGCTAGTACCTCATCATATTGCCACAAGAAATTTGGACAACATGAATTCAAGAAGAGTCAGCAGATATCAGTTTCATGTACCGTTCGACTATCATTTCAGGAGAAAGATCGGTAAAATAGCCCTTTTCCACATCCAGCCCTTCTTGTGCTGCCAGCATTTCGACCTGTTTTTGGACTCGGTCGGCCCCAATTTGGTTTGGTTCGAGTAACATACAAGCTATCTCAGTCGTGTCTTCACCGTGGACCAATCCCAGCGTCTGCACCGTAGGCAGGCCTCCACCGCGAGCACTCACCATCAGAGCAATCCGCCTTGCGGCTGAGACGTCTACGGACAAGATGGGCACGTTGTAAGTGGCGATCCACGGACGAGCACCGATCATCACGACCCCTCTTGTCCTAGAGGCTATTTCCGGACCTTCGTTAGGCTTTTCGGGAAGTGTTTCTGGTTGTGCCCAACCGGCCCACTTGTTCCCCATAAAGTTAGGCCGGTAGTAGCCGAGTTCACGCCTGATCGTCTCCAAGGCCTTCCCGGTTGGGTGCGCTGCAGCGTATAGATATACTGGCACTGTAATGACAGGAAATCGTCTAATGATTAATGGTTCATGAATCATGATAAAGAAAGAATCAAGAATGAAGGTATCATGATAAGTAGGGTTAATTACAAAAAAGTACCCTTAAGGTTCAGCCTAATTTTATAAATAAAAACACGGTTATCTTTCAAAATTAGAAATACCGACTTGAGATTTGTTTATATTTCACAAATTACACCTCCGAGGAGGGTGTATTTGCTAAATAAATATGGGTAAATTGCAATTTTAGTCCTGAAACTTTAGATGATTGGCATTAATAGTCCAACAAAAATTAAAATTTGCAAGAAAATCCGATAACTTTGAAAAAGCTCTTGATTTCAATCATTTGGTCGCTGGAAAGTCGGAAAATTTGCCGAAGAAATATACATGTCCATATTTCCGGCCAAACCCATTAACATGGAATTCAATTTCTTTTATGTGGAATATCTACGAGTGAGTTTTCTTTTTCTTAGATTTTTGTTACAATCAACAATGCCAACTCACTTGTAGTATGCCACATAAACGAAATTGGTTGCCACATCAGAGTGTTTGCCCTAAAATGTGGACGTAGAGTTTTCGAGCAAAATTTCCAACTTTTGGTGGCTAGAGGATTGAAATCCATAATCTTTTTGAACCTTGTAGGACGCAGGACTATTATCGTCAATCTTCTATAGAGGACTAAAATTGCAATTTATCCGATAAATACTAATCTCAAGGGGTATTTTTAATACCTTAAGGGGATACTTGTGATCTCGATAGGTAGATGATTTTTTTTTTTTAAACTATGCTTAATTCGTTTAAGTTGGCTTTTAATGGGTTGGCCACACACCCTGAAATCGGTTCCCGACGTCTGAGGCAATTGTCTTTGCAAGCCAAGCTGCTTCATCCAGTGAAGCCCGAGCCAGTGGATGGCAAACTATATCGTCGATGACACCAAGCCGAGGATGGGCCCCCCAGTGAGACTCGAGATTTATGGCTTCATAAGCAACTTCAGCCATGGCTACAACACTTTGCTGCAAAGGGGTGTAAACTGGACACCCCGTGCTATCGTGAGCAACGTACGACACGAGAGTGTATCCAACTCTGTTATAATCATGGTCCTTGAACTTGTTCACTATGACGGTTTCTGGGTCGCGCCTAGCGCCTCGCTCGATCGAATCGAGGGCTTCTTTGTTTCTTGATTCAGAAATGTATACCTTACAGCAGAGTAGCATTGACTGCTTCATTGATTTCTTCTTGTCCTTGTGCAAACAGCAGAAAACGGTGGGAGAATTCATTAGTTCACATTTCATTGCATGACTTGTTACGAACTACGGACTAGGGGAGGAGGGGCAAGGACCTTGAGGTGCAATTGCAACCAAGGGCGGAGCCAGGAAAATATATGGGGTGGGTCGATACACGAAATCGGGTTGGGCCGATACACGAAAATCGTATAAATTATAATTTAAATTTTTTTTAAAAAAAAATTTATAGTGTAAAACTTTTTTTTTTTTAAAAAATGGGGGGGCCGGGGCCCGGAGTGCCCCCCTTCTCCGCCCTTGATTGCAACCTCAATGCCGCTAGGCCGACCCTTGGGGCTATGAACTTCTTATGCCAAAACCTTAATTTGTTCAAGCTTTTGCTGAAACTGTTGGGATTAATTACAAAAGGTACCCCTGAAGTTTGCGTTAATTACAAAAAAAAAAACCACAGGTTTTTTAAAATCACAAAAGAACCCTATGAGGTTTGATTTTTTATTACACTTTATCCTCTTCATGAGCAAAAGCATTTCAAAGACCCCTTTACATTTGTAAAAATATTGCAATTAACCCGTTACATTTAACACGGAATCAAACATCAAGGTTTTTTTTTTGATCATTTTCAGATATCTATGGTTTTTTTTTTGTAATTAACCTAAACCTCAGGGGTAGTTTTTATAATTATCCCTAAAAATAAATAGTTTCTCTATGATAAAAGATAAAAAAATCTTAAATAACCCCAATGCTTCAGATAAAATTTGAGCAAAATGTAAACTAAAGTCCCATTCATATCTGTAATTTACGTATGGCGTTTGGATTTTCTTGGTCTTATAGAATTAAAATAACACATATGAATTGTAAAGTGTAATTTTTAGGTAAATCAGTATGAATTCAATTCTAATTCAAGTTGAACCTGCAAAAACTCATGGTTGAAGAAGTTGAATATAAATTCAATCATTATTTGCTAGTTTCTAGATGACTTAAGTTCATTAAAATTCCTAAACTCAAACATATTATTCTGATATCAAAATAACTTGAAATTTCAGGGATAAAGTATCATTGATCCATCTGTTGATCTTCAAACAAAAATAAAATAATCCAAAAACTAACAGTTCTAAATCAATGACATGCAAAACAGAGAGAAAATGAGAGATGGGTTTCTTACATTATTATAATTACTTGGGATGGAATCCATTTTCTCTGTTTCTTTTCTTCAAATTGCTCTTGTTTCTTTTCTTTTGACGACTGATCAAAGACTACTAAAAGCCAAAATCTCATTGATATTTTTTATGAGGCCTTCAGGTGGGTGTGTACGTACTCTTGACTCAGCATTTATGCACTACATGTTTAGCCAAATGGCCTCAAACAATCTCTAACGTGTCACTTTCATTTACATATTGAAAAGAGGTTCACATGCAACACATGTTGATCGAGACATTTTGTTAATCTACATCGACAGATCACATCTTCTCTATTCCAAATTTTTTTGTGGCAATTATTTGTGTTGTGTAAACTGGAATAAGAGATTACACATCAGTTTTAAAATAGATGATCACACCCGTTACATTAAGGTCTCGTTTAGTTTGATGGCCGAATTAATTAATAAGATAGATAGGAATTAGAATAGAGTAGATTGGTCTATTCATGAATTATATGATTACAAAAAAAAATGTTTGAAAGGTTTGGATTTTGAGAAATGGATTTAGAGAAAGGATTTGACATTCATGTATCCAAAAAAGCTCAATAGATTTATTATTATGAATTTCAAACTTATCAATCCAAATGAAACCTTAGAGATTATGAGTTAAAATTTATCGATTAATTTCAAAATGATACAGTAATTATCTATTTTGCTTGATCCTTCAATTGGACCTGGTCCTCAAAAAATAATTGAAGGGATTGAGCTTCCACCTAATGTTATTTTGTAATTTGGTTTGAGGATCATATCATAAACAAGAATATCATTAGCTGATCATCTTCTCATCTCAGACTCTCAGTATACCAACCCAAATTGTCATATACCAAACGGTCTCTCATATGTGTGTCCAAATTTAAAGTCGATTATGAAATTCAAAGATAACAATCACATTCATACAAAGTATTGAAAAGGACCATCATGTAAGAGCCATGTCAACTACTAACTGTGGGGGCATGAAGATATGTGATCATCAAGAAAAGTATGTGCAATTTTTTTTTTATTAATTAAGAGGTATATAATTGAGTTTTTTCAATAAGAATAATGTAACATCAGCAAGTAAGCAACTTATTATTCTAATTAGGCAATATGAAGTTGACCATTTTGTGTGAGTCGTTAAAAAACTTTTGAAGATAATGTTCTATGTACTCGTGTTAGATATATTGCTGGATAAGATAATCACATGCCACCTGCATCATTGTCATGCAGATTGTAGTTTATATAGTTTTAGTAATATTCTTTTGGATAATGTTCCCAACTGATATACCCCATGTTCATTTATGCAAGATTAAGCTGGTCCCATGATGTATATTATCGTGTTGATTAATGTAGCATAATTTTAGGTACACGCATGGGTAGTGGTGGCCAAAATGGAACCGGAATTGTAATAGTGATCAATGGTTCTGATAATCGTTGACTGGAATTCGATTTCAAAAACGAAAAATTGAGTATGTCGGTTCCGATTACGGTTCCTAAATGTCAAAAACTGTGGAATCGTAGGTTTCAAAGATAAAACCGGAAATATGAGTGACTGATCAACGTCACTCCTAATAACGAGAGTAAGCAAATGTAAGTGAACACGTGAACTTTGATATCTCTATATCCTAAGGGAAATGTAGGTAACTTAATTAATATTATTATGAATATTAAGTCCAAGTTCATTTCTTTTTCCTTTTTTTTCTATAACTAAAATTGATAAATTAATTTTAAATTCAAAATTATCAAAAAAGAAAAATGGTTCATAAAAAAACTATCGATTCCAGAACCATGACCACCCTACGTGTGAGCTTAACATCCATAGCATAAAGCCTCTTTTGGAATTTTGGATTGGATTTGATCCATTATATGCGCGATTAAAAGTTTGAGAAACTTGATTTAAATATTGGGTTAAAATGTACCCACATGAGTCTATATACAGTATAACTTTAGTGATTTTTTTTTTTAAATTCGGCTCTGTTATTGCAAAGACTCGAATCTGGGCCCTTTTACTGAAGAGTAATACACGTGGTCTGGGCTAACCCTAGTGGTTATAGCCTTGGTAGTTTAACACATAAGAATTGATCTTACCTACAGTTCATATGGCATACTTGCAATTATCCGCACATTTGAAAGACACAGATCAATTGCATTCACACTTTCAAAATATTTTTTAAGTTTTTCCAAAAGAAACTAAATAAACAAGTTGAACAAAACTGATATGATATATGCTTTCTCCTCATAATGTAGTAATGCAGCTGAAACCAATTTTTGCATAATAAGCATTTGATAGCTATTCGGTCACTATGTAATCCACAGCTTTAAATCCTAAACTCCAATTGTTTATAAGATTTGTTCATGTAAATATATCATGTGCTATAAAGCATAATCTTCAATGATTCTAAAATACTCGTTTTTTTTTTCCTTTTATCATTGAAACTCCCTATCCATGTAGCATATTATTCTGAATCTATATCTGGGTATTCACATTGGTAATCCTTGATTGGATTAAGAAATGTTCATGTTTATTCAGCACTTCTACAAACATTATTGCTTACATATATTCTTCAACAAATCGAAGTACAGGTGAAATTATCTTACGTGCAACGAAAAGCTTCATACCCACGTGAACTCTATAGTAGTTTACAACATGAGCATCAAACAAAAACTAACACCAATTCAATATTAGATTTGCCAAAAACTATCATGATGTGTGCATGGAATAAAATCAAAAGTTCAATGAATAACCAGTTTGAGATAAAAAAAGAATACATCTCAGAGAGCTTACTCGACATAGATCTCACCTTTAACATTAGTCGGCAGAATGATCAACCAGCTTTAAGTAACTCTCGATAAGTTTCCCCTGCGAATGATCGGTATAATATCCCTCTCCAACGTCCATACCTTCTTCCCTGGCAAGCCGCTCAACTTCTCGTTGAATTTCATCACCACCAACTTTACTTGTATCTAACAAATTGCAAGCCACCTCGATTATACTTTTACCGTGAGCAAGAGCCATAGATTGCACCGATGGGAGTCCGCCTCCTCGACCGCTGACCCTTCTTGCAATTTTCCGAACTGCATCCATGTCGTTTGTGAATATTGGTACGTTGTAATTATCCACCCACTGGGTGGCTCCAACCACAACAACGCCTTTTTTCTGAACAGCACGAGGAGGGCCTGCATCGGGGTTCAGTTGTAATGTTTCTGACTGGGGCCCACCAATCCACTGATTTCCGGCTGCGTTTGGCTTGAAGTAGCCGAGCTCCCTTCTGATCGAGTCAAGGGACCTTCCGTCATGGTGTGCTGCTCCGTATAAGAAGGTAGCCACTGCAGGCTATGTGTAAGATAATTAACAAAGCTGAAGGTTGGATGAGAAATAGAAGATGGCATTTAAGGTTGTGTTTCCCAATGCCTTTTGATAAATGTTTCAGGTAATAATACCAATGAAAATAGATAAGACATATTGAGGAAATGAAAATGTAGACAAAAATGGTTCGCTTTTTCAACTTTACTAGATTTTTTAAAATCTACTGGCAAGCAATATCCCCAAAGTACAGAAGTTCAAGTCCTTCCTAATTACCTCATGGTATGTTTTTTTACACCAAATTTACCACTAACAACCGGTTTATCACTTCTTCAAACAGGTGAATCGAGCACCTCTATTGAAGCCAAATCATCTGAATCTGTTCTCAACTTTTTAATTTCAGCAGGTGCTACATCATATGCTATCTCTTCCAACTTTAATGCAAGCTACTCAAGCTTCTCTTTTCAACTTGCATTCACTTTAATGTCACTTATTGACAGCTCGATATTAAGTCTTTATCACAGACTTCGAAGCACTCTTTAAGTATCCTTTTCAATTCCGTAGGAATTTGTCAACTACACAACCTTACAGTCATTTCACTTAACTCAACTTTAGTAACATTATTTTCAATACATTACCCCCCTATGAATTGAACTTAATTAGGGAAAAATTCAAACTTAATAATTCATGAATCGCAGACTTTATTAACTCTCAACAAATACTTCATACATTGACTAATATAGCATTCTAAAATTCAGTCACCTTCCAACTAATTTGACTCCTTTTCTCTCAAGCTGCTCTCTTTCAAGCTCAAACTTAGAAATAATTTACCTCCTATTCTCAAGCATAACAGAAGTATCATTATCTTTTGATATATACATGGACAATTTGTAATTACCTATAACTGACAAGTAGAACCACAAATTAGATGATGCCTTCTGTCTACCAATGATTCAATAAGTGTGCCATTAATTTGGACATATATTATGAAGTCACAAAGATTAGGAATTTCTCTGGAAAATTGAATAAAATTATAAGCGAAATGAGTTCTCTACCAACTTCTCCCAGCACAATAAAATGCAGACTAAACAAAATTATAAACCACTAAAGGAAAAGGCAAATTCCAGACAGGCCCAACACATCCTACTGAAAATCAAGAATTATGGACTACCATGGTCCTCAAGATTGTAAACAAAATCCAAGAATAGAAATCTTGCATATTTTTCTGAATGATGCAAGAAACTTTGAATCCTTCTTATCAAGAGAACAAACCTTGAAGCCCTGAACCAACATCAGCAGCCATAGATTTAGCAGTTCCAGCAACATGGTCCAAAGAAATGCCAGCCAAAGGATGAAAACATATGTGGTCCACAACACCAAGCCTGGGATGGGACCCACAGTGCATTCCAAGATCAATGGCCTGAAAAGCAGCTTTCACCATTTCAAAAACAGCACCCCTCAATGAACATGAAGTTGGGTTTGGGCCTATTTCTGAGACCAGTGTGTATCCAACTCTGTTGTAAATCACATCCTCAAATTTGTTGATAATGGGGGCCTCTGGAAACAGCTTTGCTGCCCTTTCAATGGCTTCCAGGGCAACCCTGTTTCTGCTTTCAGATATGTACACCTTGCAGCAACCTAGCATATGCTTCAGCATTTTTTTTCCTAATCCTTCACAAGCTGCAGAAAGAAAAAAGGGATAAACACAAAAATGAAATGACGCCGTTAAAAAGTGTGTGGCTGTGCTTCTATTGAATTTAATTTTCTGAAGACCCAAAAATTGAAATAAGAAATGACGAAGAAAAAAAAAATGTAAAAAAAAGGGTCAGTTCTCACAACATCATGATTGCCATAGAAAATACAGCCTCTGAATAGGGTATTCTCCTAAGAATTACTCATAATGATGCACATTGGACAATCATTGAATTTTAGTCGAGAAGAACAAGAAATTAATGTACGAAAATAGATTAAAATGATGAAATAAAAAAACAAAACTTTTGCAGCAGTTCCACTGCAAGAGAGCACGAGACTGTAAATGAGAGAAATAACTTACAAACTCCATCTTCTTCTAAATAAATTTCAGCAGCCACTTACCATAATTGACGCCACAAAGTCTTGAGAATATCAGCCAGGGAGAACGGATGGAAGAGGCCAATAGTTTCAGTGTCCCATTTGGATAAATTGATTTTAATTTCTGATAAATTATTTAAGAAAAAAAAAGTATTTTACTTTTAGTCTAATTTATGAAAATTACAAATTAAAAAAAAATCATTTATTTCTATTTTACAAATTGCAACTCATTATGAGGAATATTTATATAATAAAAAACAAGCAACAAAGAAATATTTGTAGTTATCTGAATGGTACTCGTAATTATGAAAGAAAAATCAAATTTTCTTTTCTTTTTTAATTAAATTAGACTTCACAGAATCTTTATGCCTACGCCAGAGTTTAACTAATTTCACTTTTAGGCCCTAATCTAACTTAATGTGAGTGAGAAACCAAGTTAACTTTCTAGTGATTACGAGCTTAAATAATTAATGTATACAAATTTAAATTCAATCTTGAGTTTACTAATGAATATTATGTTGGTTTTAAGTTATAACATATAGTGCTCCGCCTAATTTTAAGTTCATTATCTTGTAAACTTACATAATTTAAATCAAATGCGTGTGAGTTGCTATTACTTTCTTATTGTGTTCAAGAAGATAGGTTATGAAAATATTCTTCTCATTTATATATTGGTATTATCTATTAACTTTTTCTTTGATGCGTAAACTTTGATGAAATCAAATAATTGTATTCAATTAAATGTTTGGCATTTTTAATAATCATATTCAATTATATATAATATATGTTTGTGAGTAACAAAAACTGTAAACATGTTTCGGTCATTTATTTGCTCAAGGGTTTGTTCATGTCGGTTCAAGGTTGTACTCATTACATTCATAGTTGTTAAAGCAAATTGATTAGTAGTTCATTTTATCTAAGAAGACAATTTAATAAGCAATGTGTATAAGAGGATTGAAATTCACAACCAAATAACTAAATGTATGAAAAAAAAGAGTGCAAAACAAACTGGAAGGTGTGAACCAAACAATTGAAAGTCCATGAATGAGAAAAGTCTCATTCTTCCTCAGTATAAGGTAACATAACATGTGGATGCCACCTGAATATTCAAAATGGTGAATAATAAACTGAAATCATGTGTAGATGATGAACTTCCTCCACAGAAACAATAAGTTGAAGCACATATTATTAGAAGAAACTACTTTGAGGGTCCTTGAGTCTCCAGCCTACTGTGCTGCTTCCACTAATTTCTGCAGAGGTTAAGATATCAACATCAGTGGAACTAATACAAGACTGCAACAGATTACTTCGAGGATGATCTAACGCAAGAAATTATGGATGTCATACACAAATAAATTGGTGATCATTGTCATATTTACACGTTTATGGTGCATTGCAAAGTGGTAAGCATTACTATGAGGTCTTTGGAGTTAACATACAACAGATGTTTTTCTACGCGCAATGGCTTAGTGCTGTCAATAGTTTCAACTCCGTGTGTGTGTGTGTGTCTGCGTGTGTGTCATAATTGGTGATAAAAGCATACTCTTCCCCCCGTACCGGCTACCGCCTGTCTGTCTCTAGGGGAGAGGGCTTGTGGTTTTTGCTTTCATGAGGGGATGATGGTGGGTTCTGGGAAGGTAAAATGGCAACAAGAACAACAGATGCAAGATCATCAGCTAATTCATCTACTAAATCCCGAAATTAAATACTCGCTGTGGCAAACTAATCACTCAACAGTTACATTCAAACACAACCATAATGGAGAAACAAGATCTACCAAAAACAAAGAGTCAGATAAATCTGTTTAATCTTAATTTAATAATCAATTAATGGATAAAGCATCGTTACAAAACATGGCCTTTGAGCAGATTCTTCATTCTTTAAACAGCTATATACTGCGGGACATGCCCAATCAAAAATGGTGTCGATAAAAAGATGCACATAAGCTAGTAACTGCATAATTTGATAGCTATAAACATGCATATATGAGGAAAGATTAAATATTTATCATCATTGCAGAATAAGGAAATTCTTTTGCTCAATCCATTATATGCATTGACAGGAGAGAAAAAAATTAAAAAGAAAAAACTATCAATCAGAGGCTCAAAGAAAAACAGGGAATCCATCTATCTTATGAGGTGATAGACATATAAGCATTTTACATAATCAAACCGAATTTCACACTACATGCTGGAATAACTTATTATTTTCAGAGGATGAAATGAGTACCTCTCCGTTGTCCTTTTTACCTCCTGAGAATAACTTGTATCCTCCAAAGATAAGCAAACCACATCCAGATAAAGAGACAATCACAAACTATAAAGGCAAAGATACACAAATATAAATAAACTGCAACATTTTTTAGCAGTCAATTAAAAAGGTTTTATCATCATGAGGATGGCTTTAAATGAAAAACAAATGTACAGTGAACAATGATCAGATAAACTGGATTAATGGGAAGCTTCTGTATTATTCTTAATGAAATCCAAGGTCACAAGTGCAAAAGCTAAATCTCTTCCAAGCCAACTGTTGTATGAGCAAACAAAATTCTACAAAACACATGAGCACAAGACTTTACATTCATGCAATTGAGTAATCATGATCTTTGAAATTGTTTCCCCTAGGAAAAAACAACAAACTTTAAACTATGATACAGGCTTTAAATTAAGCATAACAATAGAAACGCCAACAGGAAATAAACTTCAATAAAGGAGAGAAACAGGAAAATCAATACAATTACTCATTCTCCCCTTAATTAATGATTCAAATAAATCTAAAAAAAAAAGTTGAAAAAATCCATAATTATTGGAGCGGTAGAGAAAGTAAGCCACAATTACCTATTCTCCACTCAATTAAAGACCCAATAAACTTAAACAAATTACAAGTCAAACTTGTAACACTTATGATGCCATTAAGGATCATCAACAGCTTTGTTATGACGTATATGGTAGACAAAGTCCCTCTTTCCCATTAAATACACCATATGCCTCTTTGATTCTGCGAGTCCCTTCTGTTAAAAGACTTAGAGATATTGCCCTACTGGCCACTATATTACACAATTTCTTCTTAACTATTGTTTTTCATTTCCACTAAAAACCATATGCTGAGTTATTTCAAATCTCTTTCAACCACATTTTTAAATCAATTAGATGGGCATAGGAGGGTTGGGCAGCATGCCCATGCAGGTCCTTTGCCGAGAGAGTTTTCAAGATCATGGACTAGTCTTCAGACTTTACCACATTTACTTTTAATTACTACAGTTCAGCCTATCAGAAAGATATAACTCCCCACCCCCACCCAGAAAAAATAAAAAAGTAAATAAAAAGAAAGTTTTACCTCCATCTAATTTAAATGGTTGGCCCATATATCTGAAAACTGAACTATCAGCTTCAGATTACAAGAATGCTGAGCTCACATGCAACATTTATTGATTCATGATTTGACCAACTGTGTTCAATTCTAAATGCATAAGAATTTTATTCTCATGATTTATTGTTTAGGAATGCAGAATTTCCCTGAGTGTGAGTCAGACTTTATTATAACTAAGTTTCATGCTTTAGTCTAATGCCAGATGTAGCTTTAGTTTTATTGTTTAATAAATTGGTTAGTCGGGAAGATCTCATTCATTCTCTGCTAAGAAATTTCATTACTCGAGTACATTTCATGATTTGCTTATGAATGTGCTTTGTTGTTTCTATGCTACTTGATGTTCCACTATTCAGATGTTATCTAATATCAAGTACTTGGAGACTAAAAACTGAGCCAGAATACCTTCACTAGAGTATAAATTTTATTGATTTTTTGATCAAATTCAATTCGACAAGCCCAACTCAACATAGTATCAGAATGCTCCTAGCCTAACTTCTATTTAATTTACAATGTTGCAAGCAAGACTTTAAATTCGCTAATTCAACTGCCTTTCTTCAAGCAATATATCTTTATTTCAGTCAACCTGATCGAACCCATCGCTCTAAACTCCAAATAGGCGTTCATTCAAGCAAACCATTAACGTTAACAAAAGAATAAATCACAATCCCTAAATACAGATAAGGTTAACAAACTATCAAAAAAAGGAAACCTAAAAAATTTTCAACATACACACCAAAAACTGAAATATGAATTTTGTATATATAAATTAACTCACGTGCTCTTCCTTCCACTTGGATGGACTCATTGGATCTTGCCAGACATTAACCTTTGGTGGCCCATGGTGATCTGAAAATTAGAAACCCAATATTCAACGATAATTTATAAGATAAACTTTTAATAACCACTGAAGAAAAACAAAACGGGGAAAGCACGCATATCGAATAATCCGCAGTCACACAATTGTAGTAATGAATGAATCATCGGAAATGTCGGGTTCAAATCAGTACCGGCAGCACCGGCGAGACCGCGGCGGGAAATTAGAGAAGACGCTCGAGCCGCCGATGAGCTGGAAGGTGTGAGCCGAGCGAGATATGCTGCTCTGCGAGCCGTCATGGCGGTCAGTGAAGTAGCCATTGCTTGTCACTACGTCGTGTTCTGGAGATTGAAGGTTAAACGAGTGAGAATGGTGTTGGGAGACCTGGAATTGGGGAGGAAAAGGTTAAAGGCCCCCACGACGTCGTATTCTAGACACTAAGTGCTGAAATGTTCGGCCCAATGCAAATCAGGCTTACAACCCAATCCATTTGAGCAATATATTCAAATTGGGCCTATATCAAAAGGATATAAAAAATATTGGGAAAATGACACAATGCCCACCTATTTCTGACCGGTACCTGCAAAATACTAAGAGTTTACCAAAATTACCTCACAATATGTTGACCGCATTCTAATTACCAACAAATACGCTCAAACCCAACACATTACCAAACAATACGCTGCATATAAAACAACCACCAAAACAGATTTGCAGATCCACAACGCAGAAGTGCGCAACCAAGTCTTGTGAGACACTTTCCGAAGGAGAAGAACAAACACTACGACTGAATAAGCAAAGGAAGAAGAATTGAACTCCAAATTAGTAAAATAAAGAAGAAAGCAGAACAAAAAACAAGGTACAAAACACCAATCTCGAAAAAACATTGCTTAACTACTCTCAAAAAATATTGTTCACATCACTGCGCATCTATTTTCACATGCGAAATTATAATTTGAAAACATATATAAACATCAGATCAAATTGAGATCGTACAACGAATTTGCAAATTCAAAATTTGATCAAAATGAGTGATTCCATATTATAAAATGCTTATTTTGTTCGAAACTTAATACAAAATCCTAAAAAGTTTGATTGTTATGAAAATCTACACATCAAAATGTCTAGATCTCAAAAAACTGCATGCAATTATTTAGATAATTGTTTCAAAGTTGTTTCATTGTTGTTTCAAAAGTATATATATTATGCATGGGAAGCACATTGCTTCCCCTATTCAGGGGGATTGTTTCATTTTTGTTTCAACTATGTTTCATTCATGCTTCAAATAGGATAAAATTATACAGTACCATGGATAAAGTACCAGCAGTAGTATACCACAAGGGAGAAAGGGCAGAGAACACCAATTATATCAACTTCGAGATAACGGGGATCCTGATTCCAATGGATTGCACTTGCAGCACCCTGCATGAAATTTTAGAATAACAATTACAGGTCAGCAGAGATGAGGAAAGAATATAGATTAAGTACAAATTGAGAGAATCTCTGCCACCATTAAAGATTAAAAACAACTTCAACCTGAAGTTGTATTTAGAAAGTAAAAAAAGAAAGAAGATTGGATGAAGTTTTATCATGCATAGACCTAATAGTTAATTGGAAAACCAACTATCTTGAAATCAAAAAGACAAGCTTGCAAGAAAGCGAGACATCAAGTGACATATCGAAGAGAGCTCAATAATGGAAAATATGGGACAAAATCTCATTGACTACATCGACTATGCAAACTGTCGGCAAGAATGTGGTCAAGAAACAATGCAAGTCCGGGAATCTATTAATTGTGAAGAACAAATCAAATAGGGAATGTTTACAACAACAAGGACGAATCGATCAAACACATCGGCTCTTTTGCATTGAAAAATCACTTCGAGTATAAAGTCAATAAATTCTGCAACAAGCAATACCACATAAAGTGTCTGGATGAAAATTGCAATTGGCATTTGAAAGCATCATCAAGAACAAGGACAACAAAGTTCATAGTAAGAAAATACAACAGCAACCATACTTGTCCGCTCGATAAGAGAATGGATGACAGTAGACAAGCTACAACAAAAATGGTTGGACACATTATCAAATCAAAGTACCTAAACAACATCAAAACAGTGTACACAGCAACAAATATAATAGGAGACATGAAGGATGAGTATGAAATAAGTCTCGATAGAAAAACTTGGAGATCAAAAGAGAAAGCACTCAAAATAATAAGGGGGAGGCCGGATGAATCTTATTAGAAACTACTAGCTTATCTTTACATGTTGGAGAAAACAAATCCGAGATCGATTACTGAATTAGTAAGAAAAGACGATAACACATTCCTATTTTTGTTCATGGCTATCAATGCATCAATAAATGGATGGATACACTTTAGGCCAGTGGTTGCTGTGGATGGTACATTTCTAAAAGCAAGTTACGGGGGGACTTTGTTGTCTGCATGCACGCAGGATGCGAATGGGAGCATTTTCCCATTGGCTTTTGCAATAGTGGATTCTGAGAATGATAGATCTTGGGTATGGTTTTTCACAAAGTTCAGACAAACTTTTGGTCTCAGGGAAAGCATGTGCATAGTCTCAGACAGGCATATTGTTCGCCTTATTTTTTTTTTTTAGCTTCACCACAAGTGTACGGTGCAGTTTATAGAATTGGGCTAGCAAGGTCAAATCCACAGGGACTAATAAATTATTGTACTAAGTACTGGATTATAATAGCCTTATTTTTATCTAGACTATCGAAATTTGGGATGGATTGGTTTTATTAACACTAAAGCAGAAATTATCCTAAAATAACAAAGCAAAGAGTTGATTGAAAGATCAAGTATGAATGGATGGATTCCTGAGTTATGGTTTCAGTTAATATCCCCTTTTATTATCAGATTAATCAAACCAAAGTTAAATGTATTCTTCCCTATAGACCAATCACAAAGTAATTTACCCTCTCTCTCGAGATGCATGTACAAGCGTGGATTGGAATATCTATGCTAGCATCTCTACTCAACATGAGATATCCAACTCCCAAAAGTTCAAAAGATTATAAAGCCTCACGAATATTCACAGACTTCTCAATCATGCAAGATATTCATGTCAAGTAATCATAGATCTAGTATTGAAACTCATCGGTTAGAATTATGAATCAATACATCAAACAAGTTAAACCAAATGCCTTTTGATAAAACAAAAATTAAAGCAAAGTACTTGAATAGGGTTGGAAAACATTAACTTTGATTGCAATAAATCATCAAATAAAAGCATTCATTAACCTACTCCCAAACCCGGGAATCACAAAGTGTTTAGCTAGACAAAGAAAAGAAATAATCCATAGATAAATTATTAACGTTCATGTCTAACTAATTGAAAATAATGATACTATGGAATGAGTGAACTCGGGGATGATGACGATCTCTCGAACTATCTTCAATCCTCGAAGGTGTGGTTGCGGTCTTGATCGATCTTTCCAAATCTCCAGTGGGGAATTGCTCTTTTCTCTGCTCTCTAGGGCAAACTTCAGCGTGTCCCTGTTTGTGGCCGCCCCGTCTCTATTTGTACTTCGTTTGGGTCGAAACCTAGTTCACAACGAGTCAAACTCTATTTTTTCCACAGAGGCGCACGGGCCGTGCGCTAGGGCACGCCCAGCCCATGCTGGGTGCCGTAAGAATTGTTCGAACCTCTGAAGGAGGCACGAGCCATGCCTTATGGCACGGGCTGCCCGTGCTGGTAGTCGAACCTTGAGCCTTCGATTTTAGGTTGAGCACGAGCTATGCTAGGGAGCACGCCCTGCCTGTGCTCACCTGTAGCAACTCGTACTCGGCCGTTTTCTTCCGTTTTTCACCCGGTTCATCTGACTTCTTCTTGATTCGACTCCAAACTTCGTCTATCATGTCAAGTTTTGGCGGTTCTTGATTGCAATGCTCCGAATTGTTGCCAAAATGCTACAATTATCCATAAATTCCTACAAAATGAGCAAAGCATAATCCTGTTTTGCCCTATTTACTCATATAATGCATGCATATCAACACATTCTAGCCAAGATTAAGCCCAAAATACATGCAAAATACATGTCAATCAAACCCCCAAACTTAAATTGTTGGCAGTCTCGGTCAACGTACACTTTATAAACAAGACAACACAAATGGGGTAAAGAAGAGCAACTCGAGAACACCGCATCACAATTCATGTCATCTATCCATAGACATCAAGCACAAACCAACCAAGTTTCAAATATCTAACACGGAGCACAAGTCCATCAAAATCATGGTAAAACACTTCAAATCATGCCTCTCATGGATAAAGTGTATACTCTACTCACTAGAATAATAAGGGACGTGTATTCGCTCAAATCATATCAATGTTGAAGAATTACCATATGCATGCAAATCGTCTCACATCTCCGCCACTCGTTTGTATGCCATTCACAAATCAGAAAGGACTTTGTTTATGTTTGTAATGAAGGCTCTTTGGTTAAGGTAGGGAAATATGGATAAAGTGACTCAACTCAAGCGTATAGATTGGTAAGCACATCGTTTTTCTCAAACAGTTATTCTAATACGAATCAACTATGCACCCCCAATCGCCTTATATTCTATCACCTCCCTATTTCTCCCTTTTTTTCATACAATTCATACTTATTTGCCTTACATCACAATTTCCAGCTTATTTTTCACTTATGGCCGACTCACTGTTTTGCGATCGATTTTTTTTTCGACTTTTTGTGAGGATTCTTCACTTTTCCTTATTTTCTTCTTTTATTCCCAATCACCCAATATATAAACTATTTTCTAACTTCTCGATACCCCTTCATTCAACCCTTTATTCTATCCCTTTACTTAATGCTATACGCTTAAGCTTAGGGTAACAGATATATCAAATTAAGTTCCAAGGCTTGAAATGTGGCTATCAAAAAATCAGGCAATAGGCTCAAATTGGCTAACTAGGGAAATCAAATATCATAAGGTAGGCAAGAAGGCTTGAAAGGCTTAAAAAAAATGGCCTAAAATCATTTTCATGAATGCATACAACATGTGACTTTGACAAAGATACCAGAGCAAGTTCTAGAATTCAAAACAACATGAATGACACACTCAATCAACCAACAAGACTGCATAATATGAAAGTAGTAAAGGCTCAAAAAGTTCACAGGCTTGTGAGTGCATAATTCAAAGTATATTAACCATGATCCCAATAATCACAACCCGGTCAACTTACGCTCAACACCCAATTCAAAACAGCATAAACTGTTCAACACATGCTCCCAAGATCAACAAACACACAATAGCGGTCAACTCACTCCCTAAACAGCTAAGAAAGCAATAAACGTGCTAAAGCAATAAACGTGCTAAAAAAATTAAAACATCTAATGCAATGCATACTACATGCTCTAAATATAACTACATGAATGCAATAACGCCACACTATTCAAAAAACAAATACTACCCCCCCCAAACTTGAATGAAATTATAGCGCATAGAATAGAAGGTAGAATTTCAAAGAAAAATGTGGATAGGACCTGGATTACTGTGGGGGCGGCGGCGGAAAATGGCCCTATGAGATATGCCAATTTTGAATCTGATGCAACGTCTGCAATATCTCCAACTCCCGCTGCTCCTGGGCCTGGTACCACAACTCCTGGGCTTGGTACATTTGCTCTTGGGCCTGGTACCTTTGTTCCTGCTCTGCTCGGAAAGCACTGAAGTCGTCCCTATGCTGGCGCACGCTCTCCTCAAGAGCATAGAATCTATCATGATCATATTGTCCCCCATGCTCCTCACCTTGGTGATCGTACTCTCTTGCCTCCATCACCAAATCTTCTTCATTGGGTAACCCTGCTACCCTCCTCCTTTTTCGTGCACTCAGGCCATCCATGACCCTGATATGTGCTTCAGAGTTCAGGAGCCAGTTATTTTGATTGTCCACCACAACAGTGAGTGTTAGATAAATGTTTTTATCATGATTTTGATGATTATGTTCGATTTTGTTCAAATATGTTTTCAAACCAAAACTATGTCCCTAAATGTTGTCTAAATATTTCCGATCAACTTAAAATGTTTTTACTATTTTTCGGAGTATTTCTTGAAGTTTATTTTCAATAAAACATTGGACAACACATTTGTTTCAGGCTCGACCGGTCGCCCTATAGGGCAACCCGTACTGAGTTGGTGAGAAAGCGAGAAAAATGGGGCGTAAGAAAAAGCAGGCGGGCGGCCGGTCGACCAGGTGGGCGCCGGTCGACCAGGTGGCGGCGGTGTGATCGACCGGTCGGCCGTGAGCGACTTGTACCTGCAAGTTGGATTTTTGTTCCAGACTTCTCTTTTTCGTAAATTCGTCGGCAACCGGTCTGACCAAGACGAGCGGGGCCGCACCCCCTTCGAACCGACCGGTCCCCCTGTGTAAAAATTCGCAGAGTTCAAATTCAATCTTATCTCTGCGCGACCGGTCGAACCCCATGTTTATCAGCAAACTATCCGTTGCGTTTTCAGACAACTTTTCCCTATTTTGTGGGATTGATTTCTAACAGCTATATTGATCATTTTAAATGGTTTCTTTTGCAGCAAATCACTCCCAAGGAGGAGCCAATGTCTGGAAATGAAAGCCAAGTCCTCTCCTATAAATAGAGGCTTCATTCAAGCAACAAGATATAACAACACACCATATACAAGCAAAGAGCATTTGAGCAAACACTTTCATATATCTTGTTGTATTAGCCTAAGCACTTTCACTTGCACTTATTTGAGGTCTAGGCTTTCAATTCTTGATTACACTTGTACTCATATTGTATCAATCATTATTGAGTTGTAATCTTGATTTTGGTCATCATTCAACACAAGACATCCTTGTGAGTATTCTTGTGGTAAGAATACACTTGGGTGATCTAGGTGATAGGTGTTTGAAGATTGTGGTAATCTTCAAAGGTGTTGTAAGAGGTTGTGGTAATCCTCGAGGTGGTGAAAGAGGGTTGTGGTAATCCTCAAGGTGTTGTATTAATTTTTGGTAAATTAATAAAACCTTTTTTTTAAATCCATCCAGGAGATCTTTGGGGTGGTAGAGGATTAGGCCCTAGGTGGGTTGAACCTCTTTAAATCAACGAGTGTTGTTTATTTTACGCATTTACATTTTTGCTATCTACTCGTTGTTTTGAAAAAAGAGGGTAATTTGCGAAAAATCGGCATAATCTATTCACCCCCTCTAGATTATTGTAGCCACTGGACTAACAAGTGGTATCGAGCCAAATTCTTTGGCTAGCTCGTTCGAGTAAAGAGGAAAGATCCATGGCTACTAATGATGCTCATCTCACCACCGGCGCCTCCACTGATAAGCCACCACTATTCGACGCCAACAACTACGCATTTTGGAAAGACCGTATGGAGTGCTTCCTACAAGGGTGCGGGTTCGACATTTGGAATGTGGTCATTGAAGGAGTTGATCAACCAACAAAGAAATCGGAGGATGGCACCTTGGCTCCTAAACCTTTCAAGGAGTTTGATGAAAACGACAAAAAGGCTTTCTCTCTAAACGGTAAGGCCTTAAATATTTTGCATTGTTCTCTTACCGCCACCGAGTACAACCGCATAAGAGGAATAAGGTCGGCACATGAGGTTTGGGAAAAATTGGAGACAATCTATGAAGGGACTAAGAAAGTCAAGCAAGCAAGAAAGACCATGCTTGTTAAAGACTTCGAAAACTTTAACATGTATGATGGCGAAAGCATCTCCAAGATGGTGGAAAGGCTTGACAATATTGTCAATCCTCTTGTGGCCCTCGGCAAAGTCATCTCGAAGAAGACAAAGTGACCAAGGTACTAAATGCACTTCGGCTCATGGTCCGAGAAAAAGTAACGGCAATCACGGAGGCACAAAATCTTGAGACACTCAAGTTTGATGAGCTTATAGGAAACCTACTCATCTATGAAGTCTATCTCAAGGAGAGGAAAAATTCCAAACCATCCACAAATCAATCGGGTATGCAAATTATTCCTAAAGGTCTTGCTTCTTCTTCTAATAATGCATACTATGATAATGATGATGATGATGATGAGAGGCGGCGTACTTGTTCGAAAATTTGCAAAATTTGTGAATAAAAATAAAGCAAGAAAACCAAGAGATAATGCTTGCTTTAAATGCGGAAAACCCGGGCACTTCATTGCCGATTGCCCGAAGCTCGATGAAGAGGAAAAAAGGAAAGGAAGCCTTTCACAAAAAAGAAGGCTCTAAATGCGGAAGTCAAAACATGGGATGAACTACTCGAAACAACCGATGAGGAAGGAGAAACCGAACACGGTCTCATGGCTATAGGCGATGAAAACAATGAGGTACATTCAAATTCTTCTACTTCCTCCATAGTTGATGACTTGCAATGTGATTTTGATGAATTGCAAATTGAGTTTCAAAATTTAATTGTTAAATACAAAAATTTGAAAAAGGAGCATAAGGAGATTAAGGTTGAAAAGGAAAAATTATTTACCTCTTATGAATCTCTAGACAAAGCTCATGCTCTTACTCTTACTAGAATTCATTCTCTTGAAACCGAAAAGGAATTGCTCACAAAAGATATTGAATGTTTGAAAAATGATGTGCATCGTTTCAACATAAGTACGGATAAAGTCACAAAAATTTTAGATGCACAAAGAGGTGAGCATTCCAAATCGGGACTTGGTTACAAGCCATTTCAAAGTGTTTTTAAGAAAAATAACCAAGGTCCGACTTTTGTGCGTGCTAATAATTATAATACTCCTACTTGTTTTTATTGTGGCAAAGTTGGACATTATGCTAATAATTGCAAATTGAGAAATAGCTCAAGACATGTTTGGAGACCCAAAGGTCTCAAGACTAACCCCATGGACCCCAAAATTATAGGGTACCTAAAAGAAATTCTTTTGTAGGTAATAGGGGCTATAACCACAATGGAAGATTCAAAATGGCTCGTGGACAGCGGATGTTCACGCCATATGACCGGGAGGAGAGAACTTTTTACCAACATCAAGCTCCAAAAAGAGGGTATGGTCATGTTCGCAATGGCAAAGGAAAAATTCTTGGAAATGGAGAAATTGGTAACTCTTCTTTCTCTCTTAGTAATGTTCTATTAGTTGAAGGGCTTAAGTTTAATTTGATAAGTGTTAGCCAACTTTGTGATTCAAAATATGATGTTTCCTTTAATAAAGAAAAATGCCTTATTCTTAAAAATGGTGAAATTATTTGTGAAGCAAATAGAAAAGGCAATCTTTACAAAATTTGTACAAGTGATTTGGTTAGTCAAAATGTTTCTTGTTTAGTAAGCCAATAATGATTTAACTAGTTTATGGCATAGGCGACTTGGACATGTTGGATACAAGAATTTGAAAAATATTTACAAAAACCAACATGTAAAAGGACTACCCAAATTGAATTTTGAAAATATTGGCTTATGTGACACTTGTCAAAAGAACAAATTAGTTAAAAGTAGTTTTAAGCCCAAAAATGAAATTTCCACAACCAAACCCCTACAAATGCTTCACCTTGATTTGTGCACGGGGACATTACATCTGACTAGTCTAAGTGGAAAACATTACACCTTTGTTATAGTCGATGATTATTCGAGATATACTTGGGCTCTTTTTCTTACCAATAAAAACGATGCCGTTAATGAGTTTGTTAAGTTGTGTAGACTTATTGAGAATGAAAAAGAAGATACTATCAAGTCTATTCGAGCGATCGAGGTGGAGAATTTGACGGTGAATTTAGAGTATTTTGTGAAACCAAAGGATATGCTCATAATTTCTCGGCTCCAAGGACACCTCAACAAAATGGAGTAGCGAACGGAAAAATCGGACATTACAAGAAATGAGTCGGTCCATGCTCAATGAATTTTCACTTCCAAAGTATTTTTGGGCGAAGCGTAAGTACCGCTTGCTATGTCATTAATCGATTTTATGTTCGTCCTAAAATGAATAAAACTCCATATGAGCTTTGGAAGGGTAGAACTCCAAATATTAGTTATTTCAAGATATTTGGTTGTAAATGCTTTATTTTGAATACCAAGGATCAATTGGACAAACTTGATCCTAAGGCCGATGAAGGGATATTTATGGGTTATTCAACTAAAAGCAAAGCAAAGCATATCGGGTTTACAATAAGACTAGTGAAGTTGTTGAAGAATCCATCCATGTTAAATTCAATGAAGCTTCGGGAGTTGAAAGAATTCCTAATGATGAAAGTGATGATGAGGATACTATTGAACAAATTGTTCAAATTGATGATTAACCGTCTACATCAAATGATCAACCGTCCACTTCAAATGGTCCTCAAGAAGATAGAGGTGATATCTCGGATCTTCCGTTGACTGAAATTTAAGGAGATCACCCAAAAGATCTTATTATTGGTGATCCCCTTGACAAAGTGATGACTCGGAGAAAATTTGCCGAGAAAGCTCTTATTTCTCAAAAAGAGCCTAAAAATGCTAAAGAAGCTATTGAGGATGAGGATTGGTTTCTAGAGATACAAGAGGAGTTGAATCAATTTGAAAAAAGCGATGTATGGGAATTGATACCTTGTCCTCCTTCTCAAACCATTATTGGCACAAAATGGGTTTTCGGAACAAACTTGATGATCAAGGCAACATTGTTGAAATAAGGCAAGGTTAGTAGCTCAAGGGTATTGTCAAGAAGAAGGTATTGACTATGATGAAACTTTTGCACCCGTACACGTTTAGAAGCTATTCGTATTTTGCTTGCCTATTCTTGCTTTAAAAATTTCAAACTTTACCAAATGGATGTTAAATCCGCCTTCTTAAATGGTATTATTCAAGAAAGAAGTCTATGTAAAACAACCTCAGGGTTTGAAAATTTTTATAGGCCTAATGATGTTTATAAACTTAAAAGGCCTTGTATGGTTTATAACAAGCACCCGTGCATGGTATGATAGACTTAGTTCTTTTCTTTTACAAAATGGTTTTATAAGGTAAAGTTGATACAACTCTATTTGTTTTTGAAAAAGGGCAAGATTGTTTACTTGTGCAAATATATGTTGATGATATTATCTTTGGTGCTACTAATGATTCTTTGTGCAAGAAATTTTCTAAGTTAATGCAAGGAGAATTCGAGATGAGTATGATGGGGAGCTTAACTTCTTTCTTGGACTTCAAATTAAGCAATGTCAAGAAGGTATTTATATTTCGCAATCAAAGTATACAAAAGAACTTTTGAAAAAGTTCGGCATTGAAGAAGGAAGAACCGTCTCTACTCCTATGGCAACAAATGTCAAAATTGACAAAGATGAGAAAGGCAAGTCCGTGGATGAATCAAAGTATCGAGGTATGATTGGTAGTTTACTTTATTTAACCGCTAGTAGACCGGACATTCTTCATGATGTATGCCTATGTGCTCGTTTTCAAAGCAATCCCAAAGAATCTCACATGAGTGTCGTTAAAAAGATTTTTCGATATTTAAAAGGCACCATTCAATATGGTTTATTTTATCCAAAGAATGAAAATTTTTCTCTTAAAGGTTATAGTGATTCGGACTATGCGGGAAATATTGATGATCGGAAAAGTACTTAGGATCATGTCAATTTTTAAGCGATTGCCTAGTTTCTTGGTTTTCAAAAAGCAAAAAAGTGTTTCTCTTTCAACGGCCGAAGCCGAATATATTTCGCCGCATTTTGTTGTACTCAACTTCTTTGGATGAAACAAACCTTAGCGGATTACAAATGCTCTTTTGAAAATGTACCTATCTTTTGTGATAATATATCCGCTATAAATATTGCTCAAAACCCGGTTCATCATAACCGTACTAAACATATTGAGATTCGACATCATTTTCTAAGGGATTGTGTTTCAAAACGTAAAATTGAGATATCCTTTGTACCATCTCAAGATCAATTAGCGGATATTTTCACAAAACCGCTATCTTCCGAGGCTTTTTCTTCAATACGAGCTCGGTTAGGCATAATGCATATTGAATGAAGCTTACGTTTGCATTTTGCACGTTTTAAAACTTAGGGGAGAAAAATCGGATTTTTGGTTGAAAATTCGGATTTTGAAAAAAAGCCCGACAAAAAACAAATTTGAAGAAGTTGAGGGCAACCGGTCGCCCTCAACCTCGACCGGTCGCCCTCAACCTCGACCGGTCGCCCTAAGCTATATTTTGGCTTTTAAACGTTCTGTCTTCAGCTTCTTTTTTTTAAAAAATTTTTTGGCCATTTTTCGTCCCTTTGCCAAATTCACTCAAATTTCATTCAAAAATGGATTTCATGCATCTCTTACACAACATGGTTATTATATAGCATAATCATCATCATTATGGCTCACTCTTTCCGATCAAATGGTAAGAATTTCGCTTCTTTCACTCAATTGAGTGGAACCCTTGAGTTTTCAAGTTTCTTGAATATTTTTGATGTATTTTTCGTATGATCATGATAAGCTTGGTTGTAGTGTTGTTATGTATGATGATTGTCTTGAATTGATGTTGAAATTTTTTGGCTTGAACCATTTACAAAGGTTATATACAACCTCTTTTATTTTTAACGCACGCAAGGTGTTCGATGATATGTCGCAATGAAAATTTCAACTTATACATGACTCTCTTGCTTTTAAAAGTTTTCTATACTTATTGAGATCATGTTTTGACAAACAAAACAAGCGTATGAACTCTTCATATTACATTTCTCCCATTTTCCTTGGATTATTACGCTTAAATTGCTCAACGGTTAATAAACCGTCCCTTTGGCGCACTTTAATATTCTTGTATGGTGTTTTCACCATTCTAACATTCTTTTTGATGATTCCAAAGGGGGAGAAACAGGAAGTTGGCCCGTTAGCTCAAGAAAAGCTAATAAAAGCTCGCAATAAGTATTGTGGACTCTTATACCTAGTCCATAGCTTGAATTTTGGACTTGGATGAAATTGATTATAAGTTTTGTGACAGGGGGAGCTTCTTAGCTCACGATGCAATCTATATAAGCTTGTTATAGCTTGTGCTTCTTACTTATAATTATCGTTTGTTGATATGCTCATAAATAGGGGGAGCTTTGTATGAAATACTTCTAACGGATAGTTTACTTATAAAACCGAAAATTTTATTTGGTTTTAAAATCGACCTCAAGAAAATTGTTTTGGTTTGTAATCATCAAAAAGGGGGAGTTTGTTAGATAAATGTTTTTATCATGATTTTGATGATTATGTTCGATTTTGTTCAAATATGTTTTCAAACCAAAACTATGTCCCTAAATGTTGTCTAAATATTTCCGATCAACTTAAAATGTTTTTACTATTTTTCGGAGTATTTCTTGAAGTTTATTTTCAATAAAACATTGGACAACACATTTGTTTCAGCTCGGTGGCGTGCCCTATAGGGCAACCCGTACTGAGTTGGAGAAACGAGAAAATGGGACGTAAGAAAACAGGCGGCGGCGGCCGTCGACCAGGTGGGCGACGGTGTGGTCGGCCAGTCGGTCGGCCGGCGACACATTGCACGCAAGTTGGATTTTTGTTCCAGACTTTCTGTTTCGTAAATTCGTCAAGCGGCAACGGTCACGACTAAGCGGCGACGGTCGCACCCCTTCGACCGGTCCCCCTGTGTAAAAATTCGCAGAGTTCAAATTCAATCTTATCTCTCGACCTGGTCGAACCCCATGTTTATCAAGCAAACTATCCGTTGCGTTTTGGACAACTTTTCCCTATTTTGTGGGATTGATTTCTAATGACTATATTGATCATTTTAAATGGTTTCTTTTGCAGCAAATCACTCCCCAAGGAGAAGCCAATGTCTGGAAATGAAAGCCAAGTCCTCTCCTATAAATAGAGGCTTCATTCAAGCAACAAGATATAACAACACACCATATACAAGCAAAGAGCATTTGAGCAAACACTTTCATATATCTTGTTGTATTAGCCTAAGCACTTTCACTTGCACTTATTTGAGGTCTAGGCTTTCAATTCTTGATTACACTTGTACTCATATTGTATCAATCATTATTGAGTTGTAATCTTGATTTTGGTCATCATTCAACACAAGACATCCTTGTGAGTATTCTTGTGGTAAGAATACACTTGGGTGATCTAGGTGATAGGTGTTTGAAGATTGTGGTAATCTTCAAAGGTGTTGTAAGAGGGTTGTGGTAATCCTCAAGGTGGTGAAAGAGGGTTGTGGTAATCCTCAAGGTGTTGTATTAATTTTTGGTAAATTAATAAAACCTTTTTTTTTAAATCCATCCCGGAGATACTGGGGTGGTAGAGGATTAGGCCCTAGGTGGGTTGAACCTCTTTAAATCAACAAGTGTTGTTTATTTTACGCATTTACGTTTTTGCTATCTACTCGTTGTTTCGGAAAAGAGGGTAATTTGCGAAAAATCGGCATAATCTATTCACCCCCCCTCTAGATTATTGTAGCCACTTGGACTAACAGTGAGTTGTGGGTTAGGGAGGGGGAAACCAGACCCGACTTTTTGTTGAAAACAGAGGATGTTCTCCTCTTCAGTGAAGATCTTCATGGTGCGGAGGGCGTTCATGTTGATGCTTCGGTTGCCCTCTATCGGCTCCATTCGGCGCATATGAACCCCAAAATGCTGAGCAATGGGAGTTATCATTCCCCCAATTAATATTATCCCCATTTCCTGCTGAGAAATGTAGACAACGTGTTCCACAAAGTACACCGCCATATTATAAGGGGTGCGGGCGAGCATACACCAAAGCAGGTATAGCTCCCTCGCTTGCATACCCCCGTTGTTGTGCCGAGCGAACACGGAGTGGGCTGTCACTTTTTAGATGTAGCGGAATACGGGGTTGTGGACTAACGAGGCCTTGGATGTGTGTGCCGTATATTGCATTAGGCCGGTTTCTGGGGTTTCAGTCAACAATTGCCAGAATTCATGCGAGTTATAGTTTGCAGTGGTCCGGTATGGGGTGTCTGATGGTATCCCAAAAATCTGGTTCAGTTCAGCGATAGTGACGTTTCTCCATACGTTGCCCAATCTGAAATGGATTTTCTGAGGTTCATTTCTTACTCGCGTCTCCGTAACCTGCACGGTGCTTAAGAACTCAAGCGCGAGTGTCTTAAATGTTGGCCACCGCCCTTGCATGAAGGCGGTCCATCCCACTCGTTTGAACATATGTCAAACCTCCTCATGTATCCCGAGAGCTCAGGTACACTCATCGTCGGCATAGCGTGTGGGCGTGAAAGAACAAGTGATGAGCCAGTTCTACTTATCCAGTATCTCGTTCTCTGTTATAGTGAGCCCATAAGCCTCGGGGCTATCTGGGTGTGGTGGTGCACGTGCGGTGGCGGCCCCCCATCTGCGTCTACCTCGGTTTGGTCGGTTCCTTGGCTCAGCCATTCATTCGAATAAGTACTTGGTAAAATAATCGTGAGAATCCATACATGCCAAGTAAAAGAAAACGGTGAATTACATACAACAATCCATATAAGGCATAGTGTCTCATCTCTACAATTTAATCCACAATTAAGCTTCTAAACCCAACTAACAATGTAATTGCAAAGAATCATAGTCACTAACACCCTAAACAATCGAGCTCATGTATAATTCATCAAGCAATCAACCAAAAACATCCTAATTCAACAACCCACAAGGTGTTCGATAAAATGCCCAATAGAAAAATTCAATCAAATTCATGGCAAAAGTATCAAACAAGCACCATATAGCAACTCTAATCCGTAATCCTCAAGAAATTCAAAATAAAAAATGCAATTCATACCTTAAATCCCGAGAATTCAAAAAGAGTTGAAGTTTGAAACCCTAGGTGTTTTTCTACTCAAATCTTCTCTTCAAATCAGTTTCACAAGTGTAAATCGTGTTAGAGTAGTGTGGGAAGTGATTTGTGGTGATAATCTAGGTGAAATTTGTGAAAAAAAGAGAGGGCTTCGAGTTTGCTTACGCCTGCGCGCGAGAGAAATGCGGGTTTTGTGAAGAAAATGGCCCTCTACCCAACTTTAGTATGTTTCAGCGGGACGGAGCATGGGCCATGCTCTATGGCACGGGTGGCCCATGCTAGGGGTCGAACCTCGACTCCAAAAATACTGGGCACCGCACAGGCCGTGCGCTAGGTGCACGGGCTGCCCGTGCTGCGTGCCGAAGTTTTCATCTCAATACTTGGTACCCGCACGGGCGTGCGCAATGCGCACGCATACACTGTCTTGGGTAAATGACGTGCACGCTCATATTTTTATTTTTATTTATTTTTTTAAGGAAAACAAGGAAAAATCCTAACATATGAAAGCAAATAAATCCTAACTTAGAAAGGAAAAAAAAACCAAGAAAACATGGGAAGAAATAAAATAGCAAAACCATTGGGTTGCCTCCCAACAAGCACTAAATTTAACGTCTATAGCTTGACACCTGTTTTATTCGATCACGATTTTAGCGAAGTGATGCGAGTCACTTCTTCATGTTCTTCTCCTTGCAATTCAACTCGCATAGATTCGAACCTCCTTTGAATGCCTCTAGCGTAGAAGTCACCCGTCGATCAAATGCCATGTTCTTCTCGTTTGCATCGTGCGAACGGCAGTACACGCGTGCTTCCGAGCTACTGGTCCTTATCGTGTGCTTTGCTTTCTCACAATTTAGTACGTCCTACACATGATATATAGCATACACACAATGACTCGGATTAAAAGTATTAGCACTTAAATCGACGATAGATAATAATTTACAACTCTCTCTGTTATCGTGATGGTTCCCAGCCTTATAGAAGGAGAACAACACTTGCTCATCATTAACTCGTAATGTGAGCTCTCCTTTTAGTACATCTATTAATGCGCGTGCAGTGACTAGGAATGGACGCTCGAGTATCAAAGGGACGTCTCGATCTTCCTCTATGTCAAGCACTAAGAAGTCCATAGGGAATATAAACTTGTCTACTCTCACAAGCACATCCTCCACGATTCCCTTAGGATATGTGAGTGATCTATCCGCTAGCTGTAAGGTGACCGTGGACGGCTTCACCTCTCCTAATCCAAGTTTCCTGAAATTGGACAAGGGCATTAGATTAATACTTGCCTCTGGATCACAAAGTGCTTTCTTAAATACAACACCACCAATAGCCAAAGGGATAGTGAAACTCCCCGGATCTTTGAGCTTCTGTGATAGTTTCCTTTGAATGATTGCGCTGCACTCCTTGGTCAAGTTCACTGTCTCGAATTCCGCCAACTTTTTCTTCTTGGACATCACTTCCTTTCAAATATTTTGCATAGTTGGGCATCTGCTCCAATGTGTCTGCAAATGGTATGTTAATATGCAGTTTCTTAAAGATGTCTAAGAATTTAGCAAATTGGGAGTCTAACTTTTTCTTTTTAAAACGTTGAGGGAAAGGAAGTGGTATAGAAAAGTTTGAAAGATCAGAGTTAGAGAGCGATTTAAGCTTCTCAGCCCCATTTTGTTCAGTGACATGGTCCTCAACTCCTTCCTCGGCCTCAACATCACCCTTTGCTTCAGTTTTCGCGTCTCTCGGTATGTCGATCGCAGCTCCAGCAGGGCGCACGGGTGGGCCGTGCGGTGGCGTACGGGCCATGCCCCCCTGTGATTGTTCAGTATTTTCTGGTATTTTCGGCCCCTCGTATTCTGTTCCACTCCTCAGACTAATGGCGTTACACTGTTCCTTTGGATTAACCTCAGTGTTGCTCGGAAATTGGCCTTTCTGATGCTTCCCACCAATAATCGTAGATAATTGGCCAATTTGGGTTTCAAGATTTTTCATTTGGGACCCCATAGTGTTGGCCAATTGTGTGACATTATATTTGACTTTATCCATCTTCGCTTCATCCTTGATAAATTTGTTCCTCGTCTCACTCATGAATAAGGCGAGAATGTCCTCTAAAGATGGCTTTGGTTCCGCATTAATGACACCGTTTGTCACATTAAACCCCGGTGGTGGTTGCATCACGTTCTTCGTGTTTGCGTAGGAGAATTTCTCGTGGTTCCTCAAACCCGGATGGGAATGGGTGGGAGTTTGATTGTTCCGAAAATTGTTGAAATTCCGGTTATTCACACAATTTGCTTCCTCTATCAGATCTAGAGGAACTCCCCCAGTACTTGCACCCGCGTTTCCCTCATTTGCATTTGTCAAAGCACTCAATTAGTTTGTCAATACGGCCATCTGGGCTGTCAACTCTTTAATTGGGTCCGAATCAGAAACTTCGGCTACCCTTTTCACATTAGTCCTCTCGGAGGGCCACTGATAGCTATTCATGGCCATCTCCGCCAACAAGTTGAACGCATCCTCCGGAAACCTCGCAAGTAGGCGCCCCCTGCTGCAGCATCCACAAACGACCTAGTCTGCCCCATCAACCCATTGTAAAAGAAGCAGAGATGTTGATCTTCAGAAAATTCGTGTTGCGGGCACCTCCTCAACAAATCCCGGAATCTCTCCTAGGCCTCATACAAAGGCTCAGAGTCAAACTGCCTGAACTAAGTGATCTCACTTTTGAGTTGTAGTGTCTTGCTTGGTGGGAAGTATTTAAACAAAAACCTCTGACTCAGCTCATCCCAATTGTTCACACTCCCCTAAGTTAGGGTGCCTAGCCAGTTCCTAGCCTTATCCCTTAAAGAGAAAGGGAATAGGCGAAGACGTATAGCATCATCAGTCACCCCATTTATCTTGATGGTATTGCAAATCTGTATGAAATTCGCAAGATGACAGTTGGGATCCTCAGACAGGAAACCCCCAAACTGATTCTGCTGCACCATCTAGGTCAGTGCTGGCTTCAGCTCAAAACTAATTTACCCTCTCTCTCGAGATGCATGTAAAAGCGTGGATTGGAATATCTATGCTAGCATCTCTATTCAACATGAGATATCCAACTCCCAATAGTTCAAAAGATTATAAAGCCTTGTGAATATTCACAGACTTCTCAATCATGCAAGATATTCATGTCAAGTACTCATAGATCTAGTATTGAAACTCATCGGTTAGAATTATGAATCATTACATCAAACAAGTTAAACCAAATGCCTTTTGATAAAACGAGAATTAAAGCAAAGTACTTGAATAGGGTTGGAAAACATTAACTTTGATTGCAATAAATCATCAAATAAAAGCATCCATTAACCTACTCCCAAACCCGGGAATCACAAAGTGCTTAGCTAGACATAGAAAAAAACTAATCCATAGACAAATTATTAACGTTCATGTCTAACTAATTGAAAATAATGATACTATGGAATGAGTGAACTCGGGGATGATGACGATCTCTCGATCTATCTTCAATCCTCGAAGGTGTGGTTGCGGTCTTGATCGATCTCTCCAAATCTTCGGTGGGGAATTGCTCTTTTCTCTGCTCTCTAGGGCAAAAATCTGCGTGTCCCTGTTTGTGGCCGCCCCGTCTCTATTTGTACTTCGTTTGGGTCGAAACCTAGTTCACAATGAGTCAAACTCTATTTTTCCCGCAGAGGTGCACGGGCCATGCGCTAGGGCACGCCCAGCCCGTGCTGGGTGCCACAAGAATTGTTCAAACCTCTGAAGGAGGCACGTGTCGTGCCCTATGGCATGGGTTGCCCGTGCTAGTAGTCGAACCTTGAGCCTTCGATTTTAGGTTGAGCACGGGTTGTGCTAGGGAGCACGCCTTGCTCGTGCTCACCTGTAGCAACTCGTACTCGGCCGTTTTCTTCTGTTTTTTGCCCGGTTCATCTGACTTCTTCTTGATTCGACTCCAAACTTCGTCTATCATGTGAAGTTTTGGCGGTTCTTGATTGCAATGCTCCGAATTGTTGCCAAAATGCTACAATTATCCATAAATTCCTACAAAACGAGCAAAGCGTAATCCTTTTCCACAAAACAGGAATAAAGCCCTATTTACTCATATAATGCATGCATATCAACACATTCTAGCCAAGATTATGCCCAAAATACATGCAAAATACATGTCAATCACATATCAGCATAGAAACAGTAATAAATGAGGTACAGATTATAAAATATTTCCTGAAGTTATGTTTTATAGGTGTTTCAAATATGTTTCTTTAATGTTTCACATAGAGATTTCAAAAATATTTTCAGTCAGAAACATTTTGAAAAAGGAAAAAATACATTATTTTAAGGATTAGGTGTATCCTGAAGTATCCCATGGATTGTGCATGTATCATCTCCTAAATAATTTGAAGGCAAACTTCAAAAAGAAAAACAACAAAATAAGGGAATCATTCATAGCAGCAGCAAAAGCCTACACGAAGGACGAATTTGAAAAACAAATGTATGCACTGGACAGAGTGAACAACAAAATCATACCTCACTTGTCCACCATCGGATACGAGAAATGGACACGACTACACTATCGCAATAAAAGGTACTTTCTCATGACATTCAACATTGCAGAGTCGTTGAATGCAGCAACTGTAGCTGGGAGACACCTCCTTGTAACAACATTGCTTGAGTGCATTAGATCGTTAGTTCAAAATTGGACATGCAGGCATCAAAACGAAGTAAGATCAATATTTACAAGAATGACAAAAACAGATTACATGGGGAAAAACTACACCATTTTCTCTAAAATTAAGGGTAATTTACTACAAATCTGAAACATATCACTTGTTTCAAAATTATTTCTCACATGTTTCATTTATGTTTCCAGGTAAAAAGATCAAATGATTTTCTCTTTAAAGTACAGAATCAGAGAAAATATTTGTAGTGGACCTTGAGAAAAGGACTTGCACATGCAACAGGTTCCAAATGGATGAAATTCCTTGTCCACATGTTATAGCAGTACTAAAAGAATTGAATGAAGATCCGTACCAGTACTGCTCAGCATACTACATGAAGGAAACAATGGGAGCCACTTATTCGGAAATAGTGTATCCAATCCTGCATGAAGATAACTGGATCCTGACACCTAAAATTGAAACAATGTGGACCCTTCTACCGGAAGGCAAGGCCAAAGAAAAGAAGACACAAGGCAGCTTGGGAGGAAATCTTCAAAAATTAATGCGGAAGGTGTGGGCAGCATGGACACAATAGACAGACATGCAGGAATCAACCAAACACAAGATGTTTTTAATAAGACCATATTCCATTTGCTTACATACATGTCAAGCTAGACAAATTAATACAATGGAACACAACACAATTGTTTCAATAAAAACTCATTCATGTTGCTTTTTAGTTTCTTATATGTTTCTCATTTATTTCCGATATCTTTGTATTGCTGCAAATCCTGTAAAACACAAAAAACAAGCATACAAAAACTAGAAAACTAAAACATTGCAAACACCCATGAATGCCAAAAACAAAATCATACAAATTGTTCAACAAAACATCATAGTCAATCAGATTCTGTCACATAGATACTTCAAAAATACTAAAGAAACTAACTAGAAATATAGACATGTAACAAAATAACTGTACTAACAAAGCATTAAAATAAAAATCAAAAGCATATTGTTCGATGTGGCCATAACACAAATATCATTCAGAGTTCTTCTTCAACAACAATGTCCTCGCTTCATTAGGGAGTGGGGGGATGATTTCAATATCACTGTCATCTTTATCTCCGTTCTACTGTTTAAGCCTTGCGTGATTGTATAGCAGATGAATATACTTCATCCGCTCTCTTTTAATGTCAAAGTCTTCCTCCGACATTTGCTTCCTAGAGATAAAATACTCTGCATAGCAAGCTATGAATACTCCGCAATTGCTAACAAAAAGGGGGGGACAGGTTAAAAACATAATATAAAAACAAACAAAAAATAAAACAAAAATAAAATAGGACATAGACAAGAATATTACTTTTTCGTTGGACAGGAATATCCCTAACAACCACATTCTTCATTGGGGAGTTAATGTCAGCAGAGTAGGGGCCATAACTAAGAGCAATGTCCTGGCGCTCTTCGTAGAATGCTACCATTGAAAGAAAATGGGGAAACAACACGCTAGAGGCTTCGATAGCTTTTCTAGCTATTTTAACAGAGTCCGGAGTCCACAAGGAATTGTACAGATAAATAATTCTCTCTTGAATGCTCAACCTCCCCAGGATCCAGTGTTCCATGTCGACGCAGTGAATCGGAAACAAGACATGATCAACCTCGGACCACGGTTTTCCACAGCTTATATCAAAACCCATAATATAGTCAACCACAGAAGTATTCAAGTTAATCATGGAAGTGTCGAAATTTTTCTTCTTCCTCTTATTGACAAGGGTGAACCGGCCGTAGATACTCTGCATGCATCTATCAAAGATCAGGTCCGTGGTAGTAAATCACACAGCACAATGCCCGTACATATACTTCTTCCGTATGTAATAGAACAACACGTCCATTTGCTGAAAAGGGACCAAAACAAAGAGTAAGAACACAAACAAAAATACGAAAATAGCAACTTAAAAAATAGTAACTTACCGAAGAAGAAAAGTACTCGTTGACATAGTACAGGCTATGAAACCATGATTTTTGCTTGACCTCGCATACACCAAGCTTTTGAAACCCTCTTAGCAACAGGGGATTGAGGGATAGGTGATGCATCCGACCCCTTGACACCAGCCTGCAATAAAATACGATAGAAAACTGTTATAAACAAAATATAAATAACAAATTCAATGTCAAAAACAAACTAAAGGTAAATATTAGGAATCAACCATTCTAGCAACAACTTGAGTTGCAGTGTTCATAATGGAATAAAAATTTAGATTGGGTGAGAACATCAAATTCTTGAGAGCCAATAAATCCATGTTCAACATGAACATGAGGCCCTGATATTCAACACCAACCTCTTCTGAAACCTTACTTGTATCAAACGGAATATTCTCGGTATTTTCTGCAAACTCCATCAAACCACTGACAGCAAGTCCCTCACCGTCGTTACCAACCCCTTTATCCATCGGCAAATCAACTTCCCCACCAACGCCAATTCCCTCACCCTCATTTACATTTCCCTCAACAACAGACTCAACCCCAACAACACCACCGATATTGTCACCTTCAAAAGCCTTTGATTTCTTTTCAACCTGTCCGCTAGACAGGGGACTACTGGTTACCTCAGTTATTTCCAAAGCAGGGTCAACAACATCCTTAGAAAATGGTACAACATGAGTTTTAACATATTGCTCATCCACTCCCATTGACTCCTTCTCAGACTCTAAAGCCGATGCTGACGATATTTTATCATCTTTCGCCCCAACAACCTTGTTAGCTTGATCCATCCCATGATCAGCCTAAAAAGCAAAAGTGAAAACCTATATAAATCGAAACAAACAAGCAACAAAGACAAAGAAAAATAATGAAACACAGGGTGGACAAAACAAATAAGGTTACTCAAGTTTCCCTCAATGGCGATAACTCGCAGGTAAAGCAGGTTTTAAATCGCTTCTTCCAAGATTTTATTAACGGAGTTCTTGAAAACCTTCAACTCCTTGGCCAACTTATCCTGCTTCCGAACAACATCCTCCAATGTGTACTTCGATCCCAACTCGACATCCGACTCCTTCCTCTTCCGATTACCAATCACATAAGCCCCATCAACAAAATCGAATGAGTACTTGGACTCATCAAAAAACGTTCCAATATCCAGCTGCAACCTCTCTTCATCTGATAGCCAAATATTCATCAACTTCAACTAAAACAAAGGGAAAACAAACAAAAACAAAAGGTTAGAAACAACACATAAACATATATGAAATAACTATGAAACAAAAGAGAAACAAAAAAATAAAGAACTAATGTATTACATGTTCTGCAAAACATTTGAAAATCATCATTTCGAGATCATCTGATCTCAAATTCTTATCTCTATCAGACAATGACAACCCCAATTCAGAATGCGAGGGATACTGCGTCCGATATGGTTGCAAATTTTATTGTTCACTTCTGAACAACATTCGTAGAACCATATCTGGAAAGCCAGAGGAAAGCCTTTAATTCTGTAAAATTTGGTGCATTTAGCAGCCGACTTCAAGTCCTCATCCTGAGGCTGCTTCCTCTGAAGCACTTGTTCCCTCAGTTCTCTGATTGTAAGTTCAAACAAATCCCTTCCCCAGGGATATGAGTTAAAATTTTCACTATCAACTAAATCAAAAAATTACATATTAACAGAAGTCCCAGTAGAAGAAAACAGAAAAAAATGAGAAAAAATACAACAAAGCCATCTTCAGGGCATCATCATCATTTTCCCCCCACACTTGTAATTTAAAACACTCCTCAATAGATCGCTAGAGAATTTCATTGAGCAGGAAAAAATACGAAAGAACTCGAAGTAATACTATCCCCATGAACAATGAGGCCTTTTTCAAAGACATTTCGGCCGTCACCAGGGCAAACTCCCCAATACCAAACCTCAAAATTTTACCACAAACCGACACCAGAATCTCATCCTTCCGTGAATGGATAACCTGACTCTTCAACAACGAATGCACTAGTTGATTTTGGAAATCAACTTCATGCATGTCCAGAAAATAACCGAAACAAGTATGCCTACACGCATCCAATTGCGGCTGGGATAACTTCTCCTTCAAATTTTTAATAACTTCAAAAGAAAACCCAGTGTTTATCCTAGCGGTGTACCAGTCCTCCGGATCAATCAAGTACTCATAACCCTAGAAACAAGAATGAAACAAGAAATAAACAACACATCTTGTACATAAAATTTGAAAAGTAAAAAAAACAACAACAGATCAATAGCATAGGAACATACAAGAAACAATACATAAACAAAAATTGTACAACAGAAAAAAAAAACAAAAATAGAACCAATAAAATAAAGATGAAAACAACATACCTCAGCAACGTCCAGTTCTCTAAAACCAACAACCTTATTTTTAGGAGATTTATCCTTGACAACTTATTTTCCAACATCATCGTCGTGTTTCATCTTCCTTTTTTTAGAAGATACAGGAACTAGGGCTTCAGATTTTGAGTCGCTTCTTTCAGACGAAGAAGAAAGGGTTTCTTTGAAGCCAATATATAAATACGATACCAAAAACCACACGAAAAAAAACAAAAACAGAGCAGTTTACAGAGACGGTTTTTGGCGATGATCACGGGGAAGTTAACAAGCAGTTGCCAGAAAATCACAAACCGAGCTCACCAAAAATGGCGGACATGCGGCGCGGAACTCAGAGAGGAGAGGGGAGAGAGAGAGAGAGAGAGAGAGAGAGAGAGAGAGAGAGAGAGAGAGAGAGAGAGAGAGAGAGAGAGAGAGATTGGACACAAAAAGATCTGGAGCGTATTTTAGGAAAAAGTTAAAAAAAGAACGTAAAAAGAGTAATAAAAAAGGTATAAATGGATGTGTTGGCATTTTTGGATTTCCATCAAAATTGAGGGTATTTTGTGTAATTATAACAAAAATATTTCCTTCGATTAGAAAAATTAATTTAATTCTATAACTAATAAAATCATTCGAATTCAGTCCAAAATCCCAAAATTGGCCAAAAAAAAAAGTGTCACGCGCATAGGCAAATATTGGGAATTTTCAATTTTGGAGATTTTAATTAATTTTGCTTATATAAATATTACCCAGACCCAATAATATTAATTATTAGGTGGAGGATGGGGGAGATGAATGAGCTTTGAGCAACACACCTAACAAGCCCACATGGGGAAAAAGACATATTTTTAAGTAAAAATATATTTTATTTTAATTTTTTCACATTTAATGTCTGGTTATGTTCCATGATCTACATGTTGATTTTACAATATCAATCATGTAATGGAACATGAGTAGAGCAAACTATGTCATCTCATCGCCGTCTCATCGTATTTTCCATTCAAGTGGAAAAACCTATGATGCTGATGGTTTTGGAATTTCATCTCATTTCTCCTTCATTTGAAGGTTGCGTCGGGAAGGGCATCCGGCGTAAAACTTTGTCACTCTGCTTTTTTGTGTGAATTTGTAGTGTTAACTAATTTTAGATAATTAATTGACATTATAAACTTCACACCACCGACCCCATATAGTGGGATAAAGTGCAGTTGATGATGATGATGATGATTTTTCACATTTAATGTATAATAATAATTAGGAAAGAAATTCAAAAGTCAACTTCTAATTAACTGAATGTTTATTAATATTCAAAAGTATGTAAAAGATCCTCTCAATAATAATATAATAAACATTAATAAAAAAGTGATACCCTTTTTGTTAAAAACTAACTATTAGCTTAAGTTTTGGACATTTAATATATGACTTTAATTAATATTTAAATTCATTGAATAAACTCCCATTAATTGAATATTTTATCATCAAAATAAAATCAAATTAGCAAACAATATTTTAGAATATAATATAATCTTTTCTAATAGGAGATTGCACTTAATGTAAGATTTTCATTAATAAATTAAAAAAATCTAATTAATTTAATAGTTACTGTTGAAATTGGTTTGTAATAAATTGGGTTTTGACCCAATTTTGACCAATTATTTAAGTGAGATCATTTATTAAATTTGAAAAATAAAATGATATAATCGTAATCCACACCGCGGGTAGATGAATTTAGCATTTTTGATCTCAAAACCAATTTTGGGTGAATGGAAAATTAATGCATAAAGTTAGCCACTTAAATATTTTTATATATGGAATATGAAATGGTGGGAATATGGAAAGTCATATCTCACATAAGAAACATATCATAGGTTTGACTAGTTTATATAGAGTTTCACCACTGATAAGGAATAGTCACGTGGAGCTCCTTATGGTACACCCTAGTGGATCAAGCCAATTTTGACTAGCTCAAATTCCGCACTCTCCGAGCTGGAGCACGCCGCGTTAGCGCTTTAGATGCGCACTTTTCACTTCGCATCGTCGCGAGGAGCCTTAAAGTTTTAAAAAATCGAACGAGGGTTCGGTCTAGTGGCTTAGTGACGTGGCAGGGCAGCTCAGGTGACACTGACTTGGTAGAGTCGTAGAGTCGTCTATGTGGAAATACGTGGCACACAATGGCGCTAATTCGACGCGTCTGTTCTCTGACAGGGCACAATGACTGGACTCGACTGTCCAGTGTGCAGAGGTATATGCCAAGAGGTGTGTACCTTCAGTTAGATGCCATTTTGACCATCAGATCGTAGTTGTTGATCACATGGCTCGATCTGATGGTCATGGTCGATCCAAACCTGGGATTACACCCAGTCTGAAGAGGCACATGAAGCGTTCTATATCTACAGTCGCCCCTCTCCCACATGGACAGGCCTGGATTGATGGTGAGAGCTTAAAGTCATATACATTGCATTGGCCAATTCAACGTTGGCAGGATGATGAACCCCTTCTAAGTTACGTTACTGTCGTGATAATGGAGTCCGACTTCTTGCTTGTACACCACATGCAGTCTCTCTTTTATAAGATAGAAAGGGGAAACTCTTTTCTAAAGTAAACATATTAACGAGAATGGAAGGAAGATATAGTTGGGAAGTAATTCATTAACAGATTATGAATAAACGGATGACAGGACAAGACCAATAGTCTATTCCCCAATCGGGTTCAAAGAGAAGTCATTTCGTATCGTTGTAGCTGTGAATTGACTGAATAAAGAGATGAAATCAAGAAAAGATGGTCACGGGGGTTGGTTTTCATGCAATTCATTTATAGATATATGTTTTTAGATCTCGCATTGAAAAACCTCCTTTTTTATTTATTGTAATACATAAAGATAATGCATATATGATCAGGTATGTAATAGCAGTCCTCAGAACTCATTTCTGCATCCTAGCATCTCGAATTTCAATCGTCGTTCTTGCGATTTGTAGTGCAACTATCGCAAGAAAGTTGTCGTTCAATCTTGGGAGACGATTGCCATATTCCGTACGCACCGTGAGCGAGGCAATCTCGTTTTAAAAGAGAAAGAGTTCAACTCTTGCCTCAATATCTCGATTTAGTACCGATACTCTGCTCAAATTTCTGTAACTGTTTGATATACACTAATATATTTTCCAACAGTTATTTAATCAGACTTCAAATTAAGAAAAAAGCAACATTAACTGTTTATAATATAGAAAAACTGATATACTTTCATAGCTATATTTGTATATACTTAATTTAATATTTAAATTAATATCTGCATAGCTCTTTTGGGATCAAAGTTTCCATTGTCTTTCAAAGACATCAACATTTACTTCATTTCCCAAAATTAACTAATGTGAATAATTGCAATAAAAAAAAAAAAAGGAAAGCCAAGCACAATTTTCTCCTATAATACAGAACATCCACATGCGTTGTTTTGGCTGACCATTAATTATTAGTGTCTAAATACCTCTAATATTAGTCCCCCACAAATTTTACTAAAACAAATGAAATCCACCTTTAATTATTTCTTCATGAAGTCAAGGCTTTTCTCACCTTTTCTTCTCCCTCCAAAAACATACCATGCAACTTCCACCACCACCCGGAGAGAGCAAGAAGAGCTGTTGAGTCAAGCCTTAAACACACCCCTCTTCATTCCCGCCACCGTCCGCCCCTGCCGGAAATCCCCCATTTTCAAATCCGGAAAAAAATAAAATAAAATAAAATAAAAAGGCCGCAAAAATGAACGACCTCTTCTCACACTCTTTCAAGAGATACCAGGACATAAAGTCCCAAGGCCCCACGGAAGACCTCGAATCTGGCGGCGGTGCTGCCGCCGCCAGAACCGAGGGCGTCAACCTCGACAAATTCTTCGAGGACGTGGAGAGCGTCAAAAAGGACATGGCCGACGTCGAGAAACTCTACAAACGCCTCCAAGAATCCAACGAGGAGTGCAAAATCGTACACAACGCCAAAACCATGAAAGAGCTCCGGGCCCGAATGGACTCCGACGTATCCCAGGTCCTCAAACGCGTCAAAATCATCAAGAACAAGCTGGAGGCCCTCGACAAATCCAACGCCACACACCGCCACGTCCCGGGCTGCGGGCCGGGCTCCTCCGCAGACCGGACCCGAACGTCCGTCGTGAGCGGGCTCGGAAAGAAGCTAAAGGACATGATGGACGATTTCCAGGGGCTGCGGGCCCGGATGAACGAGGAGTACAAGGAGACCGTGGGGCGGAGGTATTTCACGGTGACGGGAGAAAAAGCCGACGACGAGATGATCGAGAACATGATATCGAGCGGGGAGAGCGAGACGTTTCTGCAGAAGGCGATCCAGGAGCAGGGGAGGGGGCAGATCCTTGACGCGCTTTCGGAGATTCAGGAGAGGCACGACGCGGTGAAGGAGATTGAGAAGAATCTGGTGGAGCTGCACCAGATATTCCTCGACATGGCGGCGCTGGTGGAGGCGCAGGGACAGCAGCTGAACGATATCGAGAGCCACGTGGCGCACGCGAGCTCGTTCGTGCGGCGGGGGACGGAGCAGCTGCAGGAGGCGCGTGAGTATCAGAAGGGGTCAAGGAAGTGGACGTGTATTGCGATTCTGCTTGGGATAGTGCTCATCCTTTTGATTACTTTTCCGATTTGGTCTCATCTTTTGCTAGCGATGCTTTGAATTTGTTTTTCTTTTTTTTTTTCGTATTAGCACATTTTTTTAGGTTTTTTATTTTTTTTTATTTTTTTTTAAACAAAATTGCATCCATACCACTTACAACACCAATTTCAATTTATTGGTCACTTTACTTAGTTTTTTTTTTTTTTTTTTTTGAGAAATCACTTTACTTAGTTTTGGATACATGACATACATAGATGTAGGGGCGCAACAGCCAACAAGGATTTTCACATTCGATATATCATATTTTCAGTAGTATTTTACTCTTTCTTTCAATTCACTGGATGAATGAATGTTACATGTATATTAGAACACCACATGAAATGTTATAGGTAATCGGAGATTTGGATTGGGATTTTCATATTAAGGACAAGGGGAACTTCGATTGAGGATGATGATAGTTTTTGAATAGGAATGGTACACATCATTGGTTCGTATATTATTTTTACTTTTTCTTCGTTTAAAATAAAATATATTGATTTATAAATCATGTTCAATTCAATTGACTATATATATTAGTAAAGATTTTAATTTATTTTAATTACCTGGTAACATATAATATATATATATATATATATATATATATGGGGAGGTTAAAATGAGACCACATATTATAATGAGACAATGTGGACTCATCTCAATCCTCCTTTAGTTATATCAATGGTTAAGATAAATAGGAGTTATAATTACATTAAATATTTAATTAAATCAAAATAAGGGTATAGTAGTCAAATTACCCGTGTGGGGACCATCTAAATATGGAATCGAGTTATTAGGAGAGAAAATCACGTGGGGAGAGAGAAAATCGTGCTGGAGAGAGAAAATCACGCATGTGCTATGCCATGCAGTATGTTGTACACTTATCATATATTTGTTGTATATTTAACACTATTTTACTGTATGTTTAGCATAATTTTACTGCATATTAAAATGATCAAACAAAAATATGTGGGGACCGTGAATCAAGGAATCAGTTATATAGAGAGAGAATCACGCTCATTAACATGTGAGGACCGTGGATTAAGTAAATCAATTATAGAGAGAGAGAGAGAAAAAAAAATCATGCTCATTATTGTGTTGTATATTTAGCATATATTTGATGTACACTTAATACTATTTTGTTGTATGTTTAACATAATTTTACTGCATATTAAAATGATCAAACAAAAATATGTGGGGACCGTGGATTAAGTAAATCAATTATATAGAGAGAGAAAATCACGTTCATTAGTGCTGTATATTTAACATATATTTGATGTATACTTAACATTATTTTGTTGTATGTTTAACATAATTTTACTGCATATTACAATTATCAAACAAAAATATGAGTATACAACAAAACAAATATAAGTATACAGCAAAACCATATAAGTATACAACAAAAAACATAAGTCAACAATATAAATACATACATAAAAAATTAACTACTTATACAGCAAAACACATCTAAGCGTACATCGAAAAACATCTAAGTGTACATTAATCCTAACTGCCTCCTCGTAGACCCTTTGTTTCTCCACGTCAGCATCGTCTTCTTCAACCCTCCAATCCTGCTCTTTATTCTGAAACCCCATCCATACGACGGCCTCAATCGCGTCGCAGCTAAATTTCCCGTCTTTCAGCTTCCCCATCTCCTGCCACACCCAGCGGCGGCGGAGGGAGGAGGTGCCATTTACACGAGATCGGATTGATGGATAGCAGAGTTCTATAGAGTTTAAGTTGTGAATTTGAGGAGGCGAAGTAAAAGACGGTTACAATTACATGCTCGCCATCATTGATCAAGCATCTCACAAGATCTCTCTGAAGAATTCGAAGAAAATGAAGCGATGTCGATAACAAAAATGAGAAAGTCACAATCCGATCGAGTGCGGGGCGAGCGCATTTAAAGGAAAAAAAAACACCTAGAGAAGGTGGAATTGAAGACTCACGACGTCGAAAGCGGTGAAATACGTCGAGAAAAAAACTCGTCGACAAAGGCGTTGGGAGAGGTGGACCGCCACCCGGCCGATGGCCTTCATTTGAAGCACGATCCGAAGAAGGGTACGGCGGGAAGTACACGTGGGAAAGGGCAGGAAGGAATTTGAGGCGGAGATGGTGGCGGAGCCGGCGATAGACGAGAAGGATCCGAATTACGTGGCGGCGGAGGCGGAGGACAGTGAAGGGAGTGAGCTGGTGGTGGGAGAAGTGGAGGGGCTAAGGCGGCGGAGGAAGGGGTGGCTAGGATTGAGGTTGATCCTCATTTGAAAGTTAATTGACGGTCGAGATTTAAGTTACGTGTTTTTGTTGTTAATGTTAGTGTGGATTTTTCAGTGTCTTTGTGTGTTTTGCAGGAATTTGAAAAATAACATGTAATCTTTTTGAAAAAAAAAATACAATTACAAACTAAAATAACCAATCTAACCTTTACAGATTTAAAATAAATTAAAAAGGGTTATTAAATTGGGTAAATCTCAACCATCTAAAATTACAGATTTGTGGCCATCATTAGTCCACACTGTCTCACTCTAATTATCTGGTCTCATTTGATCCAATCCCTATATATATATATATATATATATATATAGGATTTAGATCTAGTGAGTCCACATTAGTTATGTGAGTATGTGAGACCAAATCTAGAGCGTTGAGTTATTTTTTAAACGGTCTAGATTAATCAGTTTTTGTCCTTTTTTAATGGTTAATTAATTGAAGAAAAGGGCATTTTGGTAAATCATATTTTATATCAATTATTAGGGGGGGTTATATTTGGTAGTGATTTTTCATATTCCTAGAATTAAGGGATCGGTTTTAATCGTGATCTCTCATCCATTTCTTCTCTTTTGAGTCTACGAAAACTGAATTAAGAAAAACTCTCTCGGACGAAAATCTCACTCGGTTGAAACTCTCAATCTCTCTCTGTTAAAGATTTCTTCACATCTCCCTCGCGAAAGATTTCTTCACCTCTGGTTGTTCTTCGAAACGACATCAACTCGACGACAATTATTCGAAGTGGCACCATCTCCGAAGTCGTCGACGACCTCACCTTCTTCTCCTCCGAGTCGGCCACATTGTAGTTGGAACAAGGTTTTTTTTTTAGTTCATCTTTGAATTTTTTTCAAGAATTTATGGGTTACAAAACTCCTTCTCTAAATATATCATTTGCACAAACATATGATAATGTCCTGGATTTCTATTTTTTATAGTTTTTTATTTATTGTTGCGAGTTTTGAAAAACCAGAACCCTAGAATAATTGTGGTTTTCTATTTTTTACTTTATTTTTATTGGTTTTTTGGGGGTATTGTTGCATTTTTAGGATGTTGATATGTTCTTTATTTTAGTTTTGAGTTTGGGTAAGTTCTGCATTTTTTTTTTTTTTTTTTAGTTTTTGATGTAACACGATGAAAAGTTAGGGAAATAGGGTTTAAATTGCTATGTTTTTATGTCAAATATGTACAAATGCTTATTGAGTTCGAATCTTGCTTATTTATGTTATTATAAACTGCATAGTTTGGCTCGTTGTGGGTTTAAATATGGTTTTTGCTCTCGCTTATTTTTATTGCTAATCATGCTTATGTAGGTTTTGTTTTTACGCTTATGTATGCTTTATATTATGCTTATGCTTGTTTGTTTTTATGCTTATCATAGACAAAAATATTTCTTGTACGTTGCGAGATTCATTTGTTTTTTTTGTCAAATGTTTGCTTATTAAGCGAGAAAGATCATGCTTACGTAGGGAGAAAATGTTGCTTATTTTGTTGTGCTGTCATTTTTGTTGGATGACAATATGGATAAATGCATATGAGTTGCTTATCTTTGGTAGTACAACTTGCTTATGTGTGTAGTAAATATTGCTTATAAAGATAAAAAAAAAAATACTTGGTACAAATATATTGCTTATTAAGACCAAATATTCTCGCATGTGTTGATATAAAATGATGCTTTCATAGCATAAATGGGTTATTTTTAGATATTTTTGTTGTGGCTTTGTGTATTGATTAGTTTATATAATTGTATGCTTATACAATTATTGATTTGTTATGTATTTAATATTTTTGTCAACATTTTTACCAGGAGTATGCATCCAGTCTTGTAAAAATTGTCATGTCTTAATACGGATGTTGTTGATATAATTATCTCGCTTTCAAATGCACCTTTGAAAGAGGTAACAGGGGATGCACAATTTTGCAAAGTCCAAGAAACAACCATTTTCACTATCGTCACATGGAGATGTATGTGGGAGGAGGTATCAGAAATTGGGAGGGTGGAGTGGAGAAAAACAATGAGGCGCAAATATTGATGATATGCAAGAAATATGCCGTTGCGATTTGTTTGGATGATGTGAATGAGTAGTGGGAATTGAATGTGAGGCGAAGAAGTTTCTTTGGAACAACGTAGGATTATAGCAAAACGATGTTGTTTTTTATTTTGAACAAATGGTTGAACAAAGATATGTTGTTTTGGATTTTTAAATTTGTGGTTGGGTTTGGTTTAATTATTAGAGATATTAAGCAGGATGTAAATGCTATATAAGCAATATCATGGTATAATATGCAATGGTATCAGGGTTTATTTTAAACATCTATCGTGTAGTGAAGCATGGAACATAAAGTCAATAAATAAACAATAGTGTTCATGATCATAAGCAACTTTATAAAACGATTAAGCAATACTTTATAGATACCTAAGCAAATGATTGGTCTTAAAGATGCAAAACTCATGAAATGAATTTAATTGTGAGTGAATATGCAACATATATTTAATAGATAAGCAAAAAATATGTAGATAGTTAGCACATTATTTTTTCGTATCGTTAGACACACCATTTGACATTTTGTCGTGCATATGCAACATATACTCGATGGACAAGCAATATGAGTTTGTTATGTAAGCAATTTTTTTATTTTTATTTTGCATAAAATGGCGGTTTCTTTATGAGACAATTTCTTTGTAAGAATGCAAATTAAAATCAATAAATAAGCAACATTGTTCATGTTCGTAAGCACCTTTATTATAACAATTAAGCAACACTTTATATATACATAAGCAAAGCAACGATTTATAAGCGACAAATTTTTTTTTTTTTTTTTTTGATTTTAATTTAACGATTTCAGAGGTATCAAATGTCTTGGTGAAGAAGAAGACTTTAATTGACATAATTATTCGTGATTTTGATTTGTTTTGGATGGTAATATATATTATTGGTAACTGTTCCTATTTCCATGGGATTTGATTGTATGCTTTGGACTAATATACCCCTATACCTATTTAATTAGGCTTTTTATATATTTTATGCATCTTTAATATTAGCCATTGAAATTTGTTGATCTATGGTTCAGATTTGGTCCTACGTACTTACATAAGGCATGAGTCTCATATAACCCTCCCCTATATATATATATATATATATATATATATATATATTATCTAAAATTGGGGTGGTACTTAGGAGGAGAGTTGGGAGGAGAGGTAGGCTTTAACAGGGGTGGCTTAGCCCACCTGGCCACCACAAGCAATTGTGGGGTGGAGGTCGGGGTTCAAATCCCTGCTCCATCAAATTGTTTGTGGGGTGGAGGTCAAGGGTTCATATCCCTGCTCCATCAAATTGCTCCCAGGGCATATGCGGTGGTGAAGATTTGGTGGGAACTCATCTTGAATAGCATCCGTGTGGGTTCGATTCGGGAGAGATCGTTATTAGTAGATTGGGGGTCGAACATAATTGTTCTCTTTACGGGAGGATCGGTTGTACGTCGTGCCGGACCGTCGTAACATCTTGGCGATTCGTGCACATCCGCGGTTTACCTTGGCGGCAACAATGAGGCCGGGGTTGTTGTCCTCGGATAGTCGGGCGTAAGCGCGGAAAAGCCGAGTTAAAAAAAAAAAAAAAAAAAAAGGAGAGGTAGGCTTTTTCTAGAGCTGTAATATTTAAGTATTTAAATGTAAGAGGTGATGTGTAATTAATGATAAGAATAATGCGGAACACACATATTTTAATTAAATTACTGTTTTTGTATTGGTTTCTGAAATTTTAAAAATTATAGATGTGCAAATTCATGGTGAAAATCGGGTAAACAAACATAATTTCTAAATTTTGCATAGTGCGTGCTTTTAAAACCAAACAAGGACTTAACATTTTCTTCTAAAATATGAAGTTGAATAGAAAGTGAAATATGAAATATGATTCTCATGAATCATGCTGGCGGGCGATTCATAAACCGTAGTCACTCTACATCAAGACACCCATTATAATCAATACAAAGTAATGAATGAAAATAATAATAATAATACATACACACCATTGTTTCTGTGTTAAACAATCCTACGAGATAAACAAGTACAATTTAAAGCAGAGAGGGTAAAGATTTTTGCTATAACTTTTTCTTAGAGTGCTCATCTCCTTCTCCCCTCGATCATCTAGGTAGAAATTTCTCTTAATTTACTTGAAAAAGAATAATTAAGAAGGATGTTATGCCAAGATGTATTGTTGCTGATGATGATGTTGTTGCAATAACTTTAATTGCATTATGCTACTCCTCAAACTCCTCTCTTCTATCTGTTCATACAAAAATCACAACCAAGTCAAACAAAGAGACTTTTACAACTTGTCTAAATTTATTAAAAGTGTGGTTTTTTTCTTTTTTATCAAGTAAGATTTTGTAGCCGGTATTTGTGTTTGGTAATTACAACATTAACCTTAAGGTTTGCGTTAATTACAAAAAAAATAAAATTAGAAATGTTTGATAATTAAAAAAAAAAAGAAAACTTGAGATTTGATTCTGTGTTAAATATAAGGGGGTAATTGTAATATTTTTACAATCGTAAGGGGTTGTTTGAAATGTCTTTGATTATAAACGGGTAAAATGTAATACATAATCACATTAAGGGATTTTTTGTAATTTCAAAAATATCTGACTTTTATTTTTGTAATTAGTCCAAAACTCACGGGTAATTTTTGCAATTATCCCTGAAGTTTGTAGAAAACTGTTACTTCTGGTGTTAGGGGAGCAAGCTAAATAATTTAGTGAGATTCTGCATTACCCGAGAGTAGATTGTAAATGGAGTTTAGGGTGGGTCTAAAACATACCGAATTTTCTATTCGATTAAATATTCCGATACACTAAATGGTGGACAGTTATGAGATAAGAAATTACTAACTATTTATATGCGGGTAGAGTATGTTTGTACCCCTCGTATACCCACTACTACCAAACCCGTTTATCCATTAGTAATTTTCATTTATTTTTTTCATCTAATATTATACATTTTTTTTCATAGAAGCTCAACATAAATTCTTTAATTTGTATAAAGAAGATATAAAGTTGTTATTTATTTTGAATCTTTGATCATATCAACTTTATTTGATGTTTGCCAAGATTGATATAACTACATGTCTGATGATGTAGTTTTAAAAACTAAATGATGTATAGTGTTGATTCTGCAGTTTTAAGGAATGTATTGACACCATTTGTATTTATGTGGTGCTTTTGATTTAGTTGATGAATGATGATAGTCTGTAATGACTTGCAAAATTAAAATGGTTAACATATTAGGCATTTCCTTATATAATAATTAGTTTCGGTAGAGTGTCCATTTCAATAGTTATTTAAATATACATATAACTATAAGTTCTTATATAAAATAAACAGGTTTTAGGCGGGTATGGGTAGTATGTGGGTACCGACAAATGGATTTGGGATGGGGACGGGTAATAAATGTAGTTTTCTTAATAGGGTTTGGGACGGATACAGATAGTATAAATATTATAGGGTTCGGGTATAGATAGCCTTAAGTGGGTGGGTATCCTACCCATTGCCCTATACCAGATGAGGCGAAATAAACACAAAACAGGAGATTTGGGTTAATTTGGTCTAACATGTCTAAAAAATGTTTATAAGAATGTAAGGGCCTGTTTGTTTATGTTTCCATGGTCCATTTCCAGTTTCTGGAGTTGGAAATAGAATTTTGAGAATTTATTGGTTTTCGTGTGGAAATTGGGATTGTGTTTGGATGAATGAATTGAAATGTGTTTTATGTAGGGTTGGAAATGAGATTGTGTTTAGTTTGAGTAGTTTTGAAATATTATTTTATATATATAATAATTGAAAAGTTGGTAGTGGTGGGGTCCACTTCAATATTTTAATTTGAATATATAATATTATATTTGTAAGATTAAGTTGGTGGTCCCATTAGATAGTTATAATTTAAAAATAGTAATATTTTAAGTATATAAAGTTGATAATGGTGGGTCCCACATATATAATTGGGTTAGTGATTGATAAGTAATGATGAGTGATGTAGGGTAGTGTATAGGTTTGAGAATAGAAATTATAGGTTTGAGATGTTGTTTTATGTGAAAAATAGAAAATGAAAATGATGATTTCCATTGAAAATTTTATGAACAAACATGATTCCACTTTTATGTATAGTTGAAAACTGGAAAGAGGCCATTGGAAACATAAACAAACAAGGCCTAAATTCTTCAAACCAGTGTGCAAAGGCCAAATTGCTTATCGTAGTATCAAATTAACAAAAAGTAGCAACATAGGATGCTAATTGATTAGTCCATAAATAGGGTTTTCACTTGGTAATCAAAATTGATCAACTAAGGAGGAGTTATCAATCATCAATCACAAAAATGGTGCTATGCATATGTAAATAAAATTTCTTACCTCCATTATAGAAATGTTTCTGAAAAGATCAAAGCATTCTTGTAATAGCAGCTTCTCTTGTGTGACTGTCATTGCTAATTCAGCCAGTACTCCTACCGTCTCCTCAATCTTATATAAGATATTAACAAATAAAAAAATAAATGTAAATGATCACAGAAAATTTCACAAACACAAACATACATAAGTATTTATATATAGGAATAATTACGTAAACTACCCCAGAGGTTTGGCATTATTACACAAAAAATAGAAGTTTCAAAATTACAAATATCCTCTTAAGGTTTTATTATGTCTTACACTTTTACCTTATTGTTAGTTGAACTAACAAAATTTACCGACTTTATCAAATATTTTACAATTATATACATCAACTGTCCTAAACATTACAAATAACCCCAATTTCATCTTATATTTTACAATGATATCCTTCAATTTTTCTAAATATTATAGATAGTCAGACGAAAAGTTGGGCTATTTATAATATTTAGAAAAATTGAGGAATGTGATTGTAAAATATTTGGTTACATCGGCAAATTTCGCCAATTAAGTCAACTAATGGTTGGGGTAAGACGGAATTAAATATCAACGGGTTTCTATCATTTTTAAACTTCTCTGGATGTCTTTGTAATCACCCCAAACCTAAGGGGTAGTTTTGTAATTATCCCTTTATTATATATACGATTATGACAAATTACCGTAGGCGAGAAGGTAGTGAGCATCAAGTGGATGGACGCAGCAAGATCTGATGCATGTCTAACGGCAATGGAAGCTGATTGTGATTCAACCTACAGCAACATTAACATTCTCTTTTTCAATTGTTTTTCACCTTATAATTATTCAATCCAGCTTTGGGATTAAGTCTCCTTGTTCGTTAAACATGTTTTTTTTTAAAAAATTTAATTCTTAATTTAAAATTTCAAGGGTAAATTACAAAAAACTAAGCTAAAGTTCAACTTAATTAAAAAAAGGAATTAAGTATCTTTTGAAATAACAAATTCCTTCAAAAAAAAAAAAAGAAAAGAAAAATCACAAATGTCCCATGACAAATACTCCCTGAAGTTTATTTCATTTTTCAAATACTACAAACAGAAATAAATGATTATCACTATATTGACCAATTAATTACTATCAAATCACAAACAATTTTTAAATTTACGAATGAAATTAATGTGGATATTTATTTACCAACAATTTTAGATTTTGTCGGTAAATATTTACCTACAACGATTTTAGCTACACTTTACAGTTATCTTAATACTTACCTACAGATTTTTCTGTAGGTAAATTGATTTTATCTTGTAGTGAAATACCTCCTTCAAATTTCAATGGGTGGAATTTGTAAAATAGAAATTAATAAAAGTCGATTACAATATACAAAATTATAATAAATAATCCAAACTTGAAGTGGAGCTTTGTAATTTGTCCAAATTTATATTAAATTACACAGTACCAACAACTACGTGCATTATTATTTAACAATGACATCAACATTTAAATAAACAAATTAAAATAGATCATAAAATACAAATCTGAAAAAAAGAGTAATTAATATGATTTTAGAAGTTCGTTTGTGTATTACCTTTGCTCCATCAACAAGGGGTACCCTGCAAACAACAGAATGCAAATAATCTATGGTAGTACAAACCCCTGATACGTGTTGTCTTTCCATATTTCCCCAATTTTCCAGAGCCTTAATCTGTAGGATTAACAAAATTCATCAACATTGTAGTTAATTACCTCCACATTGGTATTATTATAGCATAAATTGGCCTGCGATTTTCTTTTCGGGATATTTTAATTTAACCAAATTTTAAATATTAACCAACGCAAAATAATAAATATAATAACAACTACTAACTTGAGAGTGAAGTATATAATTCAATTTCAAGTCCAGCTTCTCCTTTTGTAGCTGTAGTTTCTTTTGTAGCGCAGAATGCCGAAGTTCAATTAGGCCATTCCATACATTTACGAAGCTGCTCTGCACAAAATTACATGAACAAATATATATATTGTCAGTGCTTCGCATATTTCATGCTATATATGGACATTCCAATTGAGTAGCAAATCTTCAACCACAAAGATATATCCTATATATTTTAGCATATTTTTTTGTTATAAAGATTCATGAAACTTGTATTTAATTCTGTCATTTTCTAAATTACTAAATATATGTCGCAGTCAAATATATGAACAGCCCAATACATAAAAATACCATTTTCAAATAGCGAATGAGATCTTCTGATTCAGAAAGCTATTTCATCTCATAATAATCCACAGTACAGTTAAAAACCCGATAGTATGTAAGCTTTTATACACGTGACAATGATGAGATGGAATATCCAGAATAGAAGATCACATCCGTTGAAATAGAGATAATCAAAGCACATATATACCTCAGCCTGTTTTATGACATTCCCATTGACAGCCTCAGCTCTGGCATTACTGTACCTCCATTGCATCAACCTGTTATGCAACAATCTTAATTGATGAACATTCTCAGCCGAGCCCGCCCGAGTGGTGACGAAACACTCGAACTAGATTTCTTCCCCTTCAACAATTCAATCCCCATACTTAGAATATTTCCAACTCCTTTTCCTCTGGAAGGACTTGTGGGAGGCTTGAATTCATTTTCGGAGAGACCGATCGGCCCGGTGACAAGGCCCAATTCCCATGAGCAGCCTTCTTCATTGCATTCTTCAAAGTGAAAATCTTCGGAGAATTACTATTATTATCCGATGAAACGGCCTTCTGATTAAGGCCGAATCAGCACTCCATCTCCGAGACCTTGACGATAAATCATGCATGAATTTGGAAGGAACTTGATCCCATGTTTTCTCGAACTCACCGTTGGGGCCATATATGACGCCGGAAAATCTTTTCCGGCCGCCGAGTGTCGAAACTCGTGCCGCGGAATATACGTCGCTGTATTCTGATTCAGAGTCTCGTGTATCATCAGTATCCGATAATAATAATCCTCCTCTGGAAAATGATTTTTCTCAGTGTATTCTCATCAACTGAAAATCTTCCGGGGACAATATCATTATTATCGTCAGGCGATTTTCCGGTGAACTTAAATTTCCCTGTATATCTCATTGATCCGCCAAAAACCGGTTTCTGATTTTCTTTTGCAGACGCGTAAATCTTTTTCTCATTCTCAAATCGGCTAAACTCTGTGCAGCTTTTTTGTCTACTGAGCGGAAACGAATTTTGATCAGATTTTAATTTGTTGTTTTTGCGTTCTTCCAGGTCCTTGAGCCTATCATGTCCGAGGTGATTGGCCAGAGTATCGAGCTTCGAGTTTGAAGACGGCGATGGAATCGACGACGAGGGCCAAAGCCCGCGGAAAAAGCCCGAATTCTCGTAGCTTTTGTGTTTTCTCGAACGACCGGTGGATGATTTGGGCTTTTGCTTTGGGGACGAAATTAGGGTACTGTTTGGGGATTGATTTCCATATTCGGTGGACGATGAAGTTGTACTACTAGAGGTCGGCGAAAGGAATCTCGAACTGACTTCTCGAGATTTCGGCTTCTTCGGCTTCGACGAGTGGTCGGAAACTGCGGTGGCGCCGCCCATCGGAAAACACACACTGAGAGTGGGAGTGTGTGAAAAGGGGTTACAGTATGTTTTTCGAAGGAGGAGTTTGATATTGTTGTTGTTGGTTTGTTAGGAGTAAAAACAAATGTTGCTTGAAAAGTGGCGGCAAAATAGATACCAAAGCCGGCGATGGTTATTGGGTTGTGAAATGACATGAATGCCCTTGTTTGGCCGTGGGGGTTTGGAGGGTTTTGAGGGGTAGTTTGAGTATTTTGAATGGATGGTTAGACTGGTTTTGAGTTAGTGGATAGTGATGGAGACAATGTGGAGTAGGACACTTAACAATGAAAAAAAAGTTGTTATTTTTTTGGGATAAATTTTTGGAGAGAGGAGTGAAGTTTGAGGATTGTGTTTGTTTAGCTTAGCCGGCATATTAAGTGGGATTTTATTTGGGGGTTTAATGGGATTTTGCCACGAGGCAATCTTTGTTTGAGGGAAGTAGTTATTCTTGATTTTTGCTTCTAATTTAGTAACATTTGATCATTTGCAAAATAATCAAGAAATGGTTGGCAGATGTCTATGCATGTCAATTACGAAATGTCATTTTAAGTTTTATTTGATTTGATACAGAATTTTCTTTTTTTCGATAATAGGAACGTTCAATCAGTCAGTCACTAGGCTTCGGGTGTTCATTATTGTAACCCTTGAGTTTGACGCAATTGTCTGCCAACCACAACAACTAGGTAAATTGTATTTATTAAGTCTTCATGTGCGACTGGTTTGACTAACCGGTGCGAAGGTTGGGATTTATACTTGAGATCTTCTGACCCAAAAAACTCACCATACTCTACTAGGTCATTCCATGAGAAGGATTTGATACATATTTTTCATAAGTGGTACAGAGTAAGTGATGCTACATTAATACTTAATTTAATAAGTAAATTAATTGAGTGTATAGGGACTGCAGGAATGTTGCGATACCATGAGGTGTAAAATTCTATAAATAGCTTGAATTCCAAAGTTCCTAAAATGAAAAACAAAATGATATAACTCAATAACAAGTCATCTCTAATACTTTCTTTTTTTAAAGAAAAATATCTCTAATACTGATAATTCATTGTACATCACATGATAAATAAGATAGAAGCAAATACATCAAATCGAAAAATCAAATACATCAACCCGAATCATCGTCATATTAATTAATCAACTCACTTGGAGAGTTTAACTCCCTTGTTTGGTGTGTGCGGTGTGCCTAATCAATAAATCCCAAACTAGCTAGGATAATTGTTTTACATGTTAAAGATTCTTGACTTAGCTCTTACATTATGAGATTGAAATCTTTTATTAAATTAATTATATAAGTTCTATGTAGTCATTTGTATGTATAAGACTTGACTCCGTCACATTACTTTGTAACTATTTCAAGGAATGGGTCAGAGTAACTTTTGTACAAGGTATATGAATGGAAGGAGTAAAAAGCTTGTAATCCTTTGAGTTGATTAGAATACACATTATTTATGTGGCGTAAATACGATCACATAATTTACAAGTAGAAAAGGAGCTTGTTGATGAAATGTTATTAGTTAGTGCCTAATTGTATTATTCTTTGGTTAACTACACAAGTGTTTTGAAATAGTTAAACTATCACCACATTTCTTTAATTTTTCATAATAACGAAAATCTTCCCTCTAACCTTAATATGTCGTATAGAATTTGCTACACAAATAATTCTTGATTGAAATTGAAACATAAGGCCACATGTAGTACATCGTGTTACAACAATGAATTTCCTATTAAATATTTTGCATTTCGTTGCTATAGAGGATGTCCGTATCGGAGGTATTTTTGTCATACATATTGAAACATTATTGAACAGATGTGAAAATGTTAGCTAAAACCCTTTTCTCCAATAGGCACATTTTCAAAAACAAAAATGTGAGACAACAGACATTCCACATACTGAAAATCACTACTTTGGCAGAAACTGCAGAAAATTACGAAGGGGATTTTGCATAATCTTTCCACAGCAAACAAATGCCACATACTGAAATGTTAGACGTACACAATTATAGACACAAAACAATGACTTTTTTTGGGATAATTACAAAAACTACCCCTAAAGTTTGGGGTAATTACAAAAGACTTAGAGAAGTTTCAAAATCACCTAATTCCCCCTGAAATTTGGTTCTATTTGTAAGAGTTACTTCAATATTTCTACAAATGTAAAAAGAGTGTTATAATATATATTTGCACTTGAAAGGGGTAAAGTATAATAGAATCAAACCAAAAGGGAATTTTTGTAATTTTCAAAAACCTTGGGTTTTTTGTTATTAACTCAAACCTTAATTATCCCTTTTTCTTATTATAAACAATCTGATCGTAATACAACGAGAGTTCTGACAAAAATAAATAGGTTTCTCTATACAACAATTTCAAAGTATATTATCCTCAGCATTAACAACTGCAGAGAAAATCTACAGGCCCTTTACACAGGTCACCTCTCCCATCATCTAATGATATATGAAACCTATGTAACAATCCACTGCGTAAATTTCCCTCCTCTAAATCATCAGAGAGAATGCAACGTTGCATCTCTCTCACAGACAACCAAAGAAAAATATTCGCTCCGGCGATGTTATCTTCCACCTGCAGGAAAATCGATTTTCTGCGTTGAACTAATCTTTGACAACCCATCTACGGCCACGAATCAGATAACCACCATACGTCAGATCGCTACTACTTTCATTACCACTTTCTGCACTCGTATACCCAGATTTACGGCGGTGCTTTTTTCTTCTTGAACTACCACTGTCACTAGCGCTCCCGTTTAAGAGGGGATCATCTATGCCTCGGATCACTTTGCGTGTTGGTGATGACGTGGCTATGCAACTGTCGTCCCTCGTTCGCCTTCCCTTTTCATGCCTCTTTATGTTTTGAGAGATCTTATGCAATTTCTGATTGAACTTAGTGATTCCCTTCTCGACTGGCTCCACTGCTTGAGTGACGGTAAATTTCACATCATTCACAATCTGCATAACAAAGTGTAGATTCAGGTTAATGTCATAGGATGGTTAGAAGATGAAGGTTGTTTTATTATATCCTTGGTTACAGTGGAACTACTGTTTTAGCATTAAACTGATCCACATTGTTGAAAATGACTTATCTGTGAATGATATAAAATTATCCCAACGGAATTACAAAATTTTCTCAATGTTCCAACAATCGTACGTGAATTGTACTCGGAGTGGAAAAGGAAGGAACTTACATATTCACCGCCACCAAGAAAAACATCCTAACACTTTCTCGGATGGCCGTTCCAGTCCTAGCTTTCATTTCAGGTTGCGGAAGGCGGAACTTTGTGGGCCGTTCACTGTCCCTAACCTCGTCAGGATCTAGCGGACAATCAACAGATGCATAATCTCCAAGAACTGCAACGCTTCCAGAAAAATGATCTCCCATTAACTCATAAGGCTTTGCAGGGAAAACATAAAGGTGAACCACGGAAGCAATGCCCATCTGTCCTGGATGAATACACAGATCTTTTAATCTTAAAACACTTTACATGATAAGTTCAGACTGAATAAATTAAAATATAAGACCTTCTCAAGAAAAAAAATATATAAGACAGTGAACTGCTGAAAACATTGGTTTATCTTTCAAATAATAATTCATTATTTGCATGGGAAAACCTTGTTAAGATCCTTCATCACTTTCCAACTTTTTCAAGGGAAAGACCAACTAGTTCGGCTTCCTTCTTGACAAGGTCCTTTATATCAATACTAAGAATTGCTGGAACATTGTTATTCCTTTGCCTCTTTACTTCTCTCAACTAGATTTGCTTATTTTCAGTGCTCCCTTGCCTGCACATTTCTTCCCTTCACCAATCTTACTTGACACTACTCTCAAAACCTAACACACATACTCTCAAAACTCAACTTACATATGAACCAAGCAGCCAATCAATGGTTAAATTCTTCTTTGTTTTAAATACCAGTATATTAATTGGTTTAGCAAGATTAGATAAAAAGATCCCTCTCCAGATATCTTTTAACTGCAAATAACATCTCAGCTATACATTTCTGATGATTGAGGACCTCACTTACTGGTGTGGCACCCAAGGCTCTATCTGTCCCCTCCTCAATCTTCTATCCTATTACACTGTCAGTCAGTTTCAAAATGAAATCCACCCTCTTCCAAGTAAAGAATCTTCACAGTAGCACAGGAGAAGTCAACCTTCCCCTTTTTCCATGTTTTGATTTCCTACTCATCATAGCAGATTTTAGAAGTTCCATCTTCTCAATCTTTCATAAACAGGAGACTCATCCTTGTGTCCCCCACATAAATTCTTATGATATTGAACAGCAGTCCCTTACTACATATTCACTAACCAAATGTTCAGCTATCATTTAATAGTTAAAAATGCTTAAACACTACATCTTTGAAATTAAACCATGTTTTCTAGAGAATACACCAGAACAGTGTAAATAATAAACTCTGCAACAGTTCCTTTTAAGTGTTTTTCAGTAATTTTAAAAACGTAGCAATAACTGAATGGTTATAGCACGGATTAAATATTTTCATGATTTTGAGCAATATCTTGAACTTAATGTTCTTCAGGTCTAATCAAAACCCCTCGTCCAGGCTGGTGTTTAAGCATTCCATGAAGTTGATAAAGTGAAAAAACCATTTCTTTTACAAAGAAGTTTGGGCACCTAAATCTTTTGCCTCAAATCCAACCATACTTTGAGCACATCCCCATCTCATAAATCTCATTTGAAACTAAGAAAGTTTGAAACAAATATTAGAATGGTTCGAGTAAAACAGATTTCCCTAACAAAATGGGCTAATCATTTTCGCAAAGCAAGGACAACCACAGAGTAGTTGCTTTCAGGCACCACCTGTGACGTGATAAATAGTATCAGAGCCACTTAGGGGTAATATCGGCATGAGAGGTCTGTTTGGATTTATACTAGGAGCGGTCATAGAATATGGAAGGAACGTGACAAGGACGTCTCATCAATGAGAGCCGATTGTGATATCCCACAGATTGTCAGAGAGAAATTGAAATGTTTCATATGTGAGGAAAATGGATTATAGCAACTTGAGTTATCATTTCGCAAAACAAGGACGAGTGCGAGGTAGATACTGCCAGAGCCCGTTGTGCTGGAGTCTCAGTTGCAGGCAACCCTGTACTATGGGGTTGACAGGAAGAAAATCCAAGGATCATCAGTGGTTTAATCAAAATATAGTTAGAATTGCAAGGAAGTTCCAACAAGTTATAGTCTAGTAGTTATCATACCACAGCAGTTTCACTTAGGGCACTCCATTACTTATATAGGCCCGGTGAAGCAAATCTGAGACAGTCTTAAGACGCTTCATTCAAGAAGTGTTTTCTTTAAGTGAATCCACATATCCAACTTATTTTATAAAACATTCAAAAACTTACAGTTCTGATTCAGACTGTTAATCTGCTTTCTTTCATCAAAGTCCTGAAAAGTTTTGCTTTTAAGTGAACTAACAGAGAGAGAGCAGGGGGCTGGACAATTGGGTTTCACATGCTTTTTCAGTCAACAAAGAGGCCTTCTTAAGAGTAAGAAAAGCATTTTAAAGCATGTGTATTGCCGCAACCAAAAGTAGAATAGCTTGAAAAATGCAATAACTAAGGAGAGAAGAATCAAATGGACCCACAATTTACTTGTTTGATTTGTAAGGGTCAATTTGCTTCATGTTTACACTTTGTACATCTGGAAGCATCAAATCTACCACCCACTGTCGTAGAGGAGTCAAAAAGTACAAACGGGTCTTTAGCTCTCTATCATTAAATTAGTTTTGTAAGATTCCATATTTCTATAAAGGGTTGCTTTGTGGTCAAAAGGTACTTCAATCTATCCTCTACATATCCTACCAATTTGGTCAGCAAATAGAAAAAGTACCATCAAGAAATTCGATTTTGAAAATGTACTAACTGAAGCACACCATTTGTAAAGCAGAACTAGGGCATTTGAGAGAGAGAGAGAGAGAGAGAGAGAGAAGAAAAATAAATGAAATACGGAGAAGCATGTCAGTTGGAATCGAGAGTTCCGTTTCACAACATTTATTCATAAGCAAATCAGCTGATATTCCAAGAAAAGTGCATTCATTCAAAATTAAATCACTTCTGATTTTATTTGATTCTCAACACTGCCCAACCTCCATCATACCCTAAGTAAATATGAGGATATTAGCCACAAGATGAACATGGATTAAGGTAGGATTCTTATCAAAGAAAAGGCTTCATTAAGGACCTTTATTATGTGAGCAAATCAATCCCTTCACTTTCAAGGCACTGTACCTTATTGAGAGGAGAAGATAGTGACCCCTGAAAGATAAAGTATATTTATTTTTATTTATATGTTGAATCGGCATTATTGGACCCCCAATCTTAAAACCAACCAATAGCTAATTCTTTCACCAAGATTCATCCACCTAAGCAAAGTAAAAGTACATCTAGTCCGAGCAAGCAATACGAATTTCAGACCTAGAAGTAGAAGTGTAAAACCAGGTCTAAAAAATAAGTGGGAAGATTTGACAAAGTGGCAAAGTAGGCTAGTATGATTGGGTCCACTGGTCACACCTCACCACTTGAAATAGAGAAATTAGGAGAAAAACATATGTATGCTCATGAGAATGTGGGAAAATACTGCTGGAAAGGCAGGAAGCTCTCTTCCAACTTTGGAGTCTCCACTCTGTTCCAACCTGTATTGACTCCCCAATTGAATTTTTGAGGACTTAATCATATTGTGGTAGTTATGTAGATCTCTGACAGCAAAACAGAATACAGTACAAACCATGAATTGGAAAAAAAATTGTAGACCACCCTTTTCTAAACAGACTCCAAACATAATGTTCAAAGAAAAGGATCAATCAATCCACATACATATGTAAAACCAACTCAAGCCACACGCAATGAACTCTGGAAAATTTAATTTGGATATTCTCCCGGTTAATTCAGAGGTAAATTAAAATGCAGTAATGCTCGTCTTTCCTTCCAATAGGTTCAATAACAAGGCATGCCAAGTTCCAATAAGTTCATTTCATGTTTCCATGTAGCCTCTTTCCTAATCCTTCCAGGGTCTACCAGACACCAAATAATGCCAAAAGTGGATAGGACCAGTCACCAGAAAAAATTAGCTTTGACAGAACACCCTTCAATACAGTCTGAGTTACTCTTTGGAAGCTATTTTCTTTATCTTTGATTGTATTATAGTGGAATTACTATTCAAAGGTTCAGAAATATAACTAGATTATGGCCCATAATTTGGTCTTTCCAGCAACCCTACCTCAAATAAGCTATTCTTTATTGGTTCAGTGAGTAATGGAAGAATCCAATAACAAATCAGTACTTAGGGTAAGAAAAACCTAGAAAAAGGCTCAGCTTGGTTATGTCCAAAGTGTTTCCCTACCCGGCCGCCATATTTACAAGTGTCCATGAAGCCAGCAACACAACACCTTCCCTCCAGTTTCACTCCCAAAAGTCATGGAAAAGCACATACCATTCATGTATGGAGAAGCTTAAGATCAATCATGCACTCATACTGCTTCTTACAGTGCCCAAAACCATAAATTGCAGCAATGAAGATCATAGAAGTGCAGAGGCAGGAAATTAAAAAAAGAAAATGGCAAATTAAACCAATTACCTCAATACAAATAATGAAGTCCTGAACGCTTGACTTAAACTGCAGTGACTGAGCTATTGGACTTTTAAATAAACCAATAGCATATAGAAGAGCTATTGCAACACCTTGCCACCAAGTTAAGAACACAATTGACTTGAACGTCAAAAACTTGTACAGTGGTTTAATGTGTGCTAATTCATCTTTTGTGATGGCATAAAAATGAACTAAGCAATACAAAGCCCATGACTGACTGAAATTTAAAATCACAGCCATGTACGGGTACCTACAAAAGAAAGAAGACAAACATTGTTAAAGCTATCAAGCTTCTCTTTTATTCATTTACAATAGGCAAATGGTAGCAACAACTTCAATTTGAGTAAATACAGGAATGACTAAATTGGCATATCAATTAATATTTATTGAAGCAAAACAAATACAAAAAGGAAACACTAAACAATAACAAAGAAGATAGGTGATCTTTGTTTATCTATCTATGAACTTATTGCATGCATGTGAGTGTAGGTATGATTTCAAGGGGTATTTTTAGCACGAAAAGGACACAAATGGGAGAAGAAATTTCCAAAGAAATAAAAAAGAAAGAGAGAGCTATGGTATCAGATATATACCACAAAAGGACATCATCACATTGGCAAACCAGTGAAAAGTCACTTAAGTAAGTGTACCGACTCGGGGCTATCCCTTGGGCTTTCACGTGGGCTATCCCTTAGGCTTTCCTGTGGGTTTCATGCCTTTCCCCACACTCGAACCCAGGAACTTCAAGGATAAATACTTGAGATCTTAGAATGTGAGTACCACCAATTGAGCCCAATGGTGGTACTCACACTCACGATCCCAGTACTTATCCGGAGGTCTGGGTTCGAGAGTGAAAAAGTCATGAAACATACTACCAAAAGTGGGAAGTCCATAAGTGCCTTGAGATGGAAAAGGCATGGCCCCGGTCATTCCAAAAAAGTGGGTATCATGTCTTCCCCAACACTCGAACCCAAGACTTCCACAATAAGTACGAAATCTTAGAGTGTGAGTACCACCGATTGATATCTCTATTTACGGCGGTGATCGATGGCTCTTCACTATGTTAACTTGGAAAAATATACATTTTTTTTCTTAACAAGTCTATAGTACCATGCTCAGTACCCATTTTGTTGTAATGCTCCGACTAACAAAAGATAAAGGTGTTCTAGTTTTAAACAAAAATGTTAACATAAAAACATGACTTCAACATCAAAACCAGCTATTACGATTAATCATTAGTAAATAACTAGGTAAATCCTTCCAAATTATAAACATTATCAAAGAGTGTCCATCCAATAATTAAAAATATTCAAATTCAAAACTTATTTTAGTCTTCATCTATTCTCCGAACAGAATGGTAGTGAATGCCCCGTACTTGGGCTTGTTGGCATGTTCATCTTCTTACTCAACAACATCACGGCGCAACACCCCGACCTGACTTTGACCTTCTATTTTGGTGGTAGCGAGTCAACCACCACTACTTGTAGCACTTTATATTGATCGGGAGCACCAACAAGGTAATTTACCTTAAGCCGTTCATGATGCATCTTTGTCACGTATGTCCTTTATATTATCACCATCTTGAAGTATAGTTAAGGTAATTATCTGCTTTGACCGATATATTATTACTACTCAATCGTCCTTCTTCCTAGCAGTGAATCTTGTTGGTGCCATCTATATTTGTACTCATATTAGTTAAACATCATTTTTGTATAAGATACATAGATTATATTATCAAGCAAATGAAAATACAATTTACATATGGAAATATGTTATACATCTTGCATACAAAGATAACAAAGTGCACATGAAGTAAAGTAACGTGACATAATAGGTTCATTACATATCTTGAGGAAGCCAACGAGATATAGCGGTGATGGATTGAATTTATGTTTTTCCTATTTTCTTAAAGTCAATCCATCTTGGTTATATCTCGTAAACTTCCTCAGGTATGTAATGAATTTATTATGTAACATTATTTCATGTGGGCCATGTTATTTTTGTATGCAAGATGTATCATGTTTCCATATAAAAATTGTAGTTGTCTTAGTTATATAATAATCTCGTAACTTGTAAGAAAAATGATGTTTAACTAATATGAGTACAAATATAGATGGCACCAACACATGATTCAATGCTAAGAAAAAGGTTGGCGATTGGAGTAATAATAATATCTCGGTAAGTAGATAATTACCTTAACTATACATTTGAAGATGGTGATAATATAGGACATACATGACAAAGGTGCATCGGAATGGCTTAAGGTATATTACCTCGTTGTTGCTCCCAATCGATATGGTCTACACGCAGGGTGGTTAACTCGTTGCCACCAAAATGGAAGTTGAGCTAAAAGTTGAGTCGTGAGCGGGATGTTGCTAGAGTATGATGAACATGCCCAAGCCCAAGCGAGTTGGGGCATTCACTACCGTGTTGTTCGGAAAATGGATGAAGGACTAAAATAAATTTTGAACTTGAATATTTTTAATTATTGGATCGTTGGAATCTTTGGATAATGTTTTTAAATTATTAATTTGGAAAGAATAACCTTGTTATTTACTAATGATTGTTATACTAGAAATAAACGAAAATATGGCTTATATTGGCGCGATATGATCCGTATTAGTAGAAAAACTTAGTTTGTTGTTGTTGTTTTATTGTTATTATTATTAGGTGGTTCTAAAGTTGAAGTCACGTTTTTTTATTTAAACTAGAACACTTTTATTGTTCTATTAATTGGGGCGTTACAGTGGGTATATCCGACAAGAGCATATGCTTTTCACTCTAGTTTTCTGTCATTTAAGTATTTTTTTGCCCAGTAAAACATCCAAACAGAGTTATAATTGTCTACACTACCCCAACATTTATAGGATATAACTTACAAAATTTCCTTTTGATGTCTCCTTCAACTGATATTGAAACAAGTTCTAAACTATATTAAAAGATAATGTAACTTACCCACAATTCCATTTGAAGTCTCCTTCACAATATACATCAAAAGCTTCAAGGATTACAGCAGAAATAGCAGTAAATGCTTTTATAATCATCTGCCATCAAAATATATAGAATTTGTCATGCATGGCATAATAAAAGGATAAACAGAGTGCCTATCAAGATGAAAACTTACATACTGAACGATTCCAAACTTGATGACCTGATAAACCCACCCACCAAGTTTCCAAGGCTTTAAAACGTAATTCATTGGAAAGGGATGCTTTACAATTCCCCTTTCAGAGCCATGATCGAGTAGGGAAGCTTTAACACTTGCACGTCCTTCCCTCTCCATAAATTCAATTGTCCTCTCTTCTCCACCTATTTTAGCATGAGAAAATAAGATGAGCTGGTTTCTGAAAACACGATATAGTTATTTTAGGACAGGACGAAATATGGAATAATGATCACGTTGACAAGCATATATGTACACAATCTTTTTGGAAAAGAGGAGCTTGAGTGGCCTGTGTGCATATATAGAAGAGGAAAGAAAGTTTGTACCAGAAACTAAGCGAACAAGGAAAATCAGAAAGGATAACATTGATAAGTTAATACACATATTAAAAGTTGGCATGCACAACAGTTTTTAACATTAAAAAGGAAGTTTGATGATCATACCTAAACAAGCAACTAAGTACCTCCCAAAGCAATACATGGCAAAGGATTCATAGCAATCACGAAGGATCCCAATATGAACGCTTATTGCTGGGTTTACCAACGATACAAACTGCACAAGAAAACCAAGTCGAGAAGGAAATAAAACTCGAATGGGCTTTTCATAAGCAACCTTCACAGACAAAATTTACATAAACCACTCCAACTCAAGCAGATTTCTAAGTGAAAGCAATTAAAAATACATTCAACAAAAAGTTGAAGTAAAACCCTACGCATCAAGGAAATATGCTATGCAACAAAATTTCATTAAAATTGAGATACTTGCATCTCGAGAAAGAAATGTCTAATTGAGATTTTATTTATAAGAGATAATCTTCACGGGGTGTTGCTATAAGAATACTCTAATTGAGATTCTCAAGGGAGTTGCTGCAGATTTTCGTACAGCTTTACATTGCTTTAATCTGTAATTTTCTTCAATGATTTTTAAAAGCCTTCAAATTAGCTTTAGTGATGCAAAACAATAAAGGAACCTCTGATCCCATATTAAACAATGGAGAACTATGCCATCTAATGGAAGACCACCATGCAAAATTTGCAGAATTGGAAATCACCAATTTACTCTATACACGAACACCTTGGTTCGCCCAAGCCAGTGCTCTAACATGTGAATTATATGCAGTATTATGTAGTTTATGCGAGAGTAATTTCAAAGCTCTTTAAAAGCCATATAATCATACAATGTCAAATTCCTCAACTTTATGAAAGGCATTGCATATTTGAAGGTAAAAAAATCCTAAATATCTTATTCTTCATCATACAAGTTCTTTGAGCTCTTTCCCTCCATCAACAAACACTTAGAAACAAGAACTTAACAAAAATTGCAAAGAATTCCAAAATTGAATACACACTCCTATAACACAAATACTAACGCAAAACAACTAAATCCACAATACTTCTTATGATCAATCATAAGTCTCTCCCCATTTTAAACAAAAAGAAATTGATAAAGTAACATCCCAAGAAAGAGAGAAAAAAAAAAAAGGGAACTTACTGATTCAACAGAATAACAGGGTACCATCACTATCACTCCAATCAAAAACTTTTGCTCCTGCCACCATTAGAAAAACACAACATGACCCAAAAACCCACAAAAATTACATAAAAATAGGTATTATGATAGGCCCCAAAATGACCTCGGGGTTCTTGTACATGGATAGATGCTCGAAGAGGAGGTAAACCGAAAGGGTGAGAGTGAGGACGACGGAGCATCCGGCGATCAGGACAGCCCATATTGGTGTTGAATACTCGCTGCTCACCCAATTCAAATAGTAATAATAACCTGAAATTATGATTTTCTGCAGCATCAATTCTTTTCAGCTAAATCCAATTTGAGGGTTCGTAATTTATTTCTTTTCTTCCTTTTTTCTTGTCGATCGAAGCTCATATGATTCGATTTTGTATCGTTGTTCTTTTGTCAGAGAAGGGGTTGAATTAGAAAGGGTACGACTGGATGATTGGTGAGAGCAATAGAGGGACAAAATTATGGGCATATGCCATTTTTGAAATTTAAAATTCTTAATTTTTTAATATCTTTTAAAACTCCTTTTATTTTTTCTCTTTTTTTTTCCTTTCATTTTTTATCCTTTTTTTTTATCCTTTTTATCCTTTCATTTTTTATCCTAATTATTGGCAGTAGGGATGGCAATTTGGCGGCGCCCATGACCCGAGACGGTTCGGGTCTGTAAATTATTTTTGCCACATGATATTGGGCCCCACACCGCATATCAAATATATTGTTTTTAATAGATATTTTTGTATATATAATATATATTATAATATAATTTTTATCTTTTAATATTATATATAGCATTTATAAATTGATAAGATAACTTTTGTAAGAATATTTTATAAACATATGTAAATATATATATATATTCTTTTTTATATGTAATTTTATTTATTTTGAGTCGGGACGGGTCGATCTGACCAGACACGTTCAGGGGCGGGGTAGGGTCAGGTCTTTAGATACCCCACTCGCCCAATTGACATCCCTAGTTGGGACGTGGGAGAGAGGATAAGGGGGAAGGCCACGGTGAAGGGTAAAATACTTAGCAAGACGATTGGATATCTTTCATTTTGAAAATTTTCATTTTTGCTATAGAATATTGGTAAAAAATATTTAGAAGAAAAAGATGAATTTTGAGAATATGATTGGATGTGAGATGAAAAGTAATGATAAAAATTAATTTGGTATAAAAATAGTAAAATAATGATTGGTAGTTAGAAATGTGTGAGTGAGTGAATAGTGAAATTCATGGGAGAATGTGTAATAATGATTAGTTTTTGTGAAAAAATGTGTAGATGTGATTGATAAAATAAAAAATGAGAAAAATAAAAGTGAGATAATAGTATATTTTCCAAATTTTCATAAACAATTGCATATTTGGTCAAAAATAATTATCTAGCGGGCGAAAATGGAATCTCTTCCATATCCAATCGCAGCATTAACCGTGCGTTTGCTCATCTAGATTGGCATGGAAATGGTGATAGTCTTGTGAAGTCCCATTGGAACCTTTATTATGGCGGTATAAAACTCAAGGCCCATTCAGAATTTAATGGCTAATGGATTTTTGTCTCACCTCGAGGTTGGATAAACTATTACGAGATATCCAACTATGATAAAGATCATTTGTGCTCATTAAATTATGTGCAATATGATGTATCCGCCCTGGTAGTCTCAAGTCTCAACAATCTCGATAATGGCATGAATATAAGTATGGATGTCAGCAGCGGGGCGGGAGCAATCCCCATCCCCGTCCCCCCGGTCGCGGAGAATCCTCGTTCGCGTCCCCGCGAGACAAACGGGGAAGAAACTCCCCCGTCCCCATTTTTATTATTTTTTTGGGGCAAAAAACTGGTTGTTTTAAAAAAAAAATGTTTTTTAATATTTAAAAAATATATGAATTATATAAAAAAGACTAATAAACCACTCATTATACATAATAAATAAAATAAATTAAAGATATTTTGATTTTTATATTTAATGTGGATATATTTAAAATATATTATATATATTTAAAATATTATATTGTATATTTAATATCGGTTCCCCGCGGGGCGGGGAATATGATCCATGTCCCTGTCTCCATGGGGGGGATTTTTTTGGGGATTTTCCGCCCCAATCGGGGCGGTTTCCCACGGGAAATAGGGAATTTCCGCCCCACTGCCATCTCTAAATATAAATTTATCTTCTCATTCGTCTAAAACATTAGCTTAGAATATTCTACCCAAAAGTATGTACGGAGATACAATTTTGAAGTTCTTTGTTGAATTTTCATTTTATCCATGACATCTTTTCGTTTTGCATAAACTTTCATGTTGTATACAAAGCCCTTCATCATTTTACATTGAACTCATATATTTATTTAACATTTTGTTCTTCAATTTGCGAATCTTCTGTAGCGGAAAGTGGAGCGATATATGTATGTAAAATAGGTTTCTTGTTACATTATTACACTTGAACTCTTCTATTTCGTTTTTTAATTATGGATAACTAGTATTGGTTTTGTTTTTGTGTTATGTTTCGGTTTATAAAGAAACTTGAGAACTTGTCTTGCTAGCCACAACAGTGAGGGGTGATCTTGGTGGGAAGGAAAAGTATTGTATGGTAATTTATTCCTTTTCTTTTCTTAGGTTGTGATGTAATGAATTTTTTCAAACAATTCCAACAATATTATGTTTTATTTTGTGAACTGGAATTGTTATCCATTCAATCAATATTCTAAATTGTTGTTTTTCAGTTTAACTACAACATGTTTTTACTTGTAATTTAAGTGTTATGCAATACTTTAAATTTTGCCATTGATTGTAAAATGTTTTGTAGTCTAAATGGGCTGTGGTTGGTACATTATGTTGGTATAGGCAAATGACAAGTTGTGCTACAACTACTGGATTTAATGTGACTATCATTGTTCTGTTTTTTCGTAAGCGAAAATAATTTAAATGATAGTGATTTACAATTAATTCATGCTTTGTTTGCTTCAGCTAAATTCATTTGTAATTTGTAAATCTTTTTATTGTCTTGGTTTGTTGGTGATTTTTCTTTACTGCGTTGAAATCTGAATCTATTGGGGACATTTTCAAAGCTACATAATTTACGTATATCTAACGTCACTAATAAATAGCTATCACATAATGACCATTCAAAATTCTAATGTTAGAATACCAAGTTATTTTATTTCAAATTCTAATTACAAAAATAACAGATTTTATTTTTACCGTATTGGTCACTACTCGTATATGGACGAAGAAGATATTCATGTCATTATAATTTTTAAGAAAGTCATGTCATTGATCAAAGTGGTGGTGTTGTTTGTAAATTTTTATTAGTGGCATTTTATGTTAAGATGTTGTCATCGTTGAGCAATAATGATGCATACATCATACTCCATACAGAATGTTTGATCGCTTACCAAATCAAGTTAACCACATGCGTGATATAATTACAACTAGCAATTCAACTTGTATCGAACAACTACGCATGGATAGAAATGTCTTTGGTAGGTTGTATTTCTTTTAGAAAATATTGGGAGGCTAGAGCGTCCAAGAAATGTCCAAATAAATGAACACGTGGCATCATTTTTACTGTTTTGGCAATGTAAGAAGATTCATGTCGTGAAGTTCAATTGTGCTCCAGTCTTTGCTTTAACTTCATGTCACCTTTTTTGCAACCCAACACCAGTAGATGATAATTGCACAAATGACTATGAAAGTGTTTCAAGATAACTTAAAACACTACTTGTAAATTAATAAATGAGGATATTAGTACATAAATTCATTACTTATTTTCATATGTTGCATGTAAATACCATATATTTTCATGTATTCGTTGTTTATGGTTGTTTAGGCACTTTAGACAAAACTTACATTGACGTACGAGTTTCTTGAATGAGAAGGCGAGTTATAGAAATCGGAAGGAGATATTGATGTTATTGTTATTGGTGTTTGTGACCAAAACATGCAAGTTTCATTCATATTTGTGCGGATTGGAGGGTTCTCTGTTGCTTGTCGTATTTTACTATTTTGCTTGATGCGATTAGTAGGTGAAACGGTTAAAAGCTCCAATATTATATGCACATATCCAAAACTAAAAAAAAATATAGTAACTAATGTTAAATATCACAAATTTATCTCCAATTATACATTTTCATACTACATTGATATTTGCCCAAACAATCGTGATCACGTTTCTGGAAAATATTATTTATATGATTGTGGGTACACAATCGGACTTGGTTATCACATCATCGCAGAGGTGTTACATACCATCTTGGTGAATGGGGGTTATTTTGTGTGTTTTTGTTACTATTTTGTGTGGTTATTCTGGTATCATTTCTATATTTTTCATAGTATATTTCATGTTTTTGCTTGTGTGTTTGCTTGTTTTATTGTTGAATATATTTTTATGTGTGTTATGCTTGTTTTTGCTGGAAAAGTGTAGGTAGAATGAAGAAGAAACGAAGAAGGGCTAAGAGAAGTGAACAAGGAAGAAACGAACGGCGAACGGTCGTTCAATGACCCTTCGTGTGGGAGAAAATAAAGGAACGAGTTCCATGGTTGTTCCCAAATAATGCACTGTGTTCATAGTGTTGAAGCATGGAACGGATGTTCGTTGGCCATTTCAAAAAGTGCTCTCGAAAAAGAGTAGGGCGTGTTTCATCGATTTTTAGCGATTTATTTTAGGATTTGGACTCTTGCAAGTTGTTGTTCACCAAAAAATATTTGGATCTCTATACTGCAAGCGTACAGTGTAGTTTATAGGTAACGGCAAGCAATGTCATATTCCTCAGGGATTGACTACGAAACATTTAGTCTATAATAACATCGCATTCTAATTTTATTGAAACAACCGAATATCATAAGTTTTATAAAAATCAAAAATTAAAAATAAAAAGAAATAAATTTTTGAATTTCACAAGTATTTTCAACAAATACGAAAGCAACCCTAGGCACATAATCTCAACATGCTTCTTCAATATTAAATCCAATCAAAGTTTCAAAATCAATTCATGCATTTCTATGGGTTCAATTCTAAACTAGTTTATTCTCCCTCTGGGTGGCGCATAAGCATAGATTAATAATAATTGAGGTCTCACGATGCATCACAACTATTATCTTTGAATTGAAATACTCCCCCATAAATAGATGTAGTCCGATGCATTATATTGTTTATGTTTGAATTCAATTTTCGTCTCGTTAGAATTCACCTCCGAATTATAGACTAACAAGTATGACATGCAAATTATTGGCCACATAATCAATAATTAAAAATAAGCACTTGAATTCATAAAATAGAACACATGAATCAATTACGAAAATAATTAAACAAGATTTAACATGAATCATTGTTTTGATTATGCCGCAGGATCGAGCGATTAGCCAAACATTGATAACAAATTCATAGACAAACTTGAAATAAACATTGTGACATCGTTTAAGCACATACAAGAGATCTAAACTAATAAAGAAAAACCCTTTTTGTCAGAATGGATCCTCCTTCCAAGCCTTGAAACTATTGTCCTTCAGTAGATGCGGAAGGCCTTGTGTTGTTCTTCATAACCTAGCCTCTCCTCTCTCGGAAGACCTTTGATCTATGTAATCCTATGTATTGTAGTGTATTTTTAGATGTAATGACTTGTATTTACGTGCGAGCACTTAGTCCCTTTTATATAGGTACTTTAAGAGATCACTAGTAGAGTTCTAATGGGATTATGACTCAAAATTAGGCACAGACACGGATAGCACGGGCCATGTGGTTTCACACGGACCACTCCACACGGTCGTGTGGGTCTACACGGACCGTGCGACTTGGTTTTGTCTCGAAAATCGCCAAGCACTTCATATGATCGTGTGTTCACACGGTTGTGTGACTTGTAAAACGTCTAATTTGCTCAAGGATCATGAAAGTTGTATCTCTTTCTTTTAGCTTTCCATAGCCACTTGAATCATCTCAATATCAATTTTGTAGAGAAAGTTATGGCAGGTTACTAAACCTGCCGGTCTTAAGAATTGTTAGGCGTGATTGAACGTTTTGAAAGAAATTCCTTTGTTCACGACCGGTCATGCTTCTTTCCTTCACGTCTTTGCTCGTACCTTGTATTTTGACATATCCTTTGAAACATGCTATCACCTTTTGTCCAATTTAGCTCCATTTTCTGCAAAATTCACAAGAAAGTACGCAAAGATATCATGCCCAACAAAAGAAACTAAGTAAAACATACAAAATATAAATGCAAATGCATCAATTATATATTAAAATAAGCCCTTAAATGCACGTATATTTTACATGTATCAAAATCTCCCAAACTTAAACCATTGCTCATCCTCGAGCAAATTAAGAAAAATAAAATCAAGGGGTACAAAGAATACGCACAACACTATAAACATTCAATCTCATTTGACTACATATTTAAGTAAACCATGCAACTCATTATCAAGAAGTCATCAATCACAAGTTCGGCATAATTTATACTCTCTCGGTACTTGACATCGCGACTCACAAGTAAGTAGTGTTTGATAAATGGTTTTATCATGATTTTGATGATTTTGTTTTTAGACCAAAACAATGTTTGTAAATGTTGTCCAAATACTACTAAATGATTTAAATTGTTTTTACTATATTTTTACGGAGTATTTCTTCAAGTTTATTTTCGACAAAATTGGACAACACTTTTAATGATTTTGTGTTAATGTGTTTTTACATCAAAACAATGTCCTCGAATGTTGTCCAAATATTTCCGATCGATTTAAAATGTTTTACTATTTTTGGAATATTTCTTGAAGTTTATTTTCGATAAAAAATTGGACAACCCTTATGTTTCAGCTCGCCAAAATTACATAGGGCAACCTTTGTACTGAGGAGTTGAGCTTTGAAACAAAAAATGGGACGGAAGGAATTTGGGAGAGGGCGACCGATCGGCCTAGGGGCGACCGGTGCCTGGAATGTATTTTCAAATACAAGTACATTGATTTCTTAATTTTGTGCACCACACCCCATCGGACATAAGGGCGGCCGGTCGGACCCCATCGACTAGGTCCCCGTGTAAAATTCGCAAAGAACTCATTTCAAACTTATCTCTCTTGTGATCGGTCTTTCCCTCTCTTGTATCAACAAACTATCCGTTGCATTTTAAGCAGTTTTCCCTAATTTGTGGGATTGATTTCTATGACTATAATCTTGATTTTAAATGGTTTTTTACTGCGGAAAATCACTCCCGAGGAGGAGCCTATGTCCTGGAAATTAAGCCGTGACCTCTCCTATAAATAGAGGCTTCATTCAATCAACAAGATACACACACATACAAGCAAAGAGCATACAAGCAAACACTTTCTTATCTTGTTGTATTACACAAGTACTTTCACTTTCACATCTTGAGGTCAGGCTTATTTCTTGATTACACTTGCACTCAAATTTGTATAATTCATTATCGAGTTGTAATCTTGAATTTTTGGGTTATCATTCAACACAAGATATCCTTGTGAGTGTTCTTGTGGTAAGAACACACTTGGATGATCTAGGTGATAGGTGCAAAAGATTGTGGTGATCTTCTTATTCAAGAGTGTGGTGCTTTTTTAGGTGATTGAAGAATTTGGTGTTCTTTGAGGTTGAAGATTGTGGTAATCTTCACAAGGTGTCGTTGGAGATTGTAGTGATCTTCAAGTGAGATTGTGGTAATCTCAAAGCGGTGGTAAAGAAAGAGTGTGGTGCTTTCTTGGTGTTGTTGTAAGTTGAATTTGTATTAATTGTGGTAATTAATAAAATACTTATTCTTTTTGAAACCCATCCCAGGATATCTTTGGGGTGGTAGAACACGTAGTCCCCAGGGTGGGGTGAAGCTCCATAAATCGGCGTGTGTTGTTTACTTTCGCGTTTATTCTTGTCTTGGCGTATTTGATTCGAAAAAAAGAGGGCATAATGTCGAAAAAGATGGAGATAATCTATTCACCCCTCTGAATTATCGTAGCCGTTTGGACTTACAAGTGGTATCGGAGCCAAGGCTCTTTGCAAGCTCGTTCCACATCGCGAGTAAAGAGGAACGATCATCGGCTACGAATGAAGTCTGCCTTCCTTGGCCTCCTCACAAGCAACCACTATTTGATTCCAAAAATTATACATTTTGGAAAAAAGAAATAATGGAGTGTTATCTACAAGGTTTGCGGGTTTGATATTTGGAACCGCGACTAAATCAATGAAGAATCCATTACGATGATAGACATACCACGCACTCCAAAGGGCAAAGAGCTCAATGATGAAGAGAAGAAAATCATTTCCTTAAATGGTAAAGCTCTTAATATTTTGTATTGTTCACTTACCATTTTGGAATATGATCATATTGTAGGAATTAAATCGGCATGAAGTATGGAGAAAATTAGAAGAAGTATATTCGAATGAAAGGAGTCACCACAAAGGCATCTACTTCAATGGGTACAACTTCAAACCCGACAACATGGGATGAGCTTCCTACAACTTAGAAGCGGCGATGAAAGCGAGCGTTGTCTTATGGGCTTCGAAGAAAGCGAGGTAAGTTCTAAACCTACCACCTCTTATGATAATGTATTACATAATGATTATAGTGATTTTCTCAATGATTATGATGAACTTCAAAATGAATTCTAAAGACTTTGCTTGTTAAATACAAAAATTTAAAAAAAGGAATTCAATGTTTTGAAAAATGAGAAGGATAGTTTATTTCTTATATGAAGCACTTTCATGTGCTCACACCCTACACTTGATAAGGTGAGAAACTGAAAAAGAAAATAGTACTCTTGTTGAGGATATTAATTACATGAAAATGATTTATCAAAATCCAACTTGAGTACAATAAAATGTCGATATTGTTGATATTCATAATTGTGATAAAGGACTTGATCATAAGTCAAATGTTGTTAATCATATGAAAAATAGTCAAGTCTCTAATCATGTTGGGTCATTACAACTTCTACAGAATTATTACATGCTTCTATTGTGGTAAAAAGGGGTCATAAGGTAAATACTTGTCGGGCTGAAATAACCCTAATTATTGTTGGAGACCTAAAAGTCTCAAAGCTAATCCTAAAGGACCCAACATTTGAGGTACCATAAAGCAATGTCATATTAGGTACCCGACAGAATCAAGAAAACTTATACCGCCAAGAAAGACATCAAATGCCCATTCCATTTGATCAGGAGAAACATTACCAAAATGAATTTCGAAAAACACTATCAACAATGGGAATGACACAATCCTTGGAAATGGAGCAATATGAAAGAGCTATCATAAAATAAGATGATTTTCAAAGGAAGATATCATCAACAATGGGAGGCGACTGACCACGTGGAAATGGCGTAATTGGTAAACCGTATCTTTCTATTTAAATATGCATTTATTTTGTTTATGCATGTTTTTATTTGTGCATTAAGTGTCAAAATGAGTTTTTCAATTTTTAAAATTAAGGTCTTCAACATATATATTTGTGGTTTTAAAATTCTTTGAAAAAGAGGACCTTGCATGATGTTTTTAAAACTCTTTTGTATTTATATGTTAAATCATCTCTTATGGACTCATTATCGTATTATACTTGTGATATCTTTTATTGCTTTTGCCTACACTTCTATTGCTATGTTTTTGGGCAATATGTGTTTTAAAATTGTGTAGGACTTATATATCCTTTTCAATGGTTATCTACTCATTATTTGACAAGAGTGACATAAACTATCGAGGTACGCTCACCATTGTTATTCATCTCTTAGACTGATATATTTTTGCCATATGCATATGTCTTATTTTTCAAGATATTTCAAAGTATCTCATACAAGTGCCATTAAAGGATTTTTTGATTTTTTTGAAAGTCACTATTCGATAAAACTTATCTTGTCAGGACTTGTAAAGGATTATATTTTGTTTGATAAACCGTTTGATTTTCATCCTTTTTCAAAATTATGCATTTGATTGCACATGTTCATTATTGTCAAAACTCTGTTCAAATGCATCTTTTAAATGAGGTCTCCACTATATGCTCTCGGATTTTCAAATTTGAAAAAGTCATATATAGCTTTCTATAAGCCTATTTGTGAACTTATGTCTTATTGAGTGATTCGTTTGATAGCATTTTTATTGTTGTTTGCTTGTGCACATACACGTTGCATATGACATGCGTTTTTGTTTTGTTGTTGTTGTGTGTTTGTTTTTGTTTGCACACATTTTACGTTGTTACACACACATGTTG
>CM071937.1:11612806-11881153 GCA_016081115.2 Rehmannia glutinosa | reverse complement strand
TAGATTGGGGTAAGCATGCCCCAGAGACTAAAAATCCCAATTATATGTTTAGTAAAGAAAAAATTAATAATAAATTTGTGCCTCTATTTTTACAAAAGTAAAAATAGAACTAGAAAAATCAGACTAAAAGCAATCTGAATCCCCATGATAAGAATTTTAAAAATTAAAAAGATTGACTTAACAATTTGAATAAATAAACCATGGCAAAAGTCAAAATCTACGAAAATAAAAATATCAAAAAACAAAAATATAATAATATCTGATAATGTTACCAAATTGTATTTCTTTGTCTCTTGTTTATTATTATTCTAATTATTTCTTTTATATATGTTAATATTAATTTTTCATGTACGATTACATAATCCGTACACAAAATTTTAAATACATTTTTACTATGACACCAAATATTAAGCTAACATTTATATGCATTTTTTAAAATCTATCATTTCCAATTTCAAAATAAATGGATCACGTGTTTGTATGCAGCACACCCGTTAGATATTTCTATAGCCCATCCTACAATTCACTTGTTTGGCTCATTAGATAACTCCATTAAATAATTGTATTAACACATATATGTTAGAATTTTAATTCCTACATTTTAATCAATTTTGAAATAAAAAGGTGCAGTTTTGCCTTTCATTGGCTCTGAACTTAAATTTTAATGGATATGGGAAAGATTTATTTTGAATCTATCTTTAATAAAATTGTGATTCTCTAGAAGTATTAGAATTCGGTTATTTCGGTTCTAACTTATAAAGAGAATCTATTGGTTCCATGTTACGTTTTCTTGTTTCCTTTTACTTGAATAGAGAATTAACTTGGATATCAAGAGATCAAGAATTAAGAACATCAGGAATCTTGGACATCAAGAAGATCGAGGACTCAAGCCCAATATAAAGAGGACTAAACCATCATTCTTCTACACGCTTGAACCAGAATTCAGGCAATGCCAGAGATCTGATCGAGAGAAAAGTAACAAGATTAAGTCTTTGTTAAAACCTGCGGTCTAAGTGTTAACGAGAATATGCGCATCATGGAGAATAACGCTTAGTCCAGTTTAGAGTCTTGTTGATTTATTTTAATTCATTCATTGTTTTGTTAGGTTTCATAGAATAGTTTGAAGATATTTGCGGTGACAATTTACATGCGAACGGATACTACTTTCGGTAGGAGTTCGTTTTTTCTAGATCTATTTGAATAGTTTATATTCGAGTTGTACTAAAGATATTTTCAACTAGTGATTTCGTCATAATGATGACACTTCTACACCAAGTTATTCTTGTAGATAAATTTACTTTGTGTGTTCTTTTCTGCTGCATGTTTCATAAAGTGTCCTAAACATCTGTCTGGTAATCTTCTCTGACATTTCTTTGAAACTAACGTTTTGGGACCTCAAAACTTCTATAGTTGGCATCTAGATGCCGACACTTGATTACACTCAAGTGTTGATCCTCACGTTCTAACCACGTAATGGATAATGGTACACTATGTTCCGTCCTCAATCTTTGGGGCGGATCAAACTATTTAACTGGAAGATAAAGATCGCGCTTTATCAAAATCAATTGAGAAAGTCATGCGTGCGGTTTTGGTTTTTGTTGGACTCCTCCAAAATTCAAGATAAAGATGGGGACTTCGAACAGGATGAGATCAATGGTCCAATGATAATATCCAAGTAGCGAACTACAACTCAAAGCTCTCAGAAAAACTTTGGTGCGATGATTTCAATAACTTCAAAATTATTTGTAACTTCTTTAGCAGCCTAAAGATGCATGGGAGGCCTTACAAGATTACATTTAGAAGGATCTCGTGTCTAGCTCTCAAACTCGCGGGAGCATCCGAACGTCAGTGTTTGAGAAGCTAAAGATGGATGAGGATTAAGACATCACTTCTATCATGGAAGGCTATGCGACATTGCTAATAATCTCAATCTCTTGAACCAATTTCCAACTCAAGAGTTATGTAAGATGATGCACGATCCTTACAGAAAGATTCACGGATCAAAATTCCGCTATTGAAGATGTTTGCTAGTGTCCCATAACATTACGGTTAAATGGGTTAGGTGGGATTCTCAAAGCTTGGGAACTCAACTTCATCACCAGAGATCAGCGTTTAGCTACGGTGTGCCTGAGGAACTGAATGAATTGGTTCAATTCTTCCAAGGTGGAGGAATCGATTTAGGAAGAATCAATATCTTTATTTGCTAAAAAATTTAGTAAGTCACTTCAACAAAGCGAAAAGTCAATTTCCTACGAATGTCAAAGACCTTAAAATGATACTCCTAAATATCTTTAAAAATTTACGATAAAAAACAAGATAAATGGAAAACAATTTGATATTGAGAAGGTAAAAATGTAGAGCTTGTTCGGTTTGGTCATTATCTTTAAATGAATGTGCACTTACACTGAAAAAGAGGAAGAACTTGTTTGTAGAGTGATGATGAGTCCGAGGGAAGAAAACACTGGTCAAGAAGAAAACCGTGTTTATGAGTTAAATGAAAAAGACAAGGTCTCTGCAGATCAATCCTCTAGGTGTCTCGTGGCTTTACAGACGGAATGTCTCCAACACCAACCACACTTTATCCAAACATTAATTTTTTTGCTTTATAGACCACCTCAGAGTTGGTTAAACAGTATAATCAGGGAAGCTCAAGACTCGATGATGAAGAACAAAAATTATTTGAAGCCTACCAAGAGTTTGTATCATGCGAATGGAGCAAATGATTCAACAAGTTTGAAATCTATCAAGGAGAAAACGAAAAGTTAATTCAAGGAGAAATGAAGAATCAAGAAAACTTCCAATCGCTTGGGTACTTTATTGACTAGTGTTAGGAATTTTATTGTTTAGATTTTGATGAATGCCATGTAAAACTTAGAATAGAAAGTTGGCACCCCAATTCTTGTTGTAAAAAACAAATAAAGGCCAAGAGTCGAGTTAAAAATTACATTCGCCTTTTAACACGCATAAACAATAACTGAAGAAGACTTACCTGAGAGCATTTAGATGGCAAAGAAGAGTAGACAGATGAACTCTTTGAAGCAGTGCAGATGCAATTGAGTGGAGCATCGAGCCAAGTAATCCCAAAAGCCAGTCAGTTGAAGTGAGCGGGTAAGAGTCATCGATGATTGGTCGACTTAAGTCACCTGGGGCTTTCAAGGAAATGCAGTCAAGTTTAGATAATCAAAAGAACCGTTGCCACGTTAAATCAAGAGATTTACTTAAAGTAAATCTCCATACCACCTTTCTCTCGGAGTGTGCACCCCCGTCGTGGAAGTTGCAAAAGAATTAATGGGAAGCGATTACACGTGTGAACTACGAAAGGTGAAAGAAAATAATTCATACGAGGGAAATGGCAATTCCAAGAACGCAAGCTAACGATTGCAAGTGACTTTCAAAAATAAGCTATCTCTTCAACGGCAAATTTTTTAAAGTCACTATAAAAATTGAGGAGTTTGTTTGAGAAAAAATGATGAATGACACACACGTGAGATATACAAGCTTATTAAAACCCAAACATTTCCCTAATCCTCGTTTACATTTTAAGTATATCAATCACCACTTACCTGAAGGAAAGAGAACTTCAACTACCAAGAGAAATATCAAACAAGGTCAAATTTTATGATTGTAGAAAAAGTTCTGCGTTTCAACTGCCTTCAGTTTTTGGAGGGCTTGATCAAATCCAAAGCTTAAGCAAGCCGAGCTATAGTAGAGTGCGCCCTCCCTGAAGTTCTAGCCGAGTCGCAAGCCACCGAGTGATCAAGGCATCTCCTGCATCGAGTCCAAAGATCAAGTCGTACTGCTGTGATCAAGATTTGTATCCGGGATCATACTTGTAAACCGATCATTACTTAGTGCATTCCTCTCCGCGAGTTGGAGGAGAGGAGCAGAAGCACTACCCCATCTTCGAACCTCTAAAAACTTTATCGTGTCATTTACATTTCAAAGATTTAAATCCTCGTGACTATTAACGCTTTATATTCACGACAATTGCTTATCCATTTGATAAAATTATAAGACTAAATCAAGCCTTCCTAAAATTCGCTAATCAAACTTTTAAGGGTGTTCCGCTGAAAAATAAAACCACAATGAGTTAAATTATAGTCAAAATACCGAATACTCCGCATCAACAAATTTGAGTCCGTTGAGAGATTAACTCTCACGAGTGACTAATTCGATCGGCCCATCAAGGACACACCGTGTAGAATCAACTCAGAGATTTAAAGCAGACTAAATCAAAAATTTGCAAGTGTTTATTCAACCCTTCTAAACCTTACACTTACACCGGGACCTACAACTAGAAAAAGATGAGGAATCGGAAAAGGTAAAATCAACTCGACAAATCTCGAGACATTAAAAAGTGCTGAATACCGTGCTTAACGCCAGATGAAATTCTCCCTGGAAGTGATAATAACTGGGTCCGTATAGAACCCTGCTTTTTGTGAAAGAAAAAGAAAATTTCAACCTTCTATCACGCCAATCTGAAAAGCCTAAATCTTGAATAAAGTGGTCGTGAACGGAGACAATGCTTGTCACCATCGCTACAACCTAGACATATCGAGACGACCTTGCTACAAGTTAAAATCGGATTTAAAATGGTCTTGGTTCGCTGGTCACCAACAATGTCTCACGATTCTCGTTAACACCTCCAGAACACTTATCACAACACCACGTTTTCAAAAGGTTGTCCGGGGTTCGCAAAATCGAACTAACATGTAACGTTGTTTATACTCTTTAAGATCTAACACCGGGGATCTTGGTATTTCGATAGTGGGTGTTCGCGACCTACGACAGTGCTGCGTGAATATTTGACCGATTTATGAACAACCCGGAAGGAGGTATGGTAAAAATATGGTGGAGGTGCCGTGGATTGATAATTGGTAAGGGTACTTTGAATGTGTGTCGGTTAAGCTTCAAACGTTCTACATGAGAAGGTATTACGTTGACCAAACCTTCAAGATAAGCCATCTCTGGTGGTGATGATAATATGCATGTGAAGTTTGATAAAGATCAACGCAAAGTTTATGACAACACTAACTCTCAGGTTCTCGTGATTGTGATTAAAAGCGTCCAGTAGATAATTGCTATCAATTTGGTGGTGTACATGGATAAATTTTTTTACGTGAAAACTGATGTGTTTGAGTCTTTTCAAATTTGCATAAAAGGATATGTAATTTATACAAAGACCACGTTGTTAGAATTAGGACTCATCATGGTAGTGAATTTGAGAACTCATTGTTTCAAGGCTTTGTGATGTAGGGCATCTCACATGAATTCTTCCTCATTTTCAAACCCCGCAATGTAATCGGGGTAGCGAAAAAGAAGAATCGAACATTACAACAAATGGCTGTGAGTCATGCTAAGTTCAAAGAATTTGACTAAACATTTTTGGGTGTGCCCGGGAATATCGCCTTTGTCACATTGCTAATCGAGTATACTTGAGATTGGGTAGTACTATGACTCTATATGAGATTTGTTAGGCAAAAAACCCAATCTTAAGTACTTTCATGTTTTTGGATGTGTGTGCTATGTGCTAAATGATAGAGATCAACTTGCCAAATTCGACCCAAAAGTGATAAAAGTCTGTTTCTGATACTCTGTTAATAGTCGTAATTGTATATTTAATCTCCGAACAAGGATTATTATGGAACCGTGAATGTTGTCTTCGATGATTATGCCGACTTTACAGAAAATCAAGATGATATCTCGATCTCATTGAGTTAAACAAAATAAGTGCCGTACTCAAACAGATGTCGCTCACAGATGCTACTCCAAAGTGTTCCGACAGATGGGGAACCTCGGAAACAACACAGATGAGACACCTTTCGCAATCGATCACTCAAGCTCAGCCGCTAAACAAGATGTCGAATCAATCGGGAACGGATGACCACGTGATCGACGTATGCGAGGACATACCAAGCAAAATTCTTTAAAAATCATCCTACGACTCGTAATAGGTGAAGTTATCAAGGAATACGACTAGATAAAATAAAGGTAAACTATCGTGATATGGTAAGATCAAGATATTTGTCTCCCTATCTCAGCATCGTGGTAAGAACTTGGTCGCTTTATTTCTAACATTCAACCAAAGAATATCTTTGAAGCTTTAAAGGATGAATTTTGGATAAATGCTATGCAAGAGGAACTTAATCATTTGTTAAAATGATGTGTGGTATTTAGTTTCACTTCCAAGGATGTAAATGTGATTGGCACAAAATGGATTTTTAAAAATAAAACTAATGAGTCAGGGAAAGAATTGTGCGTAACAAAGCACCATTAGTTGCTCAAGGGTAAACACAGTCAAGGGTGAACTTTGATGAAACCTTCGCTCTAGAGTCCCGCATTGAGTCTATTCGCTTTGTTACTTGCTATACATCACTTGGGAATTACCTTCACCAAATGGATGTTAAAAGTGCTTTTTTAAATGGTATTTTAAACGAAGAAGCTTTTGTTGAACAACCTAAAGGATTTGAGGACCCTTCTTAAGCCCTAACCATGTGTATAAGCTTAAAAGGCTCTCTATGGTCTAAAACAAGCTCTCCCGAGCTTGGTATGGAAGATTAATGAATATCTTCTTCAAATTGGATTTAAAAGAGGTGAAGTGGATAAAACCCTTTTCATTCAAAGGTCCGTAAAAATATCATGATTGCTTTCAAATTTACGCCGATGATATTGTCTTTTCGATCTTCTTCCCAAAAGTTGTTGAATGAATTTATCAATGCATGTCGCCTACCTTCAAATGAACATGGTTGGTGGATTGAGTTTCTTCTTCGGGGTTTGCAAATCAAGCAATTGACATCGAATTTTTATCTCTCAAAGTAAGTATGCCAAGAACTTGGTGAAGAAATTCAACTTAGATATGCATCTCACTTAAAACCCCAGATGGGATCAAGTCTAAACTGAAATGGGAAGATGTTCCAAAAGTGTCGATCACACCTTTATATAGGAGCATGATAGGAAGTTTGCTATATTTGATCGCTAGTCGTCCGATATTATGTATAGTGTGTGTTTGGGTGCTAGATATCAAGGCAATCCCAAAATCACTCACCTAAAAGCTTTAAAAAGAATTATTCGTTATGTTGGTGGTACTATCGATCTAGGATTTGGTACACCAAAGATACAAATACTAATCTTGTCGATTGATGATTCGATCGGGCAGTGGATGTTGATGATAGAGAAAGTACCACAGGTGGTTGCTTTTATCTTGAAATAATTTAGTATCTTTGCACAAATCGTAAGCAAAAATCACAGTGTCACTTTCAATCATGAGTCGAATATGTGGCATTGGAAGTTGTTGTTCTCAAATGCTATGGATGAATCAAATGATAGAGATTATGGTCTACACAAGAATATTCTAACCATTTATTGTGATAACTCTAGTGCGATTGATATATCGAAAAATCATGTTCAACATTCTCGCACTAAACACATTGACATTAGACACCACTTTATTCGAGATTTGGTTGAGAAAATATTGTTCGCATTGAGTATATTAAGACGAAAATCGCCGCGCACATATTCACCAAAGCTTTATATTTTGAGAGGTTTTCAAATCACAAAAATCTCTTGTCTGTGTGTTCTCTAAACTGTTCCACGAAATGTTATAGCATTGCACACATCACCTTTGTAACATCCGACACACCTGCATATTCTCTCTCCTATCTTTTATTCTTTTCTTTTGAGGCATCCGCATTATAGGATCATATTTGCATGTCCGGGAAAGTCTGTTGTGGTTTTGAACTAGTGACTATTGGATTTTATTTGGAAAACTCGATGTGAGTTGATCTTTCCAAATGCGTATTTTATTCTTGTTATTTTCAGTTGATGAGTAAAAAATTGCAGACCATGGCTAGAGGCCTTTGAGGAAACAACTACCTACCCTTTGTGTGAAAGCTATTCTTTGTGACCAATTTTTACATATGTTTAAAAGTGTTTAAAGAGGCATGATCAATGTGAAAAGAGCTACCTTTGGACTAGTGTGAAAGCTACCCATGGCTAAATCTGGCCATGTTTCCTGAAAAAAACTCAAAAATCCTTATGCCGGGTACTGATTGCAATTCATTCAATCTGTAAGACAGTGTCTTTCAAGATGTTGCAACATTTGGAACAACACGATCGCGGATACCATTTACACATTATCAGGCATTTTTATTAATTCTCAGATAGGCATTTTTTTTAGGCTGCATAATTTGGTGAATTTTTGATCTCGATGTGCATTTTGGTAATAATAAGATATGAGATATTTATTTTTCTCTCTAAAATCTTGGATTTCTTGGTATCCTATGAAAAGTGGAGTTGTGTGCCTTATGGAGATTTGGGTGATTGATTGAAATCTTTAAAAGAGTTATCTATATCCTGGTTAGGTTGTTAAAAGTATGCAAAATCCTTAATTATTTGATTGCTTTTCAAAATCTGGGGTTATTTTTCAAAATTCGAATTTCTCTATTTCCCATATAATCTCCTAATTTCTAGGGGAATGTGTATTGATGTGATTGAAACACTTATGACCCATTCCTATAACATGCATACTCTTGTGCCTACTTACTCACGCATTCCAAACTCGCAATACTCCCTCTCTCTCTCTCAATTGTTCTATCCTCTCACCGGACCTCACATTGTGTTTTGGAAGCCATGGATAAATTTTAACAGATCTTGAAGCTTTTGGGAGCCCTAGAAATACTCCATCACCATCACCAACAAAATCAAACACTCCACCACCATCGCCGTAAAAGCACAACCCATTACCCGAGAAACCCACTTCCCCACAGCGTGATGAAATCTCCAAACAAACATCTCCCATGGCCATGATCGAGGATCCTCTTCAAAAATTCCGCCTGCTCCAAATGTTGAGGAATCCGTCCCTCATCGCCGCCTGCCTCGCACCGCCACGACATCCAATCCCTCACTGAACAGGAACAGGAAACCTCACCGTAGTGGAATATGCAAAACCCCTTCTCCCGCTCATGCATTGTGATTGGGGAAGAGGGTAATGCCATCAATGTTAAGGATACCCCGATTTCGCAATTATACAAGAAATTCATGGTCCAATTGGTCGACTGCTGTAATACTCCGATTCCTAGACACTCCAAACGCCAAAGGGGTTATTCTCCCAAGAGCCAAGAACCTCACCGCCGAGGGGTTTTGAAGTAAAAGAAATCGACACGGGTGAAGAATCCCAAACAGGGGGAGATGACGTTGAAGTGCCCTCGCCTCCGATTGCTCGATTGATCGATTCTCGATGGTGAGGATACTACTCGCTTTGTGGTGTCTCATAAACGACCACAACCACATCACAAGGTTGTGTTGTCCGATGACGATGAGCCCGACAGAGAAAATTCTCCTTTTGATGATGATGCACAATCGCCTGTACTTGTGGATATTATCGTAAATTGGGGGTAAAGGTTGGACTCGATACTTCTAAACCATCCCTCTCACTGAACCCGTGGAGCCAACCTCACGAGTAAAATTATCCGGATGTCTCTCAAAGTGATTCAAAAAATGTTGAAGACAATGTTGGAACACCTAAGCACTCATCCGACTCGGAGTACAATCCCTCCGATGTTTACTCCTGAATTTTTCTACTCGCCGATCTTTGCCGACCGCTACCAAGTGTTCAAGGGACGCAAGTTTATTGAAGAAAAAGTCCGCGATCACACTTCTTTTTGAGAGGTACAATTTAAACAATTTTTTACTGACGATCTCTTGTTAACACAATCGACAATCGATGTTCCGTATATTGAAAAAGTTGTCCATGAGTTTTATGCGAATTTAACTTATGATGTGGGAAATAAGCAATCTAGCAAATTTGGAAAAGTGTTTGTTGAATAAGCTTTATGATTTCAATCCATCGGTGATTAATGAATTCTTTGGGACACTTTGATTGTGAGGAGGGTCACAAGTTAGATATTTTAATATGGTTCTCGAGAGTTTTAATCGGGAATCGCATGAATTTGTGGCCTCGCTCATCCTCAAAAGGTGTCTTCCTCTCGCTCCGAATTCCCCTCTATGGTGTGTTGTTTAAAATTGCTTTGTCCAATTGGGTTCCATCCTCCCATTCATCTAGTGTTACACGAACAAATGTGGAGTGGTCATTTATTTGATTGGAAAAGTTGCCTTTAAATTTTGGTCAACTAGTATTCGATCAAGTTTTGAGGCAGCCGAGTCTTCATCTGCCTCACGGTGTTTTGCCATTTCAAAGACTATCTATCTCGATTCTTTTGCTCTCAAGGGTTTGATAAACGCCAAATGAATCCTTTACTTTGCTCCTCGAGATGATTTCTGTGTCTGCTTATGGATAGGAACAAGCGGGAAGTTGATCCGCCATTATATTTTTCGGATGATGAACCAAAGCTCAGGCAGATGTTCCCCAAACTGCCCCGCGCCGATGTCATGCCCAAGTGTTCCCAACCTCTCTATTGACATCGCTTCTAACCCATCTTCAGGATCTTTCCTTTGTCACTTGATTTTGTGCGGGGTCAAATCACATTTGCCGATCAACGATCATCTTTGCTCAAAAACTATTTCCACTACTCGCATAACCATTTTGAATGCTCAAAAGCGGTTGGGATACTACGTGACCTACAAAGCTCAATTTCAAGCACATCTTCCAAGCTTTCTCGGACAAAAGGGGAGAAGCGAGTAATGTTTCTATTTGAGAATGTAATTTCGAGCACACAAGGGGGAGTCGATGCACTGGTGGTGATCCGGTAGTGCTCTGAAGATGCACATATTGAGGGGGAGATATGATTGAAATTTGTATCTCGGATAATCTTTGAATACTTTGTTTTGGCTTGGTTGTGATGATGGTTTAAACCGATGGTTTTTAGACTTAATCTTAGTTAGGGTGTGTATGTCCTCGTAACCTTGCACTTAATTTTTATATACATGTTTTCGCTTACTAACGCGGATGATTTAGGAAAGGTTGCAACACTTGATAAGACATTTTGTTCAACACTTGAACTTGGATTATTTAATTGGGGAGTTCTAATTTTCAAGTTTTGAATTGATTTGTTTTTTGTCCGAGAAAGCGCGAAAAGGGGGAGATTGTTAGGAATTTTAATTCCTACATTTTAATCGAATTTTTTGAAATAAAAAGATTTTTGATTTTGCCTTTCTAGACTATTCCAAACTTAGAATTTTAATGGATATGGGAAAGATTTATTTTGGATCCCTATCTTTAATAAAATTTGATTCTCTAGAAGTATTAGAGTCGGTTATTTCAGGTTCCTAACTTATAAAGTTAATCCTATTGGTTCCATATTTGTGTTTTCCTTGTTTCCTTTTATGAATAGGAGTCTTGGATATCAAGAAGATCAAGAATTCAAGAACATCAAGGAATCTTGGACATCAAGAAGATCAAGGACTCAAGCCCTCATATAAAGAGAGGACCGCCATCATTCTTCCTACACTCAACCACGAAATTCACAGAGCAATACACGAGAGATACAATCGAGAGAGAAAAGCAACAAGATTCTAAGTCTTTGTCAAAACACATGGTCTAAGTGTTCTTCAAGTGTCTGCATCATGGAGAATAACACTTAGTCCATTTGAGTCTTGTTGATTTATTTTCGTCCATTCATTGTTTTGTTGGTTTCATAGAATAGTTTGAAGATATTTTGGGCTTAAGCAATTTACATAGAATGATCTACTCAAAGAGAGTTCGTTTTTCCTAGACTAGTTGAATCATTCATATTCGAGTTGTTCTAAAGATATTTTCAACTAGTGATTTCGTCATAATTGACACTTCTACAAGTTATTCTTAACTTGTAGATAAATTTACTCGTGTGTTCTTTTTTCCGCATGTTTCATAAAGTGTTACAACATCCGGTTTAACACTCTCTCCGACATTTTTGAAACGAACGTTTTGGGACCTCAAAACTTTCAATATATAAGTCACGACACGTTGAGAAATTTAAATATAACTCAACAAATAACTCATGATTATGTACGGATTAACAAGGCTCTAGAAAAGATGTAAAATTTTTTGTAGGGCTAAATTGCAAAATATGCCCTGTAACTATTGGGTGGTAGCAAAACAGACAAGAACTTATTCAACTTGCAATTTAGGACAATAATTTTTAAAAAATGGTAGATTGAGGACTAAATTGGCCGTTGATTTAAAAAGTTCCTTAGTATCGATTCTCAATTTTGGGGATTTCATTTATTTCGGTCTTAATTGCTAACTGACATATTGTGACATGACAAATTCACGATGACTTGGATGAAAATAAAGGAAACATATAAAACTACCCACCTCCTCGCAAAATCGAGCCCAAATAAGTTGGCGAAAACCCGTAAAATTGAATCTCGCTTTTCTATTCCATCAAAGTCATTGTGAATTTGCTAGGTCATATGTACAGATTAGCAATAAGGACCAAAAAAAATGAAATCCCCAAATTGATAATCGATTCTGGGAGAAATTTGAAATCGGCGCCAATTTAGTTAGTCATCAATCGCCATTTTTTAAAAATTACCGCCCTACATTGTAAGTTGACTAAATTAATCACACATGTTTTGCCAACACCAATAGTTTGAGCATATTTTGCAATTTAGCCAATTTTGTAGAGACCAAACAATTTGCACATATAAGCGAAGAGAGGGCAAAATTGCTTTTTTGTCCATTAAGTTGACTCGATTTCGTTTTTAGTCCTTTAATTTTTTATGGGTTGCGTTTGGCAAACACTAACTTTTCTAAACCCGCACATTTAGTGCGATTTCAAATTTTCAAGGGGATATCTTATCCCTAAAATGTGGGTTGGGCCATTTTTCCATGAAATAACTATTTTGCCTTTTTTGGAGAGAAACCTTGGTCATGTGCATATCATGACTTGTTCAATATCTCAATGAAATTAAATAACAAAATAAATATAAGATTAAATTAAAGTAAACAAAAATCTGAACATATATTTATAATTTTAGATAAAATTGATAAATATAAAATATATGTTCAACTTTTTTTTTAATTTAATTTATATAAAATAATCAGTATTTATAATTTTCAATTGTAAATAAAATTAAAAACTAGAAAAATAGAAAATATGTATTTACAATTTCCAACTATATTAAAAATAAAAAAATAGAAACAAAAAAACATATATATAATTTTGAACTGTATATTAAAATTAAAGAAAAATAGAAAGCAAAAAAAAATTTGAAAACCAAAAGAAAAAGAAGAAAATGTACTACCGTGTTTTTTCTAGTTTTCCTTAATAAAGTTGAAAAATATAAAATATATATTCCATAATTTTTATTTAAAGTTAAAGTTAAAGAAAAATAGAAAACAACAATACAGGAAAAAATATATATTTATAAATTTCTACTATAACTAAAAATAAAATAAATAGATAACAAAAAAATGGAAAACAAATATATATTTACAATTTTCTATTTTGATTTAATTTTTGTTTAATGTTGGAAAATATAAAAATATATGTTCGACTATTTTATTTAAAGTTTATTTAGGTTTTTTTATTTATTTTTATTATTTAATTTATTATTATTTCTAATTTTTCAAATTTTAATTTAGAGTTGAAAATAATAGATATATATGTTTTTTGTTTTCTATTTTTTTTAATTTTTTATATAGTTGAGAATTGTAAATTCATGTTTTTCTGCTTTTTTATTGTTTTTTTTTTTTAAATTTATTTATGTTGAAAATTATGAATATATGCTCGATTACTTTGTTTAAATTATTTTTAGAAAAATTCAACATATATTTTAATTTGTCAACTTTATATAAAATTATAAATATATGTTCATATTTTTTCTTTACTTTAATTTAATCTTATATTTATTTTTGCTATTTAATTTTATTGAGATATTAAACAAGTCATGTGATAAGCACATGACCAAGGTTTTCCTCCAAAAAAGGGGCAAAATAGTCATTTTATGGAAAAGTGGCTCAACTCAAAGCATTTTAGGGATAAGATATCCCCGGAATTTTGGAATCGGACTAAATGTCTCGCGTTTAGAAAAGTTAGTGTTTACCAAACGCAACTCATAAAAAATTAAAGGACTAAAAGCGAAATCGAGCCAACTTAATGCATCAAAAAGCAATTTTGTTTTAAGAGAGGGAATTTCATAGCTGCAATTTGAAAGTTCGTTAATTGTATTAAAACTGTATTACAATATGAAATGCCTATAGCCTATTTATATGTGGCGCCTAAAAGGTAAAATAAAATTGAAGAAGCGTGGGCTACATAAACGCGACGTTTCAAATCGGTACATGCTACAAAAACATAATACGATCGTACATTAAAATATTTTACTTATTCTAGAATTCCAACACTTGTACATAAGCAGCTATGACAATCATGTACCTTAAATTATTATTATTAATATTGTTTTCTAACAAATTACTTATTATATTATAACCAAGTTGCATGTACCCCTTTGTCTCGTGGACTGATATTATCATTTAATTAAAGTCTAACACGATCCTAATTACGACGTGGTTTCCTAATACAATAAACATCTGTATACCTCTAACCTTAATTTAATCCTAATTAATATCAACCTCTACGCGTAATATGGCCCATGCAGCCACCCACACACGTAATATGCATGTACATATACTAATTTAACGTAACTTATTCAACGGCTTAGGATTCTAAGTACATCGATAGATAATTAATCTTTTCGTTTTTTAATATAGTTTTTAATATATATATATATAGGGAGAGGGTTATATGAGACCACTTCATAAGGTAAGTCCATAGGGACCAATCCTAGCCATATATCTAATTTTTTCATGGTGCGATTTAAGAGGCAGAATTACAAATTACAAGCTAGTTAATTAAACACAGGGGTAAATTAGTCATCCTCTCAAAGCAATATTCATGGGATTCACGTATTCATGGGATTCACGCAATCCTTCCAAATCTCAAAACAAAATCACGAATAATCCTCCTCGTTTCTTCTTCCTTCTTCTTCTTCAATGCACTATCGTGAGAAATTCTTCATCTTTCTTCTTCAACGCATTACTGCGGCTAAAAAAGTTGCAGATAATTCGCCATAGTTGCTAAAACTCGACTACGATTTTAATGTTGCTTATGAAGATGTAATTTGTTGCTTGTATAGATGTGTCATGGTGCTTTTAGATATATTAATCGCATAAGCAAGTCATGAGCAAGAAATCCATTCTACATAAGCAATAAGTCTATACTACATAAGAACGAATATATACTACGTATGCACCACTTAATACATTAACTACATAAGCAAGTCATAAGCAACAACCCCATATTACATAAGCAAGAAGCCTATATTACACAAACAACGAATATACACTATGTATGCACCACAATCGCATTAACTACATAAGCAAGTCATAAGCAACAAACTCATACTACATAAGCAACAAGTCTATACTACATAAGCAACGAATATACACTACGTATGCACCACAAATACATTAACTACATAAGCAAGTCATAAGCAACAAACTCATACTACATAAGCAATAAGTCTATACTACATAAGCAACGAATATACACTACACATGCATCACAGATACATTAACTGCATAAGCAAGTCATAAGCAACAATCCTATACTACATAAGCAACATAGAAATTTTTTTGAAATCGAAACGCTGGAGAGAGAATGTGCGTGAAAAGTGGGTGAAATCACGTGAAAGAGAGAATGAAATCTTAGTAATCGATTCTAAAGTGCCAAATTACCACCTTACCCTTTTAAATTCTTTCAAACAAAAAATAAACATAAAAAAGCCCTAAAATCCGGACCACCCAAAATTGTTGATCTATGGTTAAGATGTGTCCCCATGGACTCACCCAAGCAGAGGAGGGCCTATTTGATCCATATCCTATATATATATATATATAGAGGGATCCTGTGAGACCATCCTCCTAGGTTAGTCCACAGACTAAATCTACACCATCCAAATAGTAAATCAATGGACAAGATATATTACAATATATACAACATTTCATAAGTAAGTATACAAAGAATGGATAAAATAGAAATCCAGAAATTAAATATAGTAATCGCTTCCTAAAAATTAGGGACGTATTTTATATTGATCACGCCCCCATAATCAAGCGATTCACCTTTCATTTCTCTCCTTCCCATTCGAACCTGCAAATTATTCAAATATGTCAACAAAATCGCAACAATTAATGAAAAGTATACAATTACACTAAACTAATCGACATTAAAACATTACTAAGTATACATAAACAATTAACTACGTATACAATTACACTAAACTACCTTTAAAACTTTACTAAGTATACGTAAATATTTAACTAAGTATACAATTACATTGAACAAACTATACACTAAAATAATACTAAGTATACGTAAACGTTTAACTAAGTATACAATTACACTCGAATTACTTATATAACTAAGTATACAATTCTATTGAACTAAGTATACAGATCCACATAACTAAGTATAGAAATTCACTAAACTATTTACTAAACTACTTATATAACTAAGAATACAATTCCATCGAACCAAGTATACAAATCCATTTCGAACTAAATATACAATAAAACATGACTAAGTATACAAGTTCATCGAACTAAGTATACAATAAAACGATCGCTCGCAAATATAGCGGAAAGAAGTATCAATTTTGAAAAAACGCTGAAGTTGATGATTTTTCCTCCCTAAAAATCAAAAATCGAAAAGGTAGGATTATGTTTCCTTAAAAATAGCTAATAACCGTCCAATTAACATAACTAATTAAATATAAAAGTACAATTATACCCTTATATGCCTAAATTAACTTAAATGATTTATACATCCATAATTTTAAATCAAGAGTCCATGTTGTTCTTATGGACTAACCTAAAGGATTGGTCTCATTTGAATCAATCTTTATATATATATATATATATATATATATATATATATATATACATAGGATAGGATCTCATGTGGCGCCTCTTACCATGTGGCGGTGTGGACAGATCCCATCCATCCATCCTATTTAATCAATGGTCCGTATTAAGCCTAAAAATACACCATTTTCCATTTATTTCATGTGTAAAAGGGCAAATCGGTAACTATCAAAATGGTGTAAAAATAATACCATAATTAGTTTCCTAAAATCAAGGGATATATTCAATATCGATTTCCATAACAGATACGCCTAATAATGAGGAAAAACGAATTCTCACTCCTCATCGACGCAATATTTTTGGTGTACAAATATTTATAATATTGTGCTCTAGACGCATTATTTCGTGTATAGATATGCATATTTTGGTGCTAATCGGTAACTATCAAAATGGTGTAAAAATAATACCATATTTACTTTCCTAAAATCAAGGGATATATTCAATATCAGATTTCCATAACAGATACACCTAATAATGAGGAAAAACGGATTCTCACTCTTCATTGACACAATATTTTGGTGTACAAATGTTTATAATATTGTGCTCTGGACGCATTATTTCGTGTATAGATATGCATATTTTGGTGCTAATCGGTAACTATCAAAATGGTGTAAAAATAATACCATATTTACTTTCCTAAAATCAAGGGATATATTCAATATCAGATTTCCATAATAGATAAACCTAATAATGAGGAAAAAACGGATTCTCACTCTTCATTGATACAATATTTTGGTGTACAAATGTTTATAATATTGTGCCTGGACGCATTATTTCGTGTATAGATATGCATATTTTGGTGCTAATCAGAACTATCAAAATGGTGTAAAAATAATACCATATTTACTTTCCTAAAATCATGGATATATTCAATATCGATTTCTATAATGATACGCCTAATAATGAGGAAAAAACGGATTCTCACTCTTCATTGACGCAATATTTTGGTGTACAAATGTTTATAATATTATGCTCGACGCTGCGTTATTTCGTGTATAGATATGCATATTTTGGTGCTAATATAACATGAAATATGGCGTGTTTGGATGTTTATTTCAGACTAAACACTGGTACTTAAGTTGGTATAAAAATATTGACAATATTGTACATTGGAAGCATATTTTGGTATATACATATGCAGATTTCGATGTTTTATAACCATAAAAATATGGTATAAAAATAATTCCATTACGGTACCTTGAAATTATATTCGTATATACTTGTCCAATATTTGGTGATAATATAAGTATTAAGTAGTGCATTGTTAGATGTTTAATTGAGAAACTAATGTATACCAACAATTGCCTCGATCGATATACCATTCTATAGCTAAGTTTTCATCAATTCATATCCACAATTAAAAAACAAAACAATGAACTAATTGTATACCAACTATTTACTAAATGTATACCAACTTATAGCTAAGTTTTCATCAATTTATTTCACGGGTACAATAAAAACAAAATGGGCAAAAATAAAATATAAGCTACAATTTTCTCGGTTTGGGCACCTGATCTTCTCCTCGATTTTGGGCATCGAGGCTTTCAAAGCATATTTTGTGGTCTTTCACCTCAGGCCTCGACATCACTTGCACCTCGCCGCCCCTGTGGATGGTGTCTCTTATCGTTTCCTCGTGCCATTTAACTCGAAGTGAGAAACATCTATGAAACATTACACAATGTGCATGAACTATACTAATTCTCGCGATGTAGCAAAGAGAATACAACATCTAAACTAATTGTGCACCGATTGTACTTAATCAGATACGAAACTAATATGTTTAAACATCAATTGTGTATGCAACATTTCGCACAAAAATAATTCCATAAACCCAAGAAAAAGGGGGTCTGTAAAAATCAAGAATAAAACCCTAGTAAATTCCAAATAAAAAAAAATTGTGTGCTCTACTTATCGCAACTAACTCCAAAAACCTTAAAAAAAAAAAAAAAAAAAAAAATCATCGGATCGGACATAAAAGGAGAAAAATAAGGGAAAACCCTTTCCACAAAAACCTACAACCGAAAAATTAAAAAATCTAACAAGAAACCGACTTTTACCAATACTACCAAGGACGTGTTAGATTTTGATGTCGAATGAACCCAACCAAGCGCCGAAACCGACATGCATTTTTGCTCTCGCGCCGAATGGTAGAATGAAGAAGAAAACTACAATGTGAGAATTAAAATCAAATTTGATTCACAACACCTAGTAAAGTTGAATATCCAATTGGACAATAAAGAGCAAAAGGAGAGTATTAAAAAAAAGAAAAAGAACAATCAAAAGAAAGGCAGAAACATAAGAAAAAGAGTTCGTAACTTTTGTAGTATTACTTTGGAAAATAATTAACTAAAGAAAGCTTGTTGATTGAATTAAAAATGAGGGTCGGATTGTGATAATGAAGAAGAAATAGACAAAAAAAATGGGTTTTGATTTTGTGTGAAAAAATAAGATTGCAAAGAAGTGGGAAAGATTAAATGAAATCCCAAAAAAAGGGAGGTTATGGGGTTACCAAAATGCCGTGTGCTTATAAGTATAAAATGTCCATTATGCCCTTAAATGGGTTGTATTCAATTTAAAAAAAAATTCAAAAACATTGGCCTTTGGATTAAACATAGAATGGCTTAGATTTGTCCACACCGCCACATGGTAAGGCCCTTGTCACATATGATCCAATCCATATATATATATATATATATATATATATATACCCAAGTAATGTAGGCAAAATTACAAAATTATTCCCTTAATTAAAAGGCGATCGCAAATAGGTTCTATAAAATTTTAATTGCAAAATAGTCCTCAGAATCTACGTAAATTTGTAAATTAGTCCTTCAAATTGCACAATTTGCAAAACATTCCTCAGAACTTATACTTGAATCTCAATTTAGTCCTTTTCGGTGGCAATTTGAAATTTTGCCTAATTTCGATCACTTGAGCGGCACATGTAATTCCCAATTTTTGGTGAAATTAGGATCAAAATTGATACTCAAGTACTAGTTACAGGATTATTTTGCAAATCATGCATTTTGCGGCGACTATTTTGCAAAACCATACATAATTACAAGACTATTTTGTTATTTGAAAATTTTGAAGGAACTATTTATGATCGCTTTTTAGTTATGGACTAATTTTGTGATTTTGCCAGTAATTTATGTTGTTCGCGGTTGGTACTACATGTGTATTTTTAACAAATTTTGCATAGATTGCATGTTAATGTTGTATAATTTCCATCCACGGGATCAGATCGATCACTTGTTTTAAAAATTGAATTTGTAATTGATTATGGAAAAATTGAATAATAAAAGGAGCAACTATCATTCAAAGTTTGTTGAGGATTAGAACACCTCATTATATTGTAGAGTTGAATCAGAAAATTAAATAATTGCATAGGGTTCAAAGAAAATGACAGATTTTACGTAAGCAAATCCTAGATTTCAATCTAAATGACGAATCACGGATTAAATTAATTACCCTTAAACTATTCTAATCTCATATTTACTGCGGTTTACTTTAGTTTAATTGTCAAGCGTGGAAAAATGGATAGTGTTAATATATATTTTTAATAATTTCCCGCCTCCCGCTGATTCACCATTGATAATTACGCTAATTATTTGATATTAATTAAGATTACGGTCGAATAATTAATATTGAGATGTCTCATTAGACCCTAACAAGGAAGCAGAACATGAAAGTTGATCATACTTTAATATGTAAATTAATGCATGGATTTTCTTTCAACTAATTTAGTTCATACCAAATGCATTCATGTGTGTCATTTTCAAAGTTAATTACTTAATATTAGGACAGTGAATATTAAATAACTTATCATTTTTATTGTTATTAATTTAGCCTGTTGGGTAAATATATCCGGTTTACGTTTAAGAGATGGCTAAGTGTTTGGATGTTTTGGCTAGTCGAGGCCTCAAATGGATTCAGCCTCCGCAACACTAAAACGCCCCTTATACAAAGTGCTACCTGCCCGACATTCGCCTCTAAGATACAACAACTTTAACAATTCGGTTTAGCATCACTTGCAAAACCGAACTACAACAAACTAAAGTGGATGAAACTTTCAAGCTTTTGAACAGGGGAGAAAACAATATGCTCGAATGCAAATGACCGGTTTTAATCTTATGTTTTCGATTTCGTATGTCATTTCATCCTGCAGAGGTTCAATTATATAGGCAACAAGGTGCCCGATCGAAAGATCATGTCTTTTGGCTCCAAAAGACATGTTTACACCGAACAGCAGACTGTCTCACCAGATCGACGCACGGCCCATGCGTGTGCCCGTGCTTTCGAATGTGAACGAATGACAAAGTTTCGTTTAAATCTCGACGCACGATCCGACACGGACCGTGCATCCGCCCGCGCTCGAATGCGAACGAAGTTTGTCTTGACGCGACGAGCCGTGCGCGGATGCGAACACTTTCCAGTTGGAACCGTTAATTAATTATTTCTTTATTTTAAAGGTTTCGGTTCAAAAGAATAAAGCGCCTAAGCCCCAAGCCCAGCCCCAGCCCACGACCGCTGGCGAAGGGGCGTCGGCGGCGTGTGGCAGGTGTGTTTTGAACCAAACCCACAAACATGTAGGTCCTCACCCCTTTAAAAACTTGGGTGCCCCCAAGGGCCCAAACTCATAACTCCAACTGGGATATATCAAGTGAGCAAATTTTGCCTCATTTTCCTATGTGGGATGGAGCATTTCTCCTTCCCCACATTTTCTATTTTCCATACCATTTTCTATTATTAGGTGACTAATTTCTAGCATTAATTTCTCATTCACCCGGAATTGGTTTTGAGAAATTCCAAATGCTATTCTCATCTCGCTTCTCTTAGTAGAATTTTTACAAATAATTTAATTCCATTTTTTCCTAATGGAAACCACTTAATTATTTGGTCAAAATCGGGTCAACATCCATTTTACCAAAATAAAATTCCAACAATCCCCACATGAATGAAATTAATGCATGCGCGATGCAGATTCGCTGAAAGTCTCCGAATCGTTATCGCATCAGGATAGGTAGCTTGTGGCTTTCAACCTTCCTTAGTAAAATACTATCGATTTATGGGTCGCTAGTGACGCGATGTCTTGAACTACTCAAATTAGCTTATGTAAATCGAGACAATAATACTTACACAATGACAATTCTAACACTTATTGTTCTCACGTTGTGTCCATTTCGCCCGACCATATCTTAGATTCATAAGCGTTTCTTTGAAGCGGTCATTACTTCTCACTTATATAGTTGATCTCCTATTGAAGAGTATCCCGCCATACTCCACATTTTGGTATAGAAATCATTAAAAGTCTTAAACTTAACCTCACCACATTCAAGCAGATTTTGATTCACTTGATGTTTCAAAATGAGCTAACACATTTTCCAAGTGTTCAAATTTGAATATTCATAACTTAGTTGTCCCTTTAAACCAAGGTCTTGGGATCTCCAATTCACAAGAGTGGGTTACCGCTTATGAACATTCTTTAGTTTGTGGATTTCAAACTCATTCCCTTAACAATTTATACAATTGCTATTGATTTATGCCTTTTGTAAGTGGATCGCAAAGTTTTCCTTTGACTTCACATAGTCAATCAAATAAACCCATTTCAAATCAACTGCTTATGGTATTATGTCTTTGACAAAAATGTCTAGACTTACATCTTTTCTTTGCAAGAAAAGACACATTTTATAAATACAACATTTCTTGATTTAATGATCGTATCATCACTTATATCAAGAATGCCGAATTTATTTTCTTGGGTGCTTCTACTTTAGCCAAAGCACCCCCTCACTTCAATGTATTCTTCTTTATGTGGTTTGCTAAAGTAAAGCTCCACTTTCCAATTCTCGGTATCCTTGTTCAACACAAGATTATCCAGAACTTCTATGGCTCTTGGCCACTTCCCTTTTATTTTGTGTAGAACCTTGTCCTAATAAGCCGCTTAGAACCTCGTTCACAAAATTCCAAACCTTAGTTCCAACAACTCCATTAACACCTTTTACAAGTGTGTAACCTTGTTGTTATCACATTTTCATGAACACTTGGATTTAACTTGATAGTGTGTACCTCTACAGTGTTACAACACTTTGGGCAACACTTCATGCAATTGTGGTTTGGTGTTACACCACTTTTGGCAACACTTTCTACAAAAAATGCAAATGAAGCTCCTTGGTGTTCCATAAAGTGTGGTCACACCCCACATTTGCGAGACTTCCATTCGAAATCACGATTGTCTTCCTCAATCGGCCGAACTATCAAATCCTCAAGCCCCATTTCCTTCCGCTTGTACTGAGGTATTTCTTAAAATCTTTCCACGATGACGGCAATTTTTCGATAATCGCAGCCACTTGAAATGACTCATTCAAAATCATCCCTTTAGACACTAAGTTGTGAAGTATGATCTGAATTTCTTGCACTTGATTGATCACCATCTTGGTGTCAACCATCTTATAATCCGTAAATTTCCGACAACAAATTTCTTTGTCCGCATCTTCTTGTTTTTATATTTTTTTTCCAAAGAGTCTCACAACTCTTTGGACGTTTTTTCAACGAACTATAGACGTTGTAGAGGTATCGCCTAGCCCATTCAAAATATAATTCGACACAGAAATCGTTGTTATGTCAAGCATCCACGGCGATTCTCGTTGGTTGTCGATTCTTCATCGCCAACGGCAGTGGGTCTTCCTTCAAGAAACGAGACAAACACAAAGTTGTCGAAAGAACAACATCTTATATTGCCAACGTTTGAAGTTAACACCAGGAGAACTTCGTTGGTTTTCGCCGTGAGCCGAGCGTGACCATTGGAGTGAACGAAATCAAGCCATTGTCTTGAATAAAAACATAATTGTTTTTCTTGCGATTGTTGGTAAATATATCCGGTTTCTTGCTTAAGAAATGGCTAAGTGTTTGGATGTTTAATCAAGTGCCGAAATGGATTCGATCTCGCAAGATGAAAACGCCCGTATACAAACCGCTAACGGTTGCCCGCGTTCATCTCTAAGATACAACTTTAACAATTCCAGTTTAGCAAGATTTGCAAAAAACCAAAACTACGCAAAAACGCGTTCAAGCTTTTGAACAGGGGGAACAATATGCTCGAATGCAAATGACCGATTTTAATCTTATGTTTTCGTATTTCGTAAGTCATTTCATCCGCAGGGTTCAATTATATAGGTAACAAGGTGCCCGTATGGAAAGATCATGTCTTTTGGCTCGAAAAGATATGTTTATACGTAACAGCGCGATCTGTTCAACCTTCGATCGACGCCACGATAAGAACCATCCATTGTATGTGACTAATCATGACAAAAGCCGGTATAATTTAGATGACAAAGAGTATCAAACTGCTTAGCTCCCAAAGTTTGAAATCGTCATAGTTTGAACGGTAAAATATCTTTTACCCCTAAGAAAAGTGGGGTGGAATGTGTATTGGATATCTTAAATATAAAATTAAAATTACTAGCTAAGACTATGATGACAAGCATTAGAGACATCAAATATTAACTATTAAGGATTATACTTGAATTTATATTACCCTTTCTACGTCATGAAATGGATAAATGCAAAGACTTCTTCTAGAACAATGGGCTAATAGTAAATTGTAAAAAAGAAAACCACTTAAGACAGGAAAGCTAAGAGGTCTTGACCTAAGCTTATAATTATTAGAGATAATCTTTTTTGTAATAATGATCATGGAAATAAAGGAAGATTTGGGTGAATATTATATTGTTTGACTAAAATTATTTTAGTTAGCTGAAGGGTTGATGAATCAATTACCTGACATCTAACGACTTTGAAATTTGAATTTGACAGACTCTGCTAGCTACTGGAAATTGCAACATATTTATAATATATACACTTCCAGTTTCCGTATGGGGTACTGTACAAACAAAAGGAACATGACGGGTAATTGGCAACTTGCGCCCTTAAATTACACTTGATTTGCACATTGCACCCTGAAATTCGAATTTTGGCATTTTCCACCATTAAATTAGGTTATTTTTGCATTATGCACCCTAATGCTATTTCTAATGGATTTTTAACCGATTTGTCAGGTTTAAGGGTGTCCAATGGGGGTATTTTGGTCAGTTTTTATGTTAAAAATAAACTTTATCTTCTTCCTTTTATCTCTTTTTTTTTTTTTTTTTTGAGAATATTTTATCTCTTTTAGTATTCACGTAAAGTCAAATAGGTTCCTCCATTTTTAGTTATTTTATCACTTTTTTTCCTCCAACATTCTTTTTTTTGTTCCTTATCCAGTTAAGATTAAATCTATTTTAGCATCCTGATTTCATATGATAATTATACATCATGAAAATTAGTCTTTTTAAGGTAGGTGCAATAAACAAAGGGACCTGAGCAAATTGTTCAATAAATATCTTACTTTGATTTGCAAAAATTAAAACAAATAACATTGATTATTTCTCCAACAACTAGAAGTCTGACAAAGTGGTGTTAGAAGAAATATAACAAAATAAATTACAATCAATGCTTCAAATAGAGCCCTCACTTCTTTCACGTCAATTATACAACCTTGTTACAGTGGAATTCCCGTCACTTTGTTGTGTTACAAATGTATTTGAGTCCATCTTATAAATCCTGGTTGCAACCAATGATGATGGTTCCTGTGCATATCATAGTTAACATTAGAATAACATATTAACAATATATAAATACTACATTGTAATTTTATGAAAAAAAGTACTAAATATTAGAAAAACCTGTATTGTTGTCCTAGAACCCATACTACCAGAATATGATTTCCCAACCTTTTTCTTTACCTTACAAGAACAAACAAATAATATGAATAAAGATGCATTATTCGACAAGATGAATAAAATGAAAGTAAAAAATTCATATATTTAATGATCTGCACATGTGAAGATTCTAGCTAAAGACACAAAATGATCTGCACTTGAATTTTCAACAACTTTTTGCCTCTATCAAGCACATGTGAAGATTCATCTCTCATGCCAACTCATTCAATCTCTTGATCAATATTCTCATCAAACAACACATCATCATATTCAAAGTCACTCTCTTCAAAGCCATCTCTTCAAAGCCATCACTGAATGTTGAATCACTCCCATCATTTTCTTTATCATCATTTTCTTCATTTTCATCTGTATCATCATCAATTTCAATCATCCCAGGTTCATGACCTTGGTATGCTTCCTCATAATCTTGGTGATTCAAGTCATGACAATCTTTGTTAAGTTCATGATCAATAGATTCAACATAAATGCTAACTACCCTTTCACTGTCCACAAAGTTTATTAAATTTCTAGCATCCTAATCATGGACTATAACAATTAATTTAGTGCAATCATCAGTCCATTTAAACTGTAATAAAACATCAAACTATTTTCATAGCCTATTTGTTTAGCCACATAATACGCTTCATTCAAATTCATCTCTCTAAAATCACGTAAGTCAAAAAAATTGACTTTACCACCAATATAAAATTTGCCATTGCAGTCCATGAATGAACCCGAATGATGCATTTTTATGCTGAAAAATGTACTCCTATTATCCGCAAATATCCAAAAGTTAAGACTATTAATAAGAAAAAGTTATTGTGAAAACAGAGTAGCACTAACAACCAAGAACAGTGATTGCTTAGTTGCATATAATAAAACAAGGTTCATCATTATATTAAACTATAAAGGAATCAAGATCACATATTTAATGCAATATATTCCATTCAAGTTATACTTCCACGTAAAAAGCATTTAAAAATAAAATGAGATAATGAAAAAGTGTTCTTAGTGGTTTAGTGCATATAATGATCAAAGCCCATTATCACATTGTGCTGTAATGTCATAAAATTCACATATTTAACATTATCAATGAAGAAAAATTTGTAGAACACATTACCATAGATTGGTGCTTGACATACTATTGGTATTTGCAATACCCGTTTAATATTATCTTCTTGTCTCAAAATCCCAACCATTATTTTGTGACTAACATAAACACTAAAAACTTGGTTTAGAGTGAAGAAATGGGAAGAAGACGAGAAATGATGGTCTAATTATGAAACCCTAGCCATGTTTTTTTAAAGGGATTATAAAAAATTAAGAGACTATAATACCCCCACTGGATTACCTTAAACCTGTCATATCGGTTGCAAATCCACAAAAAATAGCATTAGGGTGCATATTGCAAAGAACATCCTAATTTAATGGTGGAAAATGCCAAAATTCGAATTTCAGGGTGCAATGTGCAAATCAAGTGTAATTTAAGGGTGCAAGTTGCCAATTACCCGAACATGACTAAGTTTTCTAATATTCGGTTGGATCTGTGTACATTTGAAATTTGTGAATAATATTATTTAATAAATGATTATCATATTACAAAAAACTAAGGTACTTAACATTTAATATATATGACACTGTTTTATTACGCGTAAATGTTAAATAAAAGTTAACGATTAAATTTGAGGTAATTGTGCATTTTTGTCTTTAATAATACTGAGTTTATTTTTTTCAATTTTTTGGGAACATGACTTTCTGTTTCTAAAGAAGTTTTCTTCTCTAATGCTAGCGTCAGTGATGTAATAATGTGAAATTGTGAATATCATTATTTCTGTTTGTAGTAGTACTGTAAAAGTATTTTTCAATTTTCATTTAATATTCCCATAAAAATTAGATGAAGTATTGTTATTTAATTTGTATCATTTCTCTTTCTATAAGTTCATTGTATAGAAAAAACAAATAAATTTTTAAAAAATAACAGGCTTGATTGCAATTTTAGTCTAGACTGAACTCTTAGGGCTTGACAATCTTAGTCCCGTAACTTCTTGATGTGGTAGTTTTGGTCCTTGACGATTTGATCCTTTAGTTAAAATAACAATTTTAGTCTCAGAACTATAACGATCATATGTCTTTTCGATATTTTGGCTAAAAGACAATGGTATTGTATGAACATATAAAATTGCACAAATTAGAACATGTGGGTCAAAATTGAGACCTAAAATATTACCTGGACCAAATTGCTAGGCCTCTATAGGTTAGAGACCAATTTCCTAATTAAGCCAAAATAACAACCAATAGGTAATAAAAGAAAGGGATCATTGCAAAAGTACCCTGAGGTTTCACCTAATTACAGAAAAACCCAGCCTAACTTCTAAAATTACAAAAAGTACCCCTGAGGTTTGATCCAGTGTTAAAATTAAGGGGTAAACTGCAATATTTTTATAAATATGAAGGGTGATTTTGAATTTTTTTGCTTATAAAGAGTTTAAATGTTAGACAAAATAAAACCTCGGGGTATCTTTTGTAATTTTGAAAGTTAGCTGGGTTTTTTTTTTTGTAATTAGGTCAAACCTCAAGGGTATTTTTGTAATTGACCCTAAAAGAAATAAAAGAAAAAAATTGGACTGATCTAACAAAGAAGGTGGCTGTTGACTTATTATAGGAAGAAGAATTGGTCATGAACATTTACGTGGAAAGACAGAATGCCCCAATTGGAAAATCGTGATCCAGGTGTTAAACACGTGTTAAAGTCGCCAAGCTTCGAAAGGGCGAAAAACGAGGAAAAAGAAAAGAAGACAAAACAAATGTATTTTGTCACCAAATTTAGCAAAATGAAAAAAAAAAAACACAATTTTCAAAAAGAACAATTGTACCAAAAGAAATGGACCTATGTTGCTGCAAGAGAGGACTATTAGGACAGCCACTTTTTAGAGTGTTTAAGTGGAATTCATTAATTTGGTGTTGAATCAAATTATTGAGAGAAAAAGTTATTTGAGCTTAATATTGTTAGCCATGACATTACATAAATACTTACTTAATAAATGAGAAAATTGACATGGGAGGGTTTGAAAATTAAAATTCAAGACTTAATTGTCCCATTTAAATTATCACTTTAAAAACCGTTGTAAGTGGCTTCATAATTTTTATTCGGCTTTGTATTTCACTTTTTGACAAAGCATTTCATTGGAAATTCATCAATTTGGCGTTGAATCAAATTATTGAGATAGAAGAGGTTAGCTGAGCTTAATATTGTTAGACATGACATTACATAAACACTTATGTAATAAATGAGATCCGAGGGTTTGAAAATAAAAACTCAAGACTGTCCTAGACCAAATAATAACTTTAAAAATCCGCTCTACGTGGCTTCAAAATTTTACTCTATTTTATATTTTCTTGTTTGGATGAATGATACATTTATATATATATTTCATTAATTAAATGAAAATAATTTACCTCATAAACCTTATGAAAAATGTAATAATAAACTTTAATTTGTATTTGTAGAGTGTGTTTGAGGATGATTAATCTGTCCCATTAATGTCATCATTAAGAACGTTTGACCATAGTTTGAAAATGAATTACTTGTTTTAAGTATTTCATAAGCTTTCTACTTAATGTCCATACACAAAAGAAACACGCAAATAGTTGAAATTTTGGCTTAAGCGTTGACAAGAGGCAACAAGAATCCAAATTATGAGGTGTCCAAATCCTAGAATTAAATTCCAAAAAGTTAAAAAGTGGGCTTTTTATCGATTCAAGCAATCCATGGAACTAAGAAACATTTATTTCTTTATAATTGGGTGGGGGCTGTAACAACCATACCGACTAAATAGTCTTTCTTTGGAGACTTTTTAGAAAGGTCAAAGCTATCGTGTACTCGACACTTGTCCCTAAACTCAAGCACATTTTACCTTGAGCTAATTAATTTCTTTAATTTGGCTTATAATCATCCTACAAATTCTACCAAGGAAACTGTATTATGGGAAATACATGTGTCTTTAAATCCGTTTATTGGTAATATTGACAACCTATAATATCATGTTTTGATTATATGGTTTAATCAATTGCCAACACCTTCAATGTGAACACAATTGTTGTATACCAACATAAATAATTATGTAGTAAATGTAAACAGGAATACCAATAATTTCATAGGGATAATCACAAAAACTACCCATTAGGTTTAATGTAATTATAGAACTTTTGTTATCTTTCAAAATTATAAACACCTCATTGATATTTCTATTCACCTAACAAAATACCTCCTCTTGAAGGTGCAGTTTGTAAGAGAGAAACAAATGTTAATGGGATATTTATATTAATTTTGAAAGATAATTGTTTTTTTTCGTAATTAGGCTAAATCACATGAGTAGTTTTTGTAATTAACCCTTATCATACTAGCTTTAAGGTAAAATTTGGGAAAATAATTTTTTCGGTCCTCAGTAACTTGTACTAGTTGGAGATTTAGTCATCCAAGTAATTACTTCTAAACTTTGGTTCAACATCTTTCAAAAAATATGACATAGAGTTTGATTTTGTGAAAATTGTATAATTTTACATCAAGTGATAACTAAGACCGATGGGTGCTAATGTGTCTAAGAAAACTTAAAGATTTTGGTAATTTGACGCAAAAATGAACATGTTAAATTACCAAATTAAATTGACGCACAAAATTTGCGGATTTTTTTTAGTACAATAGGGATAGTAGGGGAGGGAACACACATACTCGCATGAGATCGAACCCGAGCAAGGGAGGAGCCAGGAAATTTTTGGGGGTGGGTAGGATAAGAAAATCATATAAAATATACTTAAAATATATATATTTTCTTAAAATCATAGTGTAAAAAGATATACTTAAAAAATGGGGGGGGACCCTGATTGGCCCCCCTCCCTCCGCCATTGAACCCGAGTCAATTATCCCGATAACACAAACTTCTACCATCAAGACACTGGTTGATCCCTAATATGGGGGATTTTAATTGTGCCAAATCACCAAAACCATCAATTGTTTTTATATGTTTGCACCTAGCTAGTCATAGCCAGCAATATCAGATAAAATCACACAAATCTGTTCAAAATAGAACTAAACGTCCAAATAATGGATCAAAATCTAAATGTAACTACTTCGAGCACTAAACAAAATAATCAAAGTTACCGACCGAAATAAATTATTTTCCCAGTACTACGTATACACAGATTTCATATTTTATATACTTACGCAATTGTCTAAAGTTTCCCAGCAGCCAGCACACTACATAACAGCAAAGAGAGAGAAAGAGAGATTGACATAAAACAGGGCCGGCGCCAAATCTTAATGACTTCACAGTCTGCTTATCACACACACAACACACACTGCCTTCTCATCTTCTATATAAAGAGGGTTCACCTTATCATTTCGACCAACAAACTTTCACTTTTTTGTTTCAAAAAGTACTTCTCTTTGCCTTTGAAAATTTGAAATTTCTCTTACAGTGATCTTAATAATTATCAATATTAATAATGGGACGATCACCATGTTGTGATAAAAATGGGCTGAAGAAAGGTCCATGGACACCTGAAGAAGACACGAAGCTCATTCAATATATTCAGACTCATGGTGCTGCCAACTGGAGAAACCTTCCCAAAAATGCTGGTATATAAATACTTTTATTTTTCTTTTCTTAAACTGAAAAATAAAAATAAAAATAAATTAAATATTATATTTTTGTTAAAACCATATTAATTTTACATGATTGCAGGGCTTCTTAGATGTGGGAAGAGTTGTCGACTGCGTTGGACGAACTATCTAAGGCCAGATATCAAGAGAGGAAGGTTCTCATTTGAGGAAGAGGAAACCATTATTCAACTCCACAGTGTTCTTGGCAACAAGTAATTTAATTTCCCTACTTTAATTTTCCAAAATTCCAATTTCATAAATAAATAATAAAAAAGAAATTTCCGTTACATTTCATCATAAAGATATGGGATTTCCTATATCTCCAATGATGGACAGTATTTCATCTGATGTTTTAATTCACTAATCAAGTGAATATCAGTGTATAAAATAAAATGATGTCATTACTTTTTGTGTATACGTGAAATTCACTTGGTGAACTGAAATACCAGATCAGTACTCAATATATGCAAATAGAGAAATATCTCATGTTTTTCTATAATCGATCTGATGAACTAGGTGGTCTGCTATCGCGCACGCGTTTGCCTGGAAGAACAGACAATGAAATCAAGAACTATTGGAACACACACATCAGGAAGAGGCTTCTAAAATGGGTATTGATCCGGTGACTCACGCCCCACGGCTCGATTTTTAGACCTATCGTCACTTCTCAACTCACCACAGCTCAATTTATCGAACCTCGTTCGCCTTCAAACTCTTCTAAATCCAGAAGCATTAGGGCTTGCGCTACATCTTTTGTCATCATCAAACAACGAAAACCCTAATTTTTAAACCCTAATCATAATGGACTTCAATATGATCAGGCCCCAATTTTCCAACCTAATCAGTTTGAAAATGTTGTCAATCAACAAATCCCATCAAATCATAACACTCCCTCATTTCAAAATCAAACTCAATCTTTACAAGGGAATATGGGTCATTTTTCTATGAATTCTACTAACTCAAGTGACCAAATGCTAGTCCAAGATTACTTGACAAATTCTACTACTACAAGTGAAGGTCTCCCTAGTACTAATCTGTCAAGCTTTTTTAATGGAGTACTTTCTGATCAAATGAAGGGAGACTTATCATCGGAGAATTCGAGCTTTGATAATTCGGTTCTATCGACACCTTTATCTAGCCCGGCTCCTCTAAATTCAGCCTCAACTTTTATCAATCGAAGCACTGAAGATGAAAGGGAAATTAGCTTTTGCAGTGACTTGTTAAGGTTTGAAATTCCAGATAGTTTAGACTTAGATGATTTTATGTAAATATTAGTGTCTTAACTGCAGTTATATTTTCAGTTGTTTTAGGCTGTGTAGAATGGACCTTTTCTATGTTTTTTGGTGGTTAGGTCCTGTAAAAGCTTGGCTTTGTTATGGCTAATGCTAGTATGTTTTTGTGATCTTATATATGTACATTTATATATGGTTGAAGTTTGTATGTATAATACTTTTTCATATATATTGTCCAAATTTCTCGAATTTAGCTTCGAATTTTTGATTCGTATATATGTTTCATTAATTGTTCCCTAGATCTACTGCCCAGGGTAGTATTTCTCCTCATTTTTTTCTAATTAAACTAAGAAAATTTAGTCTTGTGAGAAATTCTAAATTTGTGGTAAAATACTTTTGCAATAATTATGTTTAATTGAACGACTATAACACTGAAAGTGTTGGCATAATGTTCCAGAAATGATTGCTATATATATTATGTGGCCAAATAATGCGTACACAAACCGAGTAACTGGATTATGGAAAACAAACATATCCATATTTCCTTGAGCTTAAAAATAACTGTATCTTTTTTTTTGGGGGTGGGGGTGGGGCATAGAAAAGCTTGTAATTTATTGACTACATAAAGATCCTTTGTTACGATGCTTTTATCAACCAACAAGGAAAATTCTCTTCCACCCAACAAAATGGTAAAGGAAGAAGAACAAGAATATTTTGCCAAAGAACAACACAATTAGTCCATTTAACGTGGAACAACTTCGTGACGAAAGGCATTCACTGATCATATCCTTAATTGTTAGCACGCTTCAGAAACAGCATAAAACGACTTCAATTGAAAAGAAAGAATGAAACGGATATATTAAGGATTCACAGCTCATCAATGTGGTCCATGAAGGCTGTACTACATAGTACAATTGATTATGGAGAATATTCCCAAATACAGCTCAGCAAATGATAAATGATATATATTGTTGATCTTATCTAATTAGGGCCCAACATCTATAAATAATGTATGATTGGATTGTGTATGATAAAGTCATTTTGAAAATTAAAGAAATCTACTGCTCCATTAAGATGGTTTCTTTCAATATGATTTTATTCATGTCTTATGCTGCTTATAGTCTCCGACGCAAGTGCCTCATGTAAGTTAAAACCATTTATTCATGTTTCTACATCAAAAAAAAAAATGTGTATGCGGAAGTTTCAAAAAGATTCACATACCTCCATCCTATTCGCTTTTTCTAAGGTCGAATTTCAAAAATATTTCCATTGGATTTCACTTGTCTTCTCTATTAAATAGATGGTGTATTCTTTAATATACAAGAGTGACAAGAGGACCATGGATATCTCCTTATATATAGTTATTTTCCCAAAAAATAACACATCTCATATGTAACTACTTATGTTAATGTTGCACCATTTATGAACATTAGTTGCATTAATGTAACAATGCATTAACATGGGTTTGCAACCCATGTTGCATTAATGTTACAATTTGCATGTAACTCATATTACTTAAATGTTACATTCTCCCACTTGGTGCAAACATAATTAAGAAATAAAATACATGAATCGAGGGATATGTCCTCTGTATGCGAATAATATCAACTATATATTACAAAGTGTATTTATATTTCTCAAATTCTTTATGTGATTACAAAACTTAATGAATAAACCCTATGTTTATTCTAGGTCCAAACATTAATGATATATCTCAACACAAATGTGCGCACAAAATGAAAAATATCATTTGAATAAAAGTTCCAATAAATTATATTACTTTAACTAAGTCCCATTCATACTACATGATCCTTAAAATTCTTTAGTGCCATGCCTTTAGTTAGGGTAATTTGCCTAATTAAGGCAAAATATAAATAAATTTGTTCCGGAATAAGTGAATTTGTGAGGGTATGCGAAAGATTGCTCATTGGCGCATTTTACATCTGCGATAACGAAATTTTTATTTTTTTTTAAATATATTTTAATGGTTGGCGCAATGGTGATGCCACCCAAAAACCAAAACTTTTGTTGTCAGGGTGGGGTGGCTGGGGGGGGGGGGAGTGTTGGGGGTTGGGGAAGGGGTTTGTGAATTGTGCGGGCTACGGTTTAAGAGTGAGTGGGTGGGGTGGTGGGTGTGGGTAGGGAGGGTGGATAATATTTATTATTATTTTATATAATAATAAATTAATAATTATCCCATTTAATTAGTGTATATGAGAAATTTATATGTAACTTTTTCCTTTCTTTATCTATTTTTCTCGTATAATATATCAAATTAATTATTTTTTTACGATCTTCAATTTGTCATCCATATTGCATATTTTTGTAAGAAGATAAATACATAGTAATAAATTGAGTCTCGATTTGAGAAGGCCATTTCCGAGTGATACACATATAGTATTTAGAATTCGACAATACCCCTAATTTTTATAGTAAATACACAAGGTCATAAATTTTTACCTTGATTCTGGCGATACACGTATAGTATTTAGAATTCGATAATCATTTTTAATTTCACCCTAAATATACTGATTATAAATTTTTACCTCGATTTGATGAGGTTGAATTTTTTCAGGAAAGCAATGTTGTTGTAAGCAATCCGAAAAAATTTAACCTCATCAAATCGAGGTAAAATTTATAATCGTGGTATTTAGTGGTGAAAATTACGTGCATTGTCGAATTCTAAATACTATACGTAGCTTAGAATCACCTTTCTCAAATGGAGACCGAGTTTATGACTATGTATTTATCTTCTTACAAAAATATGCAATATGAATGTCAAATTGAAGATCGTAAAAATAATTAATTTGATGTATTATACGTTAAAAGCTGAGATAAAAATAAAAATGTTACATATGAATTTCTCATACACACTAATTAAATGGAATGATTATTAATTTATTATTATTTAAAATAATAAAAAATTACCCACCCCACCCCTCAATCTTTACGTGCACAAACCTCTTCCCAACCCCCAATCCCCACCCCGTAACCATCCCACCCCACCCCACCCCCAACAAAGAAATTTATATCTTTGGGCCGGCACACTCACCCTTGCGCTGACCATTGAAATATGATTAAAAAAACAAGTAATCGGCGCGAGATGTCTAATGCGCCAATAAGTAATATCGCATACACTTCACAAATCCACCTATTTCGTCAATTTTATTTATATTTTGCCTCAATTAGGCAAATTACCCCTTTAGTTAAAGGATCAAAGAACCATCAATCGGTGCTAATGTATTCAATGACCACTTTCTTCTCTTTAACACGTTCTCTAACGGCTAAGTACTTGATGTCGATGTTTTTACTTCGACTACCACTTTTATTGTTTTTAGCCATAAAAATCGAAATTGAATTATCACAAGACAATCTTAATGGCCTAGAAATAGAACCCACAACTCTAAGCCCAGTTATGAAACTCTTAAACCATACACCATGGTGGTAGCTTCAAAACATGATACAAACTCATCTTTCATGGTTGAAGTAGCATTAGTAAAAAGTCGATTTGCACTTCTCCAAGATACGACTCCACCGGCAAGCATGAAAATGTATCCGGATATTGACTTTTGTGAATCAACACATCCATCAAAGTCCGCATCAAAGTAGCCAATCACTTTTTCCAAATTATCTGACCGTTTATATATGAGCATGTAATCTTTTGTCCTTGAAGTTATCTCAACATCCGCTTTTGCTGCGGCTATCTAGTGATCAAGACTGGGTTACTCGATATCTTCCTAATATTCCAACAACAAATGCAATGTCCGGTGTAGTACTGGACCAGGCATACATAAGTGCTTCCAACAACTAAGATATGGAATGGTTTTCATTTGTTCCCCATTAAGCTCATTTTTAGGACATTGATTTGATTGAATTTATCACCCTTCACAATGGGTGCTACACTTGGTGAACAATCCTTCATATGGAATCTCTCTAGAACTTTATTGATATAGGTCTCTTGAGACAAACCCAAAATGCCTCGAGATCTATCTCTATGAACCATGATGCCATCGACATATGATGCCCCGCCCATATCTTTCATATCAAAGTTCTTTGAGAGAAATTATTTCACCTCATATAGCAAACCTTTATCATTAGTAGCAAGCAAAGTATCATCCACGGAAAAAAATTCACTTTTGGTCCCATTAGATTTACCCCCCGATGATTTTAGTCCCATGTCTTGAAAATAGTCCCATAAGATTTTTCTTATCTCACTAATGGTCCCACCGTTAAAAAAATAAATCACAAACCTATCAAATTAAAAGTCAAACATGCGATTTGGGACCAAAAGTGAAAACAATGTGACTAAAATCATCGATGCTCATCTAATGGGACCAAAAGTGAATTTTTCTCTAAAAAATAAATATAACTAATATCTATTTTAAACAATATATTATCATTTTAGTTACTATTTTTTTATTTATTTTAAAAAATTTACAAGTAAATTAAATGATGAAATTTATAATTCAACTTATATAAAATAAAATTTTGAAACTAATTTTTAAAAATAGATGTTAATTAATTTTTTTGTGAATGTGTAATAAAAAACAAGATGAAATACATGTATCATTTATTTTAATTAGAAAATTAACAAAGTAAAATAAATGATAAAATTTATAACTCAAGTTATAAAATTTAAATTTTCTGAAAAAATAACTTCTAAAAGTAGATGTCAATTAATTTTTTTTAGAATGTGGTAATAAAAAAAATGAAATACATGTATCATCTATTTTAATTAGAAAATTAACAAAGTAAAATAAATGATAAAATTTATAACTCAAGTTATAAAATTTAAATTTTCTGAAAAATAACTTTTAAAAGTATATGTTAATTATTTTTTTAATTTGTAATATGAAAAAAAGATCAAATACATGCATATATAACACGGTGCGTGTATGTGTATATATGTAAAAAACAAATTGGGGGTCCCTATGTTCTCCCTCAGATACGGGTCTCATATAACCCAATGTATGTATATGTAATATTTTTTTGAGGAATGTAGAGTTTGATTTAAAAATATAATATTTGAAAATGAAAAAGTAAAAAAATGTGGTTAGTTAACATTACTAAAATATTTTTAATAGTATTTATAATTTAACTATACTAAAATATTTTTAATAGTATCTTTCTAAACTTTTAAATATAATTCCTACACTTAAAAATTATGAAATTATTTAATATCGTAACTTTTTTATTTTATTGATAGTTGAACTATATATTTCCAAGACGTAAATTATTTTGTTTTCAAGTGGGACATTCACAATATTAATTTAAATAAATAACTCAAAATATAAAATTTAAAATAATTTTTATCACAATAATATTAAATTTAACCAAAAAAGAATAATGGGATCATTTTTGGTTAAAAATTTAAATTTGGTGTTCTATGGGACTATTTTTGTCATTAAAAATTTAACTTTGGTGTTCTATGGGACCATTTTTGTCTTCAAAAGGTTTTCGTTAGTTTTTAATGGAGTTTCGCTTCCGAGTCCTTTGGGACTATTTATGGTGAAAAATATCGATTGGGGACTAAAAGTGAGTCTAATGGGACTAAAATCATCAGGGGGTAGCACTAACCTAATCACATGGCGCTTATGAGAAATAATCTAAAATATAGCCATAACCTTATGGACTCGTGAAGTCATAATGAAAGACGCCGATAGCCTAACGTCACCACATGGGCTGTTCATGAAATTTATCATTATGAGGGAGTTTTAGATTCTGTTTTTGTTCTTTTTATCTTTCGCTTTTGCTTTTTTTTTTATCTGTTCTTGTCTTTTGATTTGGTCCAGGTTTCTTTCCGCCTTCAATGGCGGTTTCCGGTTCTTGTCCGCCGGAAAATCCAACTCCGAAGCATGGGTCATATGCAAATGTGACTGCTTCAACTTCTCTTCAATCCAACCTCCATTTCGATCCCAAGAAAATCGTTCCAATTGGCACTCACCAGGAAAAAGATGGACAGCAGGTTCTTGGCTTTTCTTACTTGGAGAATGATCGTCTTGCGGAGACTTGGAAACTCACCTTGATAGGTAAGTTCTCTTTCGCAACTCCTCAACCTAAAGGAATTGCTTCGGTTTTTCCGCCCGAACTGGGGCCATTTTCTTGGAGCTTTGCAAACCCTTCTCATATTATTATCAAATTACATTTGGAGCGAGGATTACAATAAGTTGTGGATGGGCACTATTTGGTCATTGGGACCGCCCGACGCGCGTGTTCAAGTGGACGCCGATGTTTAATCCGAGAATGGAAGCTCCTCTTGCACACCAGTGTGGATTCGCCTTCCGTGATTGCTATCCAATTTTTTGATCACAATGCTTTATTTGCTATCGCAAAGTGATAGGGATACCTCTTCGTAGATTTCCGACAAAGAACACGATCCAGATTATCTATGGCTCGTGTATGCGTTGAATTAGACTTGTTGAAGGAGAGAATACCCGAGATTATTCTTGAGTTCGCCGCACAACACACGTGCAAAGGATTGTGTACGAACGGATTCCAGATTATTGTACTCATTGCAAGCATATTGGACACTCAATTGAGGGATGTTATATGAACTAAATAAAGCTCGACCACCACCATTGTTAGCGTCCGCCACCACGCAAGTTGTTGCTGGAAGACAAGTCAAGGGGCGATTGGAAATATGGAGAAGTTAAAGGGCGTAAGTTTCAATACGAAGAGTATAAATCGAAAACCCTAATTCGAACCCAACTCAAATCGCCGTGGCGTTAATCGGCGGGGTTGCTCCTAATAATCAGGCTTGGATGATGGTCAATAAGAAAGGAGCTAGGGAGACGGGAATGGTTACAAAGGATATTTTGAATTTGGCCACAAAATCGAAACACATTTATTTTGAGGCTAATAATTCAAATTGTGAAGGGTCCTCCTTAATCGATTCTCCGCCCTAGGTAATGGAGCTTTTGAGTCGCTGGATGATCTCACAAATTCAGTTGAAGGTCACGATCAGTCCTGGGAATTTAAAATTGACTTGCCTATATCAAGCGCTACTAATAAGCAGGATTACGTGATGTTGACTCTAATAAATTTGATTTAAACGCCAGAAGGAAGGTAATATGGCGTTAAGAGTCTTCCTAATTTTATGGAACAGAATCGTGCATGGTTATGAAAGGATTGAAAAATCAATTCAAAAAATGTGGAAAATATTATTGGGCACAATTTTTTCTTCTTCATAGATGAATATGGAAGCGGAAGTGGGTGATAGTATGTTTAATGGAGCGGATTTATTGGAGGATAATTTGTTGGAAGAAGGTGAAATTAAGGGAGAAAATCATGGCATGGTAACAAAGAAATGATTCAATTTACATGTTGCTTTGCATGGAAATAATGGCCATCATGGTGCACATGGAAATTTGCATGAAAATAGGGCCCACTCATCAACAATACATGCGTAATTAAGGAATGAATCTCAACAAATTGTGAAAGTGAATTCAAAAATGTCAACGGTCCAATCAATTCGCACAATGGACGTCCATATGCAGTTGGGCCCCAATTTGGCAAAGAAAGCGTGATTAAAGGGGAGAATAATGGCGCATTATCCGAAAATATTCCCTCTAAACTCTCGAAAGTCGCATCACCTTTGGAGGGTGTTATTCACAACTTATTACTAATGGGCATTTGCTTCAAAAGGTGGAAAATGGCCAAAGACATTTTGGAATTTAACACAAACATTAAGGATGGCTCATGCACCCTTTCGCCTTCATGCGCACTCAACAATGTCAGAGCCCAGATGTTTTTTTGTCCCCTTTGGATAATTCAACCCATAACCTCGATTGACCAAACATGCTCAAATATTGGGAATTTACATGGGCCCACATCTATGTCTTCCCATGCAAAAAAGGTGGAACATAACCCGCACCCCTCGACTGGGACGACAACAACAATATTGAGCAAAGCACTTCACGCCATGCATGGCAACAAGCTGCCCCTATCAATTTGGGCCAAGGTTTTACTTCCTCTCCATTGCATTATTCAGCCCATGAAAATGAGTTTAAAATGGCCCAACAATTTGTTGCCCACCCGCACCCATCCTCGACGCAAATGGATGATGATGATGGCTTGAATCCTAACTGGGCCAAATGTGTTGTTTAAACAAGTGCCCAAGCTTTTCTAGTACCCTAGCCCTGTGTTTCGATTTTAATGGTTCCAAGCCCAACTATTTCACACCTTCTCTAACCCATATCATACCGCCCACCCCAACGAACATGATTGCTCAAGCCCACTCCGCTAATTCATCTTTTCGTCCACTGTTGCTATTGCACCGACCATCGTGTTTGACTGACCGCCCCTTGTCCACTATTTACGCTATTAAGGAGGTGGGTTTATTTGATAAAATGGGCCAAATAATATGGATGCTCTCTTAGACATTGACGCCAATTCCAAAGAATTCACGTGAAGGGAAAAATGATACACTATTGCACAAGGTCTGGTAGTGATGTTAGTGTTGATCGGTCGGATAAAATCAAAAATCCGGTTGACAAAGTCTCGAAATTGACAAAGAAGACTACAAAGTCGGGCAAATTGCTTCATAATTTCCTCTACAAAGGAGGAGCGAGCCAACGACCCCAAAATCGATCGTGTGTTTCTAAATCCTCTTCTCATTCTAATTGTTAATTATGTCGATTAAATTCTTAACGTGGAATGTGAGGTATCGCTAATCCGGTAGCCAACGCCATTTGCATGTGTTAATTTCTCGTCATAAATTGCTTTTTGTTGCGCTTTTAGAACCTATGACTTTGCGCTCGAGTTTAGTTTCTATTGTCGAGATTTGGCTTTGATAATGGCTTCGAGTAATTGTTCTAATCATATCCGGATTATGTCTCACGCTTCATTTACATTTTGACATTCTTGTTGATCATGCACAACTATTACATTGTAGGTTGACATCCGCTTTGTTGCCTCAGCCTATTTATTTGACTTTTGTGTATGCTAAATGTGATAGAGTAGCTAGATATGTTTTGTGGGATACCTTGCGTGAGATTGCGATTAGTATGGAGGGTTACCTGGCTTGTTAGCGGCGACTTTAACATTTTTTTGCATGATCACGAGAGGATTGGTAGTATCACCGATAGGTCGGATGAGATGCGTGATTTTGCCTATATGATTGCCGATCGTGAATTATTTGATGCGGGGTGTGAGGGGCCTATCTTTACGGCTGTAGAGGTGGGCTTCAGGAGAGACTTGATAGGGCTTTGTATAATGAACACTGGCCGATGTGTTTACTTCTTCTATTGTTACGCATTTATCTCGTGTTCGCTCCGATCATGCTCCTTTACTCATATCTTGTCGGGTTTTGTACCGCATGTGCCTCGCTTCTTCTTTCCGATTTCAAAGATATGTGGATACGCCACCATACTTTTTGCAGGTTGTCAAGGAAGCATGGGGCATCCTAATCGTTGTTTTGGAATGAGGAGCTTGCAACACAAATTGAATAGGGTCAAGCGCAGACTCAAGATTTGGAATCACCGACGTTTGGTAATGTTTTTGATCGGGTTAGACCGGGCCGATGAGGCGCTTTGCTGCTCAGCCGTATATGATAGTGATCCGTCTCCGACTCATCTGACCGAGCTACATCGTTGTGTGGGTAGCACGAGCTATGTTTAAAAATGGAGGAGGATTTTTGGCGCCTTTAAAGTCATAGCATTAAGTGGGCAATCGAGGAGAGCGCAACACTAAGTTTTTCCACGGATTTGTTGCGGTATGTGTCGCGCTAGAATTCACTCGATTGACGATGATGGAGTGGTGATCACACAGATTATGAGATTCGGAAGTCGGGATTCAGCTTCTTTCGGTCTTCTATTGACTTGACTTGGAGTATTCGACTTCTGCCGATGAGTTCTTTCCCGGCTTCCCGATTCCGTTGATCTTGATGGATCGTGTGTTATGCCGACGACGGCCGGAGGTTCGTGAAGCGGTGTTTGGGATTGATCGCCTAGTGCTTCGAGGGCCTGATGGATTCTCATCTTTGTTCTTTCAAAGATCTGTTGGGATTTCGCCGATTCGATGTTGAGGATGCAGTGGTTGACTTTTTTCGGGTAATCTCATGCCGCCCACGCTCACGGCGACATCTATAATTCTCATCCCGAAGGTTCCTCACCCTGGAAGTGACCGAGTTTTGGCCGATTAGCCTCGTGCAACGTGACGAATAAGATTATCTCTAAAATTATGAATGCGCGGTTGGTCTCGATTCTCGCTTTGATTGTGTCGCCAATCGAGTGGTTTCACACCCTGGGCCGTGTCATCTCGGATAACATTTTGCTCGCAGAGCTTATCCATGATATCGCCTTAGCCACGGAGACTCCTAATGTGGTGATGAAGTCGATATGGCTAAAGCTTATGATAGGGTGCAATGGGATTTCTTGTATACATCTATGATTCACATGGGCTTCCCCGCTCGGTGGATTGATATGGTTGGTAGTCTGATTGAGCATTGCGCTTCTCCGCTCAAGTTAATGGTATCTCTTCCGGATATTTTCCTTCGACTGGGATCGCGGGGCAGGGGATCTCTATCTCCCGCCTTGTTTGTTCTCGGGCGGCAGAGTATTTATCCTGGGATTAGATTCCATTATTAGACGACACCGGATATGATTTATCGGACGCGACGGGTTTTCCTGACGACTCATTCGCCTATGCCGATGATGTTGTTATCTTCACTAGTATGCCGACGATGGCCTCGCCACGCTGAGACACTTTTCGAGCATTATTCGCTACTCGCCACCGCCGGTGTCCAAAAGAGTAGATTCTTTTCGCCCCACGTTATCGATTGACCGGGAGCACATGGTTCATGAAATGGCTGTGCTTTGTTCGCGATGACTTGCCGATGACTTATTTGGGTGTCCCTTTGTTCAAGCGGGGCGAATGACGAAAGAGCTCTTCCTCCCGGTGATTCGCAGGATGTTCGATAGAGTTGCCGGGTGGTCGACGGCATCTCTCCTTTCGTGGTAGGCTCGCTTCTTATTCGAGCACGCTAATGGCCACCCCGTTGCATATTCTTCAGTCATGCAGCCGCCAAAGACAAGTTATTATGTAGCTTGAGCAGATCATGGCTAGATTCTTCTCGGGATCCTATGCGGGATGAAGAAGACTCATTGATCGATTGGGATATTATCCGCCATCCTATTTCGAGGGTGGGTGGGGTTGCGCCGACTTTCGATATTGCCGACGCCGATTACAAGTTGTGGTGGAGGTTACGCGAGGCCATTCGTTGTGGGCTCAATTCTTGATCGCAAATCATGTTACAATGGGTTTCGGTCTCCCGTAGAGCCTGTAAACACATAATCATAGTCATCGTGGAGGCGCTTGAGGCGGATCGGTATTCGAGCCCAGGAGCGGATTTTTTGGTCTATTCGCGTGGTAGCCGTGTCGGGCCGGGATGATATTTGGTTTGGGCATAGGCCGCTTGGCGATCATTGTTTGGATCGGGCCGTTGGGTCATATGATGGTTGATTGGTTCATTCGCGATGGTATATGGGATAGAGATAGATTGTATCGGTCTTGGTCTCCGGATGTGGGCTTCCCCGAGAGTCTCATTGAGGATATATCCGGTTCCGATTTTCCTGGGTCGAGGATATCATGCGTGGATGTTTACCTCTCATGGGGTTCTCTATGTCTTCTCGCTTGGGATTCTCTCCGGTAGAAATGCTCTTAACCTTCAGATGGTGCCATTTGGAACGATGCTCTTATTCCTACTATCTCTATTTTCCTTTGGCGCTCCTTCGTAATCGCCTTTCCCGGGATATCAAGCTTCGTGCACGTGGCACTTCCTTGCCTCACGTTGTGGTGTTGCTTGAATAATCCACACTCATCTCCTCAGTCGAATCTATCCTCACCTCTTTTTGATGAATGATACTCGTTCGGTCCGTGTGGAATTACTTTCTTCCTTGGTTCGACAAAGACACTTCCACACACCACCGATATGATATTGTTCCTTTCATTTTGGAGGAATCGCACACACGGATCACACACGAGGCACTTGAGTTTCTTGGTTCCCCGCTTGATTTTATGGTTTATCGGACGGAAAGGAATAGTGTCAAGCATCGACACATTCCTTTTCGCTTCTCACATTATTTTAAGGTGGAGCGGTATCTCTCGATTCTTGTTTCGTGTCGGCGCTTGAGCCCTTCAGACCGTCCGGATGCTTCCCATCGTGATTTTTTTTTGGGGAATGCTCCACCACATGTTTCACGCAGCTCAGGTTGGTGATTTGGCGAGCCCCTCGGTCTCCTCGAGATCAAGTCGAACACGGATGGTTCATTTGATCGAGACACATTGATTGGGTTGGCGGTGGGGTTTGATTCGAGATCATTCGGGCACTCGTGTTGGCTTTTCATTATTCTTTCCAGCGGTGTCTAGCTTTCATGCCGAAGCTACTTGCGTTGGAGATGGGGATCGCGGCATGCCCGCGGTTGTTCTCTTCGATTTGGATCGAGTTGGACGCAGCGCGTGGTCACCACGATCACTTCCGTGGCTTGGCTCTTGGCAGTGTCAAGACACCCTCATTCGCATTCGAACATGCCGAGGACCTTCAATATTCGATTTCCCACATACATAGAGAGGGGAATCGACCACAGATCACCTAGCGGAGTTGGGAGGCGCCGCCTCTTGGCGATCACATTGTTGATGAGGGCACGGCTTCTCACCACCTCCTAGCGCTCATTCGGATGGACCAACCGGGATATCCGAGCTTCGATTTTCATAGATCATTGGTTCTCTTTTTTATTTTTTAGATATCTCATTATGATAGTCTTTCTAGATATCGTAGTGATAGGTTATTTGTTCTTTGATTTTCTCACGCCTTGACGGACATGAGATTGTATGACATTTTGATTATTTGATATACGGGTAGGGGATCACGCTTAATCCCCACCCCGGGGTGTTATTTTGCTTTAAAAAAAAAAAAAAAAAAAAAAAAATCATCGGGGGGTAAGTCTAATGGGACCAAAAGTGAATTTTTCTCATCATCCACATATAGCACTAGAAAACAAATCTTGCTCCCACTAACCTTGTGATATATACATTCATCCATGATGTTCTCTTCAAACCCGAATGAAGTGACAACTTCATGGAACTTAAAATAACCACACGATGGGATTCTTGTTTCAAACCAAATATGGATTTATTAAGCTTGCAAACTAATTGCTCACCTTTACTAGAGGAGAAACCTTCAGGTTGTTTCATATAAACAACCTCCTATAGGTCACCATTGAGGAATCTTTGTTTTCACATCCATTTGATGCAATTCATAATCAAAACGGGCTACTAATGCCATAATTATTCAAAGGATCCTTTTAGATACAGGAGAGAAAGTCTTTGTATAGTCAATTCCTTCTCTTTGAGTGAATCCTTGGCAACAAGTCTTGCTTTATATCTCTCGATGTTTCCTTTGAGTCTTTCTTAGTTTTGAAGACCCACTTACAAGTGATGGTTTTCACACCATCAAAGCGACTGACGAGATCCCAGGCTTTGTTAGATGCCATATAATCCATCTCATTTTCATGGCATTATACCATAAGTTTGATTCCTTAGAAATGATGGCCTATGAAAATATTTTAGGATCATTTTCGGCTCCAATATTATAGTCACACTCTTGTAGATATAAAACATAGTCACTTGAAATTCTTCGACCTCCTCATTCTAGTGGATCTCCTTAACCCTTCATCAACATTATCCTGGATATCGTGATTTCGTTGTTCAACCGTTGTTCAAACAGTTCATGTATCTATTGAACTTCGTGGATCTACAAGATTTGGTTCAACATCTTGTGGAATATCCAAGACCGGTTGCTCAACATACACTTGATCTTGAGGCGCATTGTTAACAACATCGATCACTCCATTACTTGAGGTAGGATAATGAGTATACGAATGATCTTTCTCAAAACTAATATCCGTAAATCGACCACTCTCACCGATCAAGTCATTTTCAAAAATTTTGCATTTCTTGATTCCACAATCTAGTGCTATGAAATGGACAATAGAATCAGATCCCTTAGACCTCTCGACATATCCAACAAAATACCCACTTATGGTCCCGGGTCCAACTTCCTTTCTTGAGAATTATAAACTCCCGTGACGGACATCCCCAAACGCGTAAATGTTACAAACTTGGTTTCCAACCCTTGAATAATTCAAAGGTGTCTCTAAGATCGACTTTGTTGGAACTCTGGTTTAATATGTACATTGCCATTTTAAGAGCTTCACCCATAAGGGGACTTCGGAATTCGAGAGCTAGCAAGCATACTTTGTACCATGTCCATTAATGTTGAATTTCTTATTTAAGCCACACCATTTTGGTCCGGAGAACAGGCATGGTATATTGGGCAACAATCCCATTCTCTTGAAGAAATCTTGCAAATGGACGGATGCTTATCCACTCTCGGTATCTTTAGGGGTGGCCATGGTTCCGAATCCGCGTTCAATTCCTCATTTTGCAAGAACCGGAACCGAAACCATCGCCTCATGGTTCGGGTTAAAGCTTTTGGAACCGATTCTCTATGGTTTTGGTCCGATTTTAATCGAAATCGTTTGTTAATCTTTTGATAATTTATGATTTTTTTAAAATGGTTTATCAATTTCGCGATTACAAAAAAATGGGAAAAGAAAGAAAAAGAATTGGACTTAATATTCAATTGAGTTTTGTACATAATATTACTAATAATATTAAATTGTCTATATATACTATTAGAGTATAGAGGAATGAAAGTTTACGTAGTTCGCTTACAATATTTGGTTTAAAACATGTCTCATGTGGTTACGAATATAAAATATTATAATAAATATTTAATATTTCTTCTAGCATATTTCACCAAATAAAAATAAAAATCGTTGTCTTTAACTTTGAAATCGCTTGTTCCACTAACTGTTCCACATACGGTTCTAACCGATGGTTAAAATTGTTCCACAATTTTTGAAACTAACGAACCAGAACCGCCTACAAGGTTCCGATTCCATTTTGGAACCGATGACCGATCAATGGTTCGGGCGAATTGACCACGATTCCGGTTCCATTGGTAACCCGATTTTGGTTCCATTTGGCAACCCCCAGTGTATCTACCATAGTACTCACCACCTTTATCCGATCTCACGGTCTTGATTTGTTTTTCGCGTTGTTTCTCCGCCTTGACTTTAAAAATCTTAAAAGCATCTAGTGCTTCATTCTTATTATTGAGTAAGTAGGGATACATATAACGTAAGTAATCATCTATGAAGGTAATAAAGTACTTATCACGATATGCATCCAAATATGGACTACAAATATCCGTATGAATAATTTCCAATATTTTAACTCCTCTTAGCACCCTTCTTTGACTTGTTAGTCCGCTTGCCCTTAGTGTAGTCTATACAAGTCACAAAATTGGAAAAATCCAGAGTACTAAGTACCCCATCATTTACCAATCTTTTAACTCTATCAATGGAGATGTGTCCCAATCTCCGGTGCCACAACATAGAGGATCTTTCATTCATAACACATCACTTAATACCTACAGTATCATGAACGTGCAAACCAGTACAATTGCATCATTTTGCAAATTAAGGCAAAAAAGACCATCAGACATAATACTGCATCCAATAATATCAGATCTATAAGATAAACTTAAATAAGAGTCTGAAACGTTAAAGGAATAACCAGATGATACCAGTCTTGAAACATAAATCAAATTCCTAGCAAAACTAACAATATAAAAAGTTTTTTCTAGAAACAAAATAAAACCATTGTGTAAAACTAGTTTGCACGTTCCTACTGCTTCCACACGTGAGGGCATCTTATTTTCGGAGTAGATGCTTTGCTCACTTCCTACTGGTTCTCGCAGGTTTTGCAATCCCCGCAAGGAATTTGTAATATGGATTGTTGAACCGTAATCAATCCACATGTGTTATGATTGACATCAATCATATCGATTCATAACAAACAAATGAAAGTTGAGTATCTTTCTTTTCAAGCCACTTCAAGAATTTAGGGCAATTCTTCTTTTGTGCCCTTTCTTTTTGCAAAAGTAGCACTTGCCTTCTTTCTTGATGTCCTTAATGGAGAAGAATTCTCTCCTTCCAAATCTTATAATTGTCCCCATTGAGCTCAGAAACATCAAATTTCATATCAGAGAAGTTAACTGGTTGAATAATTGCATATAATAAACATACTTATATCATCAAATTTGAAGCTATTTTAAGCAATATAACATGTTATACCAATGTAAATCATGTTAAAATATAAATCTAGAGACATAAAACTTGTCTGTGGGTCAAAATTTTAATTCAATCAGATTCATTTTACCTTTATGACAAAATTATCAAATTATTTCCTTTTTCTAATTCATGTGGGTAAATTAGAAAATCTAATTTGATATTTTATCCTAGTCAATTATATTAATACAATAAAATTTCTTGTGGGATAAATTTTATCATATTACGTATAATTAACCACAATTTATGTCTAAATCCACATGTTATCATAAATCCAAACTTAATATATACTTTTTTATTTGTAATAGATGTTGTGGCTACTCTTTTATCAATAAAAAAATTATATTAATCACTTCGACATTTATCTTAATGAGAACTAAATTTTATAAATTCCAGCAATATCTAAGTTAAAATGACATGTTAAAATTTGTAAATAAATTCTCGTGAATGAAACATAAATTGCATGATTATACAAAATATCATGCACTTAAATGATTTATATGCATTAACCAAATTAATCATATATGAACATTAATAATATTCGAGAATAGCACAAAAAATATTTAATTGTGTATCAAATTAATTATGGATGAATTTCTCATTATTTAATACTATGATCAAGGAGTTAGTTATGTAATATAACCAGGACACAATATAGCGAAGAATAATAAAATTTTTTAATCGACATACACTATCGTGCCATATCACACCCACCAGTGTATTTAAATCAGTGCTATTATTTTTTAAATTTTTTCCTCTTCACGTAAAAACCGATCAGCCCCAAATAAATTCCAAAAAGTGAGAATGTTGTCTGCTCAAAAATGGACTTAAGATCGCAAAAACAAAAAAAAAAAGCCGCAGAGACCCAATATTATACTCGTAAGTCTCATTTTTAATATGTCAAATCATGTGATTTATAACCCACAATCCATGGGAAAAAAATCCACATAATATTTGAGATACCAATAACCCAAAAAAATGGATTTATATATCATTTTTGGTTTATCAAAAACATGAATCCAAAAATAAAATCGAAAGATATATCATCCACAAATTCAATTCGAACCGGATGAAATCAGATTTATATAGTCGAAAATTTCGAACACATGGACAAGAAAAACATATATCAGGAAAAGCAAGGCAGGGTTAAATCGCTTCCGATACCAAATGTAAGTTAAAACTATTTATTCATGTTTCTACATCTACTATCTACTAGTATCCTAAATGTCCGAATATTTCTATAAATTTTTGGATAGACTAAAATACCCTTCTAAATGACTGGACTACAATATCCCTATGTTTAATGGTAAAATCGTAATTATGCATAGCCTAATGAAAAGGTTTCTCTTTGATTCTTAAACTCAAAAAGCGTTAGGTTTCCTCTTCCTCAATTACTCGCTATCTAAACTCACTTGCGTCTTTTCAAATTGTAAAAGAATTTTGATCCCTCTTTCTTCTTCTTTTTTTTCTCGTTTTTTCTAAGCAACAAAATGGAACAAAGACTCCCGCGGCAACTCCGTGTGAAACTCCGTTGGCTTACACGCTTAAAAAGCCCCAAATTCAGTTTTTTTGTTTATTCTTTTTCCTTTTTGCTCAATTTTTGGTTGTTGATCGTGTTTTTTTCTACTTTTTTTCGTGAGAGTTTCTTTGTGGAAATTTGTAATCGAAGTTTCGATTAATTATTTGATTACCACAATCCCGTCTTTCTTTGTTTGGGTGAGTCAAATTCCAGGGATTATGTAATTAAACAATTTCACATATATGAAAGATCAGATGTAAGTCCAAGCGGATACGATAATCTAGAGGGGGTGAATAGATTATCTCCATTGTTTCGATTATGCCTCTTTTTCGAATCAAATAAGCCAAGACAATAATAAAGGTGCGGGAAGTAAACAACACGCGTCGACTTATAGAGTTTCAACCCACCAAGGGCCTAATCTCTACCACCCCAAAGATATCAGGGATGGATTTCAAAAAGGAGAAAAAATTATTAATTACCAAAATTAATACTACACCTTACAACATCACCTTGAAGAGCACCACACTCTTCTTCAACACCACCTTTGAGATTACCACAATCTCCACCAGCACCTTGTGAAGATTACCACAATCTTCAATCATGAAGAACACCAAATTCTTCAACACCTCAAGAGCATCACTCTTGCAACGCCTATCACCTAGATCACCCAAGTGTATTCTTTCCACAAGAATACTCACAAGTATGTCTTATGTTGAATGATGACTAAAATCAAGATTACAACTCAATAATGAATATTACAATTGTAGGTCCCAAGGGGTGTGAGTGTAAGGTTTAGAAGGGGGTTGAATAAACCTTACCAACTTTTCAAATTTAGTCCTTTTAAATATTGAGTTAATACTACACTAAGTCATTGATGGACAGCTAAGTTAGTTAATCACGGAGTTGGCCACTCAACAGACTGATCGAAATTTGTTGATAGAATAACTCATTGTTTTGACTAAAGACTTAACTTGACTGTGATATGTTTTTCAAATAAGACTTAACACCCTTGATTTTGGTTTAAGTTTGTTTCAATACTTGGTTTTAGCACTTTGTTGATTATCAATTGGATAGCAAATTTATCAGCAGATATAAATGTAATATGCAGAAATTAAAGTGCTGAAATGTAAATGACACAATAAATTTTTATAGAGGTTCGAAGATGGGGTAATTCTTCTACTCCTCTCTTCTCCAACTCCTGGAGGAATCCACTAAGTATTGATCAATATACGAGTGGTTAATGTACCCGACATACAAGTCTTAATCACACACGGTGACTTGATCCTTTGGGACTCGGCCGAGATGCTTGGTCACGAGTCTGGCTTTCTCATACGACCAGCTTCTTCTTCACAGGGTACTGCCTTGTCTTGCTACTACAGCCCACTTGCTCAAGTTCCTTGGATTTGATCACGAAGCCCTCCAAATAACTTAAGCCTGGTTCGACCGAACCTTCCTACAATCCTTCGTGGAATGTAGACCCTTGATTCTTCGAATGTTTCCTCTTCAACTGATTGAAGTCGTCTTTTCCTTCACGGTGAGTGTATGATTGATTTCTTCGTAATGTAGGCTTGAGGATTGAGCGTTTAATTACTTGAGAATATTTCAGGTTACAAATGTTTCTTTCTTGCTTGTATTCAATTCTCGATTGTCAAGGTAACATTTTCTCAATAAAACTCCTCACTTTTTATAGTGGTCTTTCAAAAATCGCCCGTTGAAGAGATAGGCTTATTTTTGAAAGTCACTTGTGGTCGTTGGCTTGTCTTGTTGCAGTTCTTGGAATTGACATTTTCTCGTATAAATGATCCTTCGCCTTTTCGTAACCGACATGTGCAGTGCTTCCCATTGGTTTATTCCTTTTGCACGCAGGGGCTATGCACTTTAAGAAAAGTAGTATGGAAGTATTACTTGTTTAAGTAATTCTCTTGATTTCTCAGGCAACGGATCTCTTTCAGCTTATCTCGACTTGATCGCATTTCCTTGCCTTTCCTAGGTGACTTCGAGTCGCCTTCCAATCATGGATGACTCTTTCGTCACTTCAACTTAAGACTTGGCTATCTTGAGTTGACTTGATCGATACTTTACTCAATCGCATCTCACCGCACCTTCATCGAGTTCCTATCTTCTCTTCTTTCCCATACTCACCGCCTCACAATGAGTCTTCCTTCTAGTCTCCAGTTGTTTTCTTGCATGTTCAGCATACCGACTTAAACTTCGACCAGCCCTATCTATTACAATGCAATTTACAAAAAATGGGGTGCCAACTTCCTATTCTAAGTTTTACATGGCATTCATCAAAATCTACAAAATAATTTCCCAACAATTTCCCCCTTTTTGATGATGCCAAAACTTAAAACATACATCAATAATTAAACAAAGAAAGATACATACAGCAAATGTAGAATCACTTAATGTATGCTTAGAATATATCTTTTATTGATCATAACATTCTTGTTCTTTACATAGTCATTTTACAAAGTGTATCGAGCTTGAATTAAAAGAAAATGTATCGAGCTTAAATGGACCTTAAAGTAACCATGTTGTTCTATATCTCCACAAGTATAGAAATTGTACAATTTTATTCAATGTACGTAAGACTTACATAAAAATGTATTTACATAGTAAAATACATGAAGGGGTGGACAAAGAACACTTCATCTCCTTTGCCGCTCCTTCTTTCATCTTCTTGACTCTGTCATCTTCTCGACCTTCTTTCTCTTTTTCTCATCTTCACCACCTTCTTCTTTTTCATACGCCTTTCCTCGCGCCTTCATCTCTTCTCGTCTTTCTTTGTCTTTCCTCCCATAGCTGAGTTTGTTTTTTATTTTCCTCTTCAATTCTCTTCACATACTCAAAGATTGTTCTTAGCCACTTGCGGGTTAGCTACTTCGTCAAATCCAACCCAATAGATCCCTCCTTTCTTGCCTGGATCTATATACTCAATATTTTTGGGCGAGGTCTCAGGTCCAAACCTCTTCATCCACTCGCTTCTTTCTCGCCCTCCTCGGGCGTATCAGACGGGTCTTTTTCCCAAATTGAGTGACTAGCAGAGTGACCACGAGAGAGATCGCAAGAGTCCGTCGCTGCTCGCCTTCTTCACATAGTGTGAGACCTTTTTCCCAAGATAAATCCTGTGCTTGAGCCGTGGACATATTTGCGAAGTAACCTTTGAGATGCGAGCATCTTGAATTCATCAATAGATCTTGCCTTGGTTCCAAAGATTCGAAATGGCATAGGTGTCTCTGTCTCGCTCGGAATGCCTCCATGTTGTTTGAGAATATCCATAACTCGGGCATCCATCCTTTTTCCACTTCCTTCATCCCTCGCTTCAATCTGTCTTTCTCTTTTCAAACCATAGGTACAAAGCAGAGTGTTGGAGTGGCAGAGTCATCGGGAGTTTCTTTGATGATATCCAGTTTGACAAGACCTTGTTGAGGGGTTTTAGCAACCATCAAGGTCACATCTTTCGAACCTTCCCCTCAACGGATTTCCCTTTCTTCTCTCTTATTACTTCCTCACTGTCTGTCCCTTCACAAATGCTTCCTCCTTCTCGCCTTCAGATCCCTTCGGGCGCCTTTAGGTATTCCTCTTCCCTTTTTGGCATCATCAAATGAGAGAGGAACTCCTAGAAACAAGCTAGCAAGCAAGAAGTCTAGTCTTCCGATAGTCGAGTTCTGCTTTCAATCTGCCTGCGGAATATCTTTGCATGGAACTGAAGTGCGGGTGGCGTTGGATTCATTTGCTACCAACTTTTTTCTCAGCCATGAGAAGATCGAATTTTCGATCCATATTCTCTTCCACGCGCAGAGCTCGTTCTTATTGTGTTCACGCAGCAGCCTTTATCTCTCGTGGTGTGAGATTCATGCATTTGTTCGATGTGCTCTTGCAATTTTGTCTTTGCATCAAGATTCTCACCCGCCGTGACTAGCAACTTGTTGAACAATGTCCTAAAATATCGAGCTTGTTCCACACGCATTGTCTGGCCGCTATTGCCACCACCCGGATCCTCGACTATTATGCCGCAAATCGCCATAAGGTTGGCGTCTCGTTATCCGACCTCATGTCCGGTGAGGCCTGGTGCCTCTCCATCTTTTCAATCTCAAAAATAAGGCTTTGAAGACTTCCCGAACTTCACTGTCTCCTCTATTTCGGGTTGACGCCAAGCACAAAGTCATAGTCGGTGGAACAATGGTGTCTCGATGGAATAACGAGTGGGTTCGTGGAAGCGCCGCGATCTCTAGGCGATTCTTCGGGAGGTCGTACCTCCAGAGATAAAGGAAATGATTCGATGATAGGATCATCACGGGCAATTGGAATTGCTCAATGATAAATGGTGCTCGTGAAGTCCCCTGTAGTCGAACCTGCTGCGGCTTGGGAGCTCGCGCAGATGGACTCTGTTTTTGTGGTCTGTTGTGAAGTTGACCCTTGTTGAGCCTTGTTGAGCCTCAATTTGTCTCCTCGGCTTCGTCGGTCTCACCGGGTTTTTCCAAATGAGTTGGTGGTCTCGGCTTTATCGGAAGCATCATCGGACGATGATGAGATTTCCATGGGTGGCTCATCATCAAAGTTGAATGTTTGGCGAGTAGTCTTGAGGTCGACTTACTCGTGGTTGGAACATCCTCGGTGAGTCTTTTTGATCCGCAATAGGGGATGACTCGCCTTCATCTTCACCTTCGGATCCCGGAAAAGTTACATCAGATTATCGGGAATCGTGGAAGAGCACATATCTCCTTTTCTCGATGGATCAATGATAGCGGGAGGATGTTCGTGCTTGATCTCTTTACCCGGAAGTCTCAACCTCCCGTTGGCCTTCATTACCCCATGCGTCTTAATCGCTAGTGAGGCCTTGGACATGTTAGTCCAAGTGGCTACAATAATCTAGAGGGAGGGTGAATAGATTATGCCGATTTTTCGCAAATCACACTCTCTTTCAAAACGAGTAAATAACAAGAATATAAATGCTGAAAATAAACAACACTCGTTGATTTAAAGAGGTTCAACCCACCTAGGGCCTAATCCTCTACCACCCCAAAGATCTCAGGGATGGATTTCAAAAAAGAAAAAGATTTTATTAATTTACCAAAAATTAATACAACACCTTGAGGATTACCACAACCCTCTTTCACCACCTCGAGGATTACCACAACCCTCTTACAACACCTTTGAAGATTAACACAACCTTCAAACACCTATCACCTAGATCACCCAAGTGTATTCTTACACAAGAATACTCACAAGGATGTCTTGTGTTGAATGATGACCAAAATCAAGATTACAACTCAATAATGATTGATACAATATGAGTACAAGTGTAATCAAGAATTGAAAGCCTAGACCTCAAATAAGTGCAAGTGAAAGTGCTTAGGCTAATACAACAAGATATATGAAAGTGTTTGCTCAATTGCTCTTTTGCTTGTATATTGTGTTGTTGTATCCTGTTGCTTGAATGAAGCCTCTATTTATAGGAGAGGACTTGGCTTTCATTTCCGACATTGGCTCCTCCTTGGGGAGTGATTTGCTGCAAAAGAAACCATTTAAAATGATCAATATAGTGTTAGAAATCAATCCCACAAAATAGGGAAAAGTTATGCAAAACGCAACGGGTAGTTTTGTCGATAAACATGGGGGTTCGACCGGTCGCTTGCAGAGATAAGATTGAAATTGAATTCTGCGAATTTTTACACAGGGGGACCGGTCGAAGGGGCATGCGACGGCCGCCCTTAGTCTGTGACGGTTGCCCTTGAAGATTTTACGAAAGAGAAGTCTAGAACAAAAATCCAACTCCTGTGCAGTGTCGTCACGGCCGACCGGCCGCTTCGCCTGCTTTTACTTACGTCCCATTTTTGCTTTCGGCTCAACTCAGTACGGGTTGCCTATGGGAGGCACGGTCGAGCCTGAAACAAATGTGTTGTCCAATGTTTTATTGAAAATAAACTTCAAGAAATTCTCCGAAAAATAGTAAAAACATTTTAAGTTGATCGGAAGTATTTAGACAACATTTAGGGACATAGTTTTGGTTTAAAAACTTATTTGAACAAAATCGAACATAATCATCAAAATCATGATAAAAATATTTATCTAACAAACTCCCCTTTTTGATGATTACAAACCAAAACAATTTTCTTGAGGACGATTTGAAAACCAAATAAAAATTTTCGGTTTACGTGTAAACTATCGTTAGAAGTATTTCATACAAAGCTCCCCTATTTGTGAGCATATCAACAAACGATTATTATAAGTAAGAAGCACAAGCTATAACAAGCTTATATAGAATGCATCATGAGCTAATGAGCTCCCCCTGTCACAAAACTTATAATCAATTTCATCCGAGTCCAAAATTCAAGCCATAGACTAGGTATTAGAGTCCACAATACTTATTGCGAGCTTTTATTAGCTTTTCTTGAGCTAACGAGCCAATATCCTGTTTCTCCCTTTTGAATCATCAAAAAGAATGTTAGAATGGTGAAAACACCATACAATAATATCAAAGTGCGCCAAAGGGACGGTTTATTAACCGTTGAGCAATTAAAGCATAATAATCCAAGGAAAATGGGAGAAATGTAATATGAAGAGTTCATACGCTTGTTTTGTTTGTCAAAACATGATCTCAATAAGTATAGAAGACTTTTGAAAGCAATAGAATCATGTATAAGTTGAAATTTTCATTGCGACATATCATCGAACACCTTATGTGCGTTAAAAATAAGAGAGGTTGTATATAACCTTTGTAAATGGTTCAAGCCAAAACTTTTCAACATCAATTCAAGTCAATCATCATACATAACAACACAACAACCAAGCTCATCATGATCATACGAAAATTACATCAAAAATTTTCAAGAAAATCGAAAACTCAAGGGTTCAACCTAATTTGGCAAAAGAAGCGAAATTCTTACCATTTGATCGGAAAAGAGTGAGCCATAATGATGATGATCATGCTATATAATGTCCATGTTGTGTAAAATATGCATGAAATCCATTTTTGAATGAAATTTGAGTGAATTTGGCAAAGGGGACGAAAAATGGCCAAAAATTTGTTAAAATGAAGAATCTTTCAAGATTAACGTTTAAAAGCCAAAATATAGCTTAGGCGACCGATCGAGGTTGAGGGCGACAGTCGAGGTTGAGGGCGACCGGTTGCCCTCAACTCCTTCACTCCTCACTGTCTTGTCTTGTCAGGCTTTTTCCAAAATCCGAATTTTCAACCAAAAATCCCATTTTTCGCCCCTAAGTTTTTAAAAAAACATGCAAAATGCAAACGTAAGCTTCATTCAATATGCATTATGCCTAACCGAGCTCGCATCGATGAAAAAGTCTCGGAAGATAGCGGTTTTGTGAAAATATCGCTAATTGATCTTGAGATGGTACAAAAGATATCTCAATTTTACGTTTTGAAACACAATCCCTTAGAAAATGATGTCGAATCTCAATATGTTTAGTACGGTTATGATGAACCGGGTTTTGAGCAATATTTATAGCGGATATATTATCACAAAAGATAGGTACATTTTCAAAAGAGCATTTGTAATCCGCTAAGGTTTGTTTCATCCAAAGAAGTTGAGTACAACAAAATGCGGCGGAAATATATTCGGCCGGCCGTTGAAAGAGAAACACGATTTTGCTTCTTTGAAAACCAAGAAACTAGGCAATCGCTAAAAATTGACATGATCCGCATAGTCCAATCACTATAACCTTTAAGAGAAAAATTTTCATTCTTTGGATAAAATAAACCATATTGAATGGTGCCTTTCAAATATCGAAAAATCCTTTTAACGGACTCATATGAGATTCTTTGGGATTGCTTTGAAAACGAGCACATAGGCATACGGCATGAAGAATGTCCGGTCTACTAGCGGTTAAATAAAGTAAACTACCAATCATACTCGATACTTTGATTCATCCACGGACTTGCCTTTCTCATCTTTGTCAATTTTGACATTTGTTGCCATAGGAGTAGAGACGGTTCTTCCTTCTTCAATGCCGAACTTTTTCAAAAGTTCTTTTGTATACTTTGATTGCGAAATATAAATACCTTCTTGACATTGCTTAATTTGAAGTCCAAGAAAGAAGTTAAGCTCCCCTATCATACTCATCTCGAATTCTCTCTTGCATTAACTTAGAAAATTTCTTGCACAAAGAATCATTAGTAGCACCAAAGATAATATCATCAACATATATTTGCACAAGTAAACAATCTTGCCCTTTTTCAAAAACAAATAGAGTTGTATCAACTTTACCTCTTATAAAACCATTTTGTAAAAGAAAAGAACTAAGCCTATCATACCATGCACGGGGTGCTTGTTTTAAACCATACAAGGCCTTTTTAAGTTTATAAACATCATTAGGCCTAGAAAAGTTTTCAAACCCCTGAGGTTGTTTTACATAGACTTCTTCTTTGAATAATACCATTTAAGAAGGCGGATTTAACATCCATTTGGTAAAGTTTGAAATTTTTAAAACAAGAATAGGCAAGCAAAATACGAATAGCTTCTAAACGTGCTACTGGTGCAAAAGTTTCATCATAGTCAATACCTTCTTCTCGACAATACCCTTGAGCTACTAAACTTGCCTTATTTCGAACAATGTTGCCTTGATCATCAAGTTTGTTCGGAATACCCATTTTGTGCCAATAATGGTTTGAGAAGGAGGACAAGGTACCAATTCCCATACATCATTTCTTTCAAATTGATTCAACTCCTCTTGCATCTCTAGAAACCAATCCTCATCCTCAATAGCTTCTTTAGCATTTTTAGGCTCTTTTTGAGAAATAAGAGCTTTCTCGGCAAATTTTCTCCGAGTCATCACTTTGTCAAGGGGATCACCAATAATAAGATCTTTTGGGTGATCTCCTTAAATTTCAATGCAACGGGAAGATCCGAGATATCATCTCTATCTTCTTGAGGACCATTTGAAGTGGACGGTTGATCATTTGATGTAGACGGTTGATCATCAATTTGAATAATTTGTTCAATAATATCTTCCTCATCACTTTCATCATTAGGAATTCTTTCAACTCCGAAGCTTCATTGAATTTAACATGGATGGATTCTTCAACAACTCCACTAGTCTTATTGTAAACCCGATATGCTTTGCTTTTTGTTGAATATCCCATAAATATCCCTTCATCGGCCTTAGGATCAAGTTTGTCCAATTGATCCTTGGTATTCAAAATAAAGCATTTACAACCAAATATCTTGAAATAACTAATATTTGGAGTTCTACCTTTCCAAAGCTCATATGGAGTTTTATTCATTTTAGGACGAATATAAACTCGATTAATGACATAGCAAGCGGTACTTACGCTTCGCCCAAAAATACTTTAGAAGTGAAAATTCATTGAGCATGGATCGACTCATTTCTTGTAATGTCCGATTTTTCCGTTCGCTACTCCATTTTGTTGAGGTGTCCTTGGAGCCGAGAAATTATGAGCATATCATTTGGTTTCACAAAATACTCTAAATTCACCATCAAATTCTCCACCTCGATCGCTTCGAATAGACTTGATAGTATCTTCTTTTTCATTCTCAATAAGTCTACACAACTTAACAAACTCATTAACGGCATCGTTTTTATTGGTAAGAAAAAGAGCCCAAGTATATCTCGAAAAATCATCGACTATAACAAAAGTGTAATGTTTTCCACTTAGACTAGCCAGTACTAATGTCCCCCGTACAAATCAAGGTGAAGCATTTGTAGGGGTTTGGTTGTGGAAATTTCATTTTTGGGCTTAAAACTACTTTTAACTAATTTGTTCTTTTGACAAGTGTCACATAAGCCAGGATTTTCAAAATTCAATTTGGGTAGTCCTTTCACATGTTGGTTTTTGTAAATGTTTTTCAAATTTTTGTATCCAACATGTCCAAGTCGCCTATGCCATAAACTAGTTAAATCATTATTGGCGACTAAACAAGAAACAATTTGACTAACCAAATCACTTGTACAAATTTTGTAAAGATTGCCTTTTCTATTTGCTTCACAAATAATTTCACCATTTTTAAGAATAAGGCATTTTTCTTTATTAAAGGAAACATCATATTTTCAATCACAAAGTTGGCTAACACTTATCAAATTAAACTTAAGCCCTTCAACTAATAGAACATTACTAAGAGAGAAAGAAGACTTACCAATTTCTCCATTTCCAAGAATCTTTCCTTTGCCATTGCCGAACATGACCATACCCTCTTCTTGGAGTTTGATGTTGGTAAAAGTTCTCTCCTCCCGGTCATATGGCGTGAACATCCGCTGTCCATGAGCCATTTTGAATCTTCCATTGTGGTTATAGCCCATATTACCTACAAAAGAATTTCTTTTAGGTACCCTATAATTTTGGGGTCCATGGGGTTAGTCTTGAGACCTTTGGGTCTCCAAACATGTCTTGAGCTATTTCTCAATTTGCAATTATTAACATAATGTCCAACTTTGCCACAATAAAAACAAGTAGGAGTATTATAATTATTAGCACGTACAAAAAGTCGGACCTTGGTTATTTTTCTTAAAAACACTTTGAAATGGCTTATAACCAAGTCCCGATTTGGAATGCTCACCTCTTTGTGCATCTAAATTTTTGTGACTTTATCCGTACTTATGTTGAAACGATGCATATCATTTTTCAAACATTCAATTTCTTTTGTGAGCAATTCTTTTTCGGTTTCAAGAGAATGAATACTAGTAAGAGTAAGAGCATGAGCTTTGTCTAGAGATTCATAAGAGGTAAATAATTTTTCTTTTTCAACCTTAATCTCCTTATGCTCCTTTTTCAAATTTTTGTATTTAACGATTAAATTTTGAAACTCAATTTGCAATTCATCAAAATCACATTGCAAGCCATCAACTATGGAGGAAGTAGAAGAATTTGAGTGTACCTCATTGTTTTCATCGTCTATAGCCATGAGACCATGTTCGTATCTCCTTCCTCATTGGTTGTTTCGAGTAGTTCATCCCATGTTTTGACTTCCGCATTTAGAGCCTTTTTTTTGTGAAAGGCTTCTTTTTCTTTTGCTCCTCTTCATCGAGCCGCAATTGGCAATGAAGTGCCCGGGTTTTCCGATTTAAAGCAAGCATTATCTCTTGGTTTTCTTGCTTTATTTTTATTTACAAATTTTGCAAATTTTCGAACAAGTGCGGCCATCTCCTCATCATCATCATCATTATCATAGTATGGATTATTAGAAGAAGAGGCAAGACCTTTAGGAATAATTTGCATACCCGATTGATTTGTGGATGGTTTGGAATTTTTCCTCTCCTTGAGATAGACTTCATAGATGAGTAGATTTCCAATAAGTTCATCAAACTTGAGTGTCTCAAGATTTTGTGCCTCCGTGATTGCCGTTACTTTTTCGGACCATGACCCAGGAAGTGCATTCAATACCTTGGTCACCTTGTCTTCTTCGGAGATGGCCTTGTCGAGGGCCACAAGAGGATTGACAATATTGTCAAGCCTTTCCACCATCTTGGAGATGCTTTCGCCATCATACATGTTAAAGTTTTCGAAGTCTTTCACAAGCATTGTCTTTCTTGCTTGCTTGACTTTCTTAGTCCCTTCATAGATTGTCTCCAATTTTTCCCAAACCTCATGTGCCGACCTTATGCCTCTTATGCGATTGTACTCGGTGGCGGTAAGAGAACAATGCAAAATATTTAAGGCCTTACCGTTTAGAGAGAAAGCCTTTTTGTCGTTTTTCATCAAACTCCTTGAAAGGTTTAGGAGCCAAAGTGCCATCCTCCGATTTCTTTGTTGGTTGATCAACTCCTTCAATGACCACATTCCAAATGTCGAACCCGCACCCTTGTAGGGAAGCACTCCATACGGTCTTTCCAAAATGCGTAGTTGTTGGCGTCGAATAGTGGTGGCTTATTGGTGGAGGCGCCCGATGGTGAGATGAGAATCATTTGTAGCCATGGATCTTTCCTCTTTACTCGGAACGAGCTAGCCAAAGAGTTTGGCTTTGATACCACTTGTTAGTCCAAGTGGCTACAATAATCTATAGGGGGTGAATAGATTATGTCGATTTTTCGCAAATCACACTCTTAGAAATCAATCCCACAAAATAGGGAAAAGTTGCAAAACGCAACGGATAGTTTTGATAAACATGGGGTTCGACTGGTCGCGTAGAGATAAGATTGAAATTGAATTCTGCGAATTTTTACACAGGGGGACCGGTCGAAGGGTGCGGCGACGGCCGCCTTAGTCGTGGACTGCGTTGCCCTTGAAGATTTTACGAAAAAGAGAAGTCCTGGAACAAAATCCAACTCCTGTGTCAGTCGCCGCCGGTCGACCGGTCGACTGGGCCGCTCTACCCTATTTTACTTACGTCCCATTTTTTTGTTTCTCGGCTCAACTCAGGTACGGGTTGCCCTATAGGGCGATCGGTCGAGCTCGAAACAAATGTGTTGTCCAATATTTTATTGAAAATAAACTTCAAGAAATTCTCCGAAAAATAGTAAAAACATTTTAAGTTGATCGGAAGTATTTAGACAATATTTAGGGACATAGTTTTGGTTTAAAAACTTATTTGAACAAAATCGAACATAATCATCAAAATCATGATAAAAACATTTATCTAACAGACATCCCCTTCCACAAAGTGTCACTGCCTTGGGGTCTTCGTGGTGGCATCCATTTGAGTCTCAACTCCATGGATTGCACTTTCGTTCCAGTGTTAACTCCCGAGCAGTTCCTTCATGTGCCTCGATCGCATCAGCGCGGCCATTGGCTGCAGAGCGGTTGGTACCTCGATTGAGACAGTCTCAACTATCTCGAGCCTCGTTGATGACCACTTGTTGTGTATTTTGTGGTTGTTCCTTTTCCACTTTGCCTCCGAGATTCATTGTGGAGTCACGCAAAGATCCTCCGACCTTGCCGCAGTGGAGGGAGTTTCCCCTCACCTGGCACACCGGTGAGTGACTTGGAATGGGGTCACTCATCTCCGGACTCACTGTTCCCATTGAGTGTTCAGCCATTGGGGCAGGTGGTAAGACACCTTCATTAGGGTTGGCTAGACCGGGGTCCCCACAATCCCGTTTCATCGCCGCATTACCCTTAACACCTTCCTCCGATGAGGGAAGTGGTGGCAAGAACAACAATGGCAATATGCCGCACCACTCCCATAGGATCTATCTCCGATTGTGATTTGGATGACTCCCTAGTCCTCCGTCATTCTTTGCTCATGTAGGATTCTCGATTCTTGCATTGCTTTACGCATTTGCAACTCGTCTGCGTGGGCAAAGAATAGGTCCAGATCCTCATCACTTTCTCGATAGAATGTCGAGGTGAGGATGTGTATGTTCTGTGGTGCCGGTGAGAGGCGGACATCGGCCTTCTCACGTGCCTCAGCCTTCTTCGCCAACCTTTCTTTCTCCTTCTCTTTAAAGATATTTAGAATGTCCAAACAGTTTTTCTTCATCAAGAGCTTGCACCACATTGGTCTTTGAATCATTCCGGATCGACTCAACTTCCACTTCCTCCACTCTCACGCACGATTTTGGATGTATAGATAAGGTGGGGAGAGGATCATCACATCATCATCATCTCCAACATCTTCTCCTTGTGTCCCTCGTTCTCGGGATAGAAGGTAGCAAGCTTTGGTGCTCCATACCGTCACCGCGTCTATTGCGGAGGGGATATAACCCTATCAACAAAGTAGTTTGCTTTCTCGGCCTACTTCTTATGTCTCAATTGTTCGAACTATAATCAGTGTCTTCGGTTGCCTCTGCTGATTACCTTGGCAGACTTGGTGCGTTTCATCAATAATTTCGGAGACTCATTTGGTTTTCAAGCTAACGCTTGAAGATTTTTCTTCTTCTCTTTGTTTGTACAGATGGACTTTTGGATCGGATAAGGTTTCTTCGAGTCCTCGGGCGGTGGGGGCGGTGTCGTCGTCTTCTTCTAAGAAGTGGCCCGTGGCTTATCGATTCTCCTTTTCTTGACGACCGGAGAAGGTATTTGACATTTCTTCTCCAGCCGCGTCAGCTGGGGTAGGGAAACACACATGCGGGAGCAGGTGACTACCGCTGCGCAGGGGCGGGGAGCAGATATCTTTTTCTTCGCCGCAGCAGGGGTAGCGATCTTCTTCGCGCCTACAGAGAGAGCCTTCTTTTCTTTGAGGAGGGGAGACAGAGTTGTATCATCAGTGGTGGTCACCGATTCCCCCTCACTCGTGACGCTCTTTTAGCGTAGGCTCTCTTCAGTGCGCTGAGAGGTTTGATCGAAACATCCTCTTGTTTACATAGAACGCCTTTCCATGTCGAAGAGGACTTCATTTACTTCCATCATTCGCCAATCACCGGCCGTATCCCGGGAACCTCCAAATGTACCATCCTCTGAAGGATTTATTCCCAACATTGCGAGTCTGCGTATACAAACTCGGCCTAGTTCACTTTCTTCTCTTCAATGATCGCAACAATCACGGTCAACTTTGCTTTGGACAATCGGTCAAAGCTCCCAAATTTGATGTCTATGCATTTGGCGATTTATGTCCAAAGAATTTGTGGTAGTCCTCCTTCAAGACCTCTTATTAGTCAGATAGACTATTTTCACAAAGATAATCGGACTTGGCTACTTCCTTCCAAGTAGAAAGCCATGTCGACATCACTTCATAAATTTCCGACACTCCTTCCACCAGAATAACAAGCGGTGTTCCGCAGATCCTGGCGGTAATGGTGAACTCCTTTCCATGAACAGAGGACTTGATTCCCTCATCGTGAACTGAACCTCGGCGTTCACGTAGAACTGTGCGACCTCTTCTACGTAGGTCATTGGGAACTCCATCGTCAAAAATGATCTTAATCCAGATTTTTCCGGTTTCAAGAATCTTCTTCACGAGGTGTCATCGGACCCCTTCATGAGTAGATACCATTTCGAGATGTTTTACCGAACGAAACTTGAAAAATGAACTGAGGATTGATAGGGTTTTGAGAGAAAATTTTTGCTTTTGCTTTCGAGAGAGAGATGAAAGTTTTGGGTAAAGTGAGTGAGAAACGGACAAAAATGGTTTAAGTATGGTTTATGAAAGGACGTGCGGTTGGTTGTAGGTCCCAAGGGGTGTGAGTGTAAGGTTTAGAAGGGGGTTGAATAAACCTTACCAACTTTTCAAATTAGTCCTTTTAAAAATTCGAGTTAATACTTCACAATTTGTGTGTCCTTGATGGACAAACTAAGTTAGTTAATCAAGAGAGTTAGTCACTCAACAGATTCGACCGAGCCGTTGATAGAATAACTCATTTGTTTTGACTAAAAACTTAACTCTTGTGATTTGTTTTATTGGAAGACTTAACACCATTGAATAAAGTTAAGTTTGTTTTAATACTTGGTTTTAGCACTCAGTTGATTATCAATTGGATAGCAAATTTATCGTGAGATAAAATAAGATGCGTAAATTAAAGTCTTTGAAATATAAATGACACAATAAGTTTTTATAGAGGTTCAAGATGGGGTAATTCTTCTACTCATCTCTTCTCCAACTCCCGGAGGAATCCACTAAGTATTGATCAATATACGAGAATGGTTAACAGTCCGGATACAAGTCTTGATCACACACGACTTACTTGATCCTTTGGGACTCGGTCCGAGATGCCTTGGTCACGCACCGCTTCTCGACGACTCAACTTCTTCACAGGCAAATTACCGCTTTGCTACTACAACCCACTTGCTCAAGCTTCTTGGATTTGATCACGAAGCCCTCCAAAAACTTGAGACTGGTTCGACCTTGAACCTTCCTACAATCCTCCGTGGAATGTAGACCCCTTGATTCTTCAAACATTTCCTCTTCAACCGATTGAAGTTATCTTTCCTTCACATGTGAGTGTTGGATTGATTTCCTTTGTAATGTAGGTTGAGGATTGATCTTGAATGATTTGAGAATATATTAGGTTGCGATTCAAATGTTTGCTTGAATGTTCGTGGTTCGTAACCTTCTCTCGAGTTATTCCTCGGCCTTTTATAGTGATCTTTCAAAAATCGCCCATTGAAGAGATAGCTTATTTTTGAAAGTCACTTGTGGTCGTTGGCTTGTCTTGTTGCGATCCTTGGAATTTCCATTTCCTCATATTAATGATTCTTCACTTTTCGAGTTCGACATGGTGCGCAGTGCTTCCCATTGGTTTATTCTCTTGCACGCTTCGAACGAGCACTTCAATAAAGGCAAAGATGGAGGTATTACTTGTTTAAGTAATTCTCTTGATTTTTGTGCAACGGATCTCTTCGATTGTCTTGACTTGACCGCATTTTCTTAACTTCCCAGGTGACTTCGAGTCAGCCTTCCAATCATTTGATGACTCTTCCGTCACTTCAACCTTGAGACTGTCTTGAGTTGACTTGATCGATACTTCACTCACCAGATCTCACCGCACCTTGATCGAGTTACCATCTTCTCTTCTTTGCCATACTCAACCGCCTCTCGTGAGTCTTCCTTCTAGTCTCCACTGTCTTCTTGCATGTTTAGGCATAGTGACTTAACTCACTTTGACCAGCCCTATCTATTATAATGCAATTTACAACAAAAATGGGGTGCCAACTTCCTATTCTAAGTTTTACATGGCATTCATCAAAATCTACAAAATAATTTCCCAACAATTTCCCCCTTTTTGATGATGCCAAACTTAAAGCATTCATACAATTATTTAACAAAGAAAGATACATACAGACAAATGTAGAACTACAGAATGTATGTTTAGAATCGATCTTTTATTGATCATAACATTCTTGTTCTTTACATATAGTTTACAGAGTGTATCGAGTTTAAGCCTAAAAAACATTGTATCGTAGTTTAAACGAGGCTTAGACTAACCATGTTGTTCTATATCTACTCACGTATAGAAATTGCATAATTTTATTCAACGTCATTTAAGACTTACATAAAGTGTATTTACATAGTGAAATACATGAAGGGGTGGACAAAGAACACTTCATCTCCTTCACGCCTCATTGTTTTATCTTCTTTAGCTCTGTCATCTTCCTCGACCTTTTCCTTTTCTTCTCATCTTCACTGCCTTCTTTTTCTCATACACCTTCCGGCAAAGCCTTCATCTCTTCTCGTCTTTCTTGTCTTTCCTCCCATAGCTGAGTTTGTCTTTTATTTTCTTCTTCAATTCTCTTCACATACTCAAGATTGTTCTTAGCCACTTGCAGGTTGGCTACTTCGTCAAATCAGCCCAAGAGATCCCTCATTTCTTGCCTGGATCTATGTACTCAATGTTTTTGGGGCAGAGATCTAGGTCTCGAAACCTCTTCCTCCACCACGCTTATTCCTCCGCCTCTGGGCGTGTATTGTATGGGGCCTTCGTTTTCCCGGTGAGTGACCAGCAGAGGATCGCCAGTGGTTCGCCGCTGTCGCCTTCTTCACATAGTGTGAGACCTTTTTCCCAAGATAAATCCTGTGCTTGAGCCATGGACATGTTTATGTAAGTAACCTTCGATGCGAGCGTCTTGAATTCATCAACAGATCTTGGCTCAGTTCCAAAGATCTCGAAATGGCATAGGTATCTCTCGTCTATTGGAATGCCTCCATGTTGTTTCAGAATATCCATAACTCGGGCATTCATACTTCCTTCCACTTCCTCCATCCTCGCTTCAATCGTCTTTCTCTTTTCAGCCATTGGTACAACAGAGTGTTGGAGTGGCAGAGTCACTGGGAGTTTGTTGATAATATCAGCTGTGACAAGACCTTGTTGGGGGGTTTTAGCAATCATCAAGGTCACATCTTTCGAACCTTCCCCCTCAACAGACTTCTCTTTCTTCTCTCTTATTACTACCTCACTGCTGTCTGTCTCCTTCACAACCTGCTTCCTCCTTCTCGCCTTCAGATCCCTTCGGCTTTTTAGGTATTCCTCTTCCCCTTTTTGGCATCATCAAAGGAGAGAGGAACCCCTGGAAACAAGCTAGCAAGCAAGAAGTCTAGTCTGCTGATAGTTGAGTTCTGCTTCGAATCTGCTGCGGAGTAAGCTGCACAAAACTCAGAGCGGGTGGCGTTGGATTCAGCTGCTACCAACTTCATCTCAGCCATGAGGAGACTGAATTTTCGATCCATATTCTCTTCCACACGCAGAGCTCGTTCTTATTATGTTCACGCAACAACTTTATCTCTGTAGTATGAGATTCATGCATTTGTTTAATGTGCTCTTGCAATTTTGTCTTTGCATCAGCATTCTCAGCCCGCCAGACTAACAACTTGTTGAACAATGTTCTGAAATATCGAGCTTGTTCCACACGCATTGTTTGCTGCTGTTGCCACCACTCACGGATCCTGACTATTATGCCTCTCAAGTCAGCAGTAAGGTTGGCGTCCCTGTTATCCAGCCTCATGTCCAAGAATAAGGCTTTGAACACCTCCCGAACTTCAGCTGCTTCCTCTGTTTCAGCTGACGGCCAAGCAGGGTCAAAATCATAGTTAGCTGGAACAATGGTGTCTGATGGAATGACAGGATCAGGTCTGTGGAAGCGCTCGCGATCTTTGTCTGATTCTTCAGGGAGGTCAGGTACCTCCAGAGAGAAGGGAAATGATTCTACAAAGGGATCATCACGGGTAATGGAATTGTTCAATGATAAGTGGTGCTCGTGAAGTCCTCTGTGAAGTCGATCCCGTTTGTAGCTTATGGAGCTGCGCGCAGTGGACTCGGTTCAGGTTGTGGTCTGTTGTGAAGTCGACCACTTGCTTAGCCTCATTTTGTCTCAACAGCTTCATCGGTCTCGGTGGTTTTTCCAAATGAGTTGATCTGGTCCTCGGCCTTATCAAAAGCGTCATCGGACGATGATGAGATTTCCATGGGTGGCGATCATCAAAGTTGAATGTTTGGCGAGTAATCTTGAGGTCGACTTACTCGTGGTTGGAACATCCTCACCGAGTCTTTTGATCGATCACCACGGGGTTGACTCGGCTTCATCGTCTCCTTTTGATCCCTGAAAGGTTACATCAGATTATCCCGGGAATCGTGAAGAGCACTTATCTTCTTTTTCGATGGATCAATGATAGCGGAGGGAGGGATGTTCTCGGCTTCGCTTTCTTCTACCCTGGGAAGTCTCAACCTCCCGTTGACCTTCATTACCTCCCCGCATCTCAAGCTGCAGCGAGGCCTTGGACATCCCTTTCGACGATTGTCGCCTATCTTGGGGTCTTTCGAGGTGGCATCCATTGAGTCTCAACTCCATGGATTGCACTTTCATCGCCCAGTGTTAACTCCCGGGGCGTTCATTCATGTGCCTCGATCGCATCGGCGGCGTCATTAGTTCATAGAGAAGATTGGCACTTCACCGAGATACTACAATCGCTCGAGCCTCGTCATGACAACTTCTTTGTGTATTCGTGATTGTTCCTTCTCCACTTCGTCTCCTAAATTCATTGTGGAGTCACCGCAGATCCTCCGACCTTGCCGCAGGTGGAAGGAGTTTCCCCTCACCGGCACACCGGTGAGTGACTTGGAATGGGGTCACTCGTCTCCGGACTCCCGGCATTTGTTCCCACCGAGTATTCAGCCGTTGGGGCAGGTGGTAAGACACCTTCATTAGGGGTTGGCTCGACCGGGGTCCCCACAATCCCGGTTTCATCGCCGCACTTTAACACCTTCCTCCGAATGAGCGGGAAGTGGTGGCAGCAACAACAAAGTGGCAATATATCTCGCACCACTCCCATAGGATCTATCTCCGATTGTGATTTGGATGACCCTAGTCCCCTCCGTCATTCTTTGCTCATGTAGGATTCGGATTCTTGCATTGCTTTCGCATTTGCAACTCGTCCGTGGCAAAGAATAGGTCCAGATCCTCATCACTCGATAGAATGTCGAGGTGAGGATGTGTATGTTCTCGGGTGCCAAAGTGAGAGGGCAGATGTTGTCCTTCTCACAACAAGATATTGATGCAATTATCTCGTCAAGGGCTTGCAAAGATGTGTCAACTTCAAGAAACCTGAAGAGTTCTTCTTCTTCAAAGAATGAACTCTGGTCTTTCAAACGCACTGGATAGGCTCGCTTCCATTTTCTCCACTCTCGCAGACGATTTTGGATGTCTGGATACAATGGAGAGTACATGATTAAATCGTCTTCATCATTCTCTCTTGCCGCCCTTATTTCCAGGGGATTAAGGGTAGCAGACATTTCGCTGCTCAACATCCTCGTAGCCTTCTGTTACAGGTGGAGAAATAACCCTGTCAACAAGTGATTCGGTTGTCTCGGCCATTCCTTGTTCCTCGTTGTTCTGTTTACCACTGGTCTTCGAGTTGCCTCTCGCTGATCGGCCTCAAAAACTTGGTTGTTTCATCGATCACGCCCGGAGACTCTACTTCTCAAAGAGTCTCGGGTATCTTCTCCCCTGAGTGGTCGACTCGGCCCGGTTTCTCAAGCTCGGAACGCTTGAAAATTCTTCTTCTTCTTTTTGTTTGTACCAGAGGGATTTCTGGTTCAGATAAGGTTTCTTCTGAGTCCTGGGCGGCGGGGGCCGGTGCTGTTGTCTTCTTCTGAGGAGCTGGCCGTCTTGGCTTATCAGTTCTCCTTTTCTTGACGACCGGAGAAGGTATTTGAGATTCCTTCTCCACTGTGCGGTGCAGGGGCAGGAGACACGGCTGCGGGGGCAGGTGACTCGGCTGCAGGGCAGGAGCAGATTTCTTTTTCTTTGCTGCAGGGGCAGCAGTCCTTCTTAGCAGCTGCAGGAGCAGCCTTTTTCTTTGGAGGAGAGGAGACAGTTGTATCTTCAGGGTCAGCTGATTCCCCTCACTGACGCCTCTCTTAGCGTAGGCTCTCTCTCTCGTGCGCCTGAGAGAGGTTTGATCTCGAACATTCTCTTGTTTACATGGAACGCCTTTCCATGTCGAAGAGGGACTCTTTTTGCCTCCATCAGCCGGCCAATCACCAGGCCGTATCCTAGGGAACCTCCAAACGTTCCATCCTTCTTGAAGGATTTGTTCCCAACGTTCTGGCAGAGTCTGCTATAGACAAACTCAGCCCAGTTCACTTTCTGTTCTTCAATGATCGCAGCCATTACGATCAACTTTTTGCTGGGATTTGGTCAAAGCCGCCAAATTTGATATCTATGCATTTGGCAACGATGTCCAAAGAATTTGTGTAGTCCTCCTTCAGCCAGCCTCTTATTAGCTGTGTAGACTACTTTCTCAAAGATAGTCGGACTTGGCTACTTCCTTCCAAGCAAAGAATCGTGTCAACATCGCCTTCATAAATTTTTGACACTCCTTCCGCTGGTAACAAGCATTGTTTCGCCAAATCGTTGGCGTAATGATGAACTCCTTTCCATGAACAGAGGACTTGATGCCCTCATCGTGAACCTCAAGCATTCACGAGAATCGTGCGACCTCTTCCACATAGGTCATCGGAAACTCCAACGTCGAAACGGTTTCAGGAGGACGTTTCCAATTTCTCAAGAATCTTCTTCATTAGGGTGTCGTCGGACCTGTTTCACCATACCATCGAAATCCACAGAGAGACCGGTGTGGATTTGCTTTCCTAGCTTGACAAAATCATGAGTGGATGCCATCGTGAACCTCGGCATTCACGTAGAACGTGCGACCTCTTCCACATAGGTCATCGGAAACTCCAACGCGTAAACGGTTTCACCAGACGTTTCCAATTTCTCAGCAATCTTCTTCATTAGGGTGTCGCGGACCTGTTTCACCATACCATCGAAATCCACAAGAGACCCGGTGTGGATTTGCTTTCCTAGCTTGACAAAATCATGAGTGGATGCCATTTTCAAGATTTTACCGAACGAAATTTAGAAAATGGTCCGAGGATTGAAAGGGTTTTCAGAGAGATTATTTGCTTTTGCTTTCGAGAGAGAGATGAAAGTTTTTGGTAAAGTGTGAGAGAAACGGACGAAAATGGTTTAAGTATGGTTCATGAAAGGACATGCGGGTGGTTTTGAAATGTGATCAAAATCAACGGCTTAGATCTTGCACGCCGATTTACATTTAATATCTCGTATTTAATGCGGCAAAGATTTATATCCAATCATAAGCTTGGTGTGCAGCTTTTGCTCAGACACGTCATAATTATGCTGACGTCATTCTTAAAAACATTCCCGCTTAGTAAAAACGACTGCGTTTTTGTCACTTTGCTCATAAATGACTCAGCTTGTCCCTTAGCTGATTTAACTCTTCTCTCCTCGCATGTAAATACTCAGCTGTCAGCTAACTCGGTACAGCTGTCTTTCCGATACGGCTGATTCACTTAGCTGATTTAAGAGTTCAGCTCTTTTTCCTCTTTTCGTGTTTCATTTCTTTTCTTTGAGTCTTCTGAGTGTCAACTCAGCTCAATTAATCCTAACTCGTGCTTGAGTTCTTCAAATCTTGACTCACATAATGGTTTTGTGAATATGTCAGCCAACTGCTTATCAGTTGAAATATATTCCAAGGTGATGTCCTTCTTTTCAACATGATCTCTTATGAAGTGATATCTGACATCGATATGCTTTGTTCTTGAGTGCAACACAGGATTTTGAGTGATTGCAATTGCACTTGTGTTATCACACATGATTGGAATTTCCTTTTCTTCAACTTTATAGTCTCTCTGTGCTTTGTCTCATCCATAGGACTTGGGCACAACTTGTTTTGCCCAGCCAGCCTATGTATTCTACTTTGTTTGTGGAGGTGGCTATTGAATTTTGCTTTTTGCTAAACCAGAAATTAGCCTATTTCCAAGCATTTGACATGTGTCCGAGGTGCTCTTCCTGTCAACTCTACATCCATCATAGTCGAGTCCGAATAGCCAATTAGCGTGAATCCACCTTCCTTTGGATACCATAAGCCAACTTCTTGGCTTCCTTTCAAATATCTCAAGATCCTTTTGTCGCAAATCATGTGGCTTTCTTTTGGAGCAGATTGAAATCTTGCACATACACCTACATCAAAGGTGATGTCCGCCTCGCTTTGTGAGATAAAGCAATGATCCAATAAGTGCTCAGATCTTGTTTGATCTACGTGCTTGCCATCCGCAGACATATCCATTTTGATCGATGTATTTATTGGTATTTTCACAGAAGACTTCTCTTCCATACCAAATTTCTTCATTAAATCTCTGGTGTATTTTGTCGACTTATGAAGGTTCCATCCTTCACTGTTTCACTTGGAGTCCAAGGAAGAATGTCGCCTCTCCCATCATTCTTATTTCGAATTTGATTTGCATGAGGTTTGAAAATTTATCACATGACTCTTTGTTTGTGGATCCAAAAATGATGTCATCCACATATATTTGAACAAGCAAAAGATGCTCTTCCTGTCTTGAATTCTTAAGAGTGTTCTATCCACTTTTCCTTTTGTGAATCCATTCTCAGTCAGAATTGTGATAATGTATCATACCATGCTCGGGTGACTGTTTCAATCCATATAGAGCTTTCTTGAGTTTGTATACCTTATCTCCAAGAATCTTCTCGCTCAAATCCTCGGAGGTTGTTCAACATATACTTCTTCTTCCAATAAACCATTAAGGAATGCACTCTTTACTTCCATTTGATATACAATAAAATTCTTGTGAGTCGCATAGGCAAGAAACATCCTTATAGCTTCCAATCTTGCTACAGAGCAAAAGTTTCATCAAAATCTATTCCTTCTTCTTGGCAATATCCTTTGGCTACCAATCTTGCTTTGTTTCTTACCACAAAACCTTCCTCATTCATCTTGTTTCTGAATACCCATTTAGTGCCAATAACATTTTGATGGGTAGGTCTTTGAACCAGTTCCCACACTTTATTTCTTTCAAACTGATTCAGCTCTTCTTGCATGGCTTGAATCCAATGTGTGTCATCCAATGCTTGTGACACATCTTTAGGCTCTATTTGTGAGATGAAGCAGGTAAACATTGCTTCTTGTTGAGTTCGATCTCGTTTTGACACCTTCTCTTACATCTCCAATGACTAGTTCGTGGATGGTCTTGCAGCCATCTTACATCAGGTTGGAGTAAGTTAGCCGGATTGATCGTCTTGCGCTTGTATTGCTTTGATCAGCTCTCTCGTCATCACTTAACTACAGATTTTCCAAATTGTTTTTGAGACTCGGCTATCTCATCTTCATCCGGGTTTATAATTCCGGCTTGACCAAAGATAGGGACTTTCGCATGGTTGGTTGATTCAACTTATCGGTGACTCTTCAATGTGTTCTCCATTTACATTTGGCTCATCAAACACCACATGAATGGATTCCTCTCGTAACCATAGTCCTCTTGTTGAGTATTTTATAGGCTTTGCTTTTTTGAGTATCCCAAGAAGATACCTTCATCGCCTTTAGCATCAAAAGCCTTTAAATTATCTTTGCCATTGTTATGGATGAAGCATTTGCATCCAAATATTCTAAAATATGCAACATTTGGCTTTCTCCTTGTCCAAATCTCATAGGAGTCTTTGTCGATGTCCTTTTATCATGCATCTATTTTGAGTATAGCATGTTGTGTTTATTGCTTGCCCAAAATCTTTTAGGTAGCCCCCCGCTTCAGCCTAACATGGTCCTTGCCGCTTTTTGAGAGTTCTATTCCTTCTTTTCGCAACTCCATTCTCATTGTGGAGACCTTGTTGCACATAATTTATGACCAATACCATTTTCAATACAATACGAGTTATTATACTATTGACAAACTCGGTTCCTCCGTCAAGTCTTATTTTGATAATGGTTTGACTTTTCTCATTTTGAATCCTCTTCATCACCGTGGGTAGTTTCGTCAGAGAGTTTCTTTCTTCTTACACATGAATATTGTCCATGTATATCTTGAGTAGTCATCTACTACCACCAAGGTGTATTTCTTCCCACTTATGCTATTTGGTTCAATGGACCAAATAGATCCATATGTAAGCGGTGCAATATTCTTGTTGAAGATGGACATGTCTTTTCTTTGAATGATGATTTGATTTGTTTTCCTTTCGACATGCATCACATATACTCTCCTACTTGTATACTAAGTCCGGAAGTCCTTCCACAAGATTGCTTTCGCAAGCTTGTTAATTGTTTTGAAATTCAGGTGACTCGACTTCTTGTGCCCATGTACCAACTTGATTCATTTGTGCTCTTTTTTGCTAATGACAGTGCTTGGTATTGCGGTTGACCAATCCACGACATACATGTTCTTTTGTCCGCATCCTTGCAACACAACTTTATTTGATTCAAGATCCTTGATTTGGCATATACCCATGTTAATCCAACATTATAACCCTTGTCACGAGTTGGATGATGCTTAGCAAGTTAAAGTTGAGTCCTTCAACATATGCAACATCGTGATTTCTAATCCATTTTTCTTGATGGATCCAATGCCTCTTATTTCTCCCCGAGCTTCATTTCCTCCAAATATGACTTTTGCACCTCTCGACTTCCTTGAATTTTGACAGATTTTTCTTGTTTTCTGTCATATATCCGGGAAATGACCACTATCCATGTACCAGGTTCCTTGGCACTCACTGTTCCTTGAACCCGCAATCAAGGAAATTAAGTTTTAGGTACCCATACTTGTCCGGGTCCCGAGGGGTTAGTATTGTAAGATGATCCAACCAACCTATAGCCAAATGATTTGACTCTAAGGGGTTGCCATCTATATGCCATAATCGTAATTAATTTTGGCAAATTGCTTGGGGGTTCTAGGTTCATACAAATTGTCTCTTTTATCTCGTATGCCTCGTGTATTTGTTTTAGCAATTGCCTTCTTTGGGTAGTTGTGATATCTCCGAGTGTAGTGCCTAGGTGTATATGTGTCTTTGATGAAAGCTCTTATACCTTTGGAATGGCCTTTCCGAGTTTCGTGCCTTTGCCATTTGGGCTTATATTCCATAGGTCTTTGCCGATAGTTCACATTATTCCAATCACTTGGCTTGGGTACTTTCTACCATTCCCTTCATATGTGTTTCTTTTATAGAACTTCCTGGGGTTTTTGGTAGCTCTGTTTTTTTCTTCTGAGTATTTCTGTTTGGAGTTTCTTGAGGAACTCGACCGATTTCTTCTTCGGTGTCCTCTCAAAGACGCTCAATCGGGTCGTTTTCCTTTTCCTTTATAACCAAGGCCAGTTTGCTTGTGATTGTGCTTTGAAATAAATGTGTGTGCACCATTTGGAGTTTTGGATTTTTGAGATACTTCATTACTTGAAGATCCTTTTTTCAAAATCACTTTTGGAGCTTGACATAGCACAGAGGAATTAAATCCTAAGCCTCGTCTTGTCTCCACATTCTCTTTGACTCATAATAAGATCATCCAATGATTTAGATGCCTTAGTGAATGAGGCAATCACATTTTTGAGGTCATTTTCCTCTTTTCTATAGCAGCTATCTCTCGCTATTAGCTTAGCATTTTCAAATTTTTAGACTTTCATTCTCATCGCCTATTTGACTTAGAGTACTCGGCCTCCTTAGTCACCTGTGAGTTTTGGCTCTTGAGTAGGCTATTTTCCTCATTTAGTAGTGTGTGTGAGGATTTCATGTGTTCAAAGTCTTTCATCATTTTGCCTAATGAATCATAAAGATGGGTGGGTGATGAAGTGTGTGTGTCACGTCACTATCACTAGAATCGAGTGTGATGAATTAGAGTGTACCTCATCTTCTTGGTCCTGGTTGGTCTTATTCCTTGGCCATTAAACAGATCAAGGCTTCTTCTTCAGAGTCACTTGAGTAGTCAGCTTCACTACTCTCAATCGGCCTTGTGTCTTTGACTTGGCTTGCCTCAAAGATCTCTGCAGCCCAACATTGCCTTTTTTTTTTTCTTGTCTTCTTTCTCTCAAGTCCTTTCTTTCTTCTTCATTCCCGTATTTGTTTACTACAGGATATGGGCAATCAATGGCATAGTGACCTGGTTGCCTGCAGGTTCCAAAGATAGATTTTCAACCTTTTGATCAGCTCTTTCCATTCTTGGATTGTCGGCCTTTTGATATTCAACTTTTTGATGTTCTCGCTCTCTTGGTTGGCCTATCTTCCTTGACTTGGAGGGAGTTAAGTGTCTTCTCGGAGGATTCGCCCTTGCCTCTCTTGTAGTTCTTATTAAAGAACTTGTTAAACCTTTTAACCATCGGGCTATTTCCTCTTGGTCAATAACTTTTGACCTCGGCTCTCTCTTGCTATCCTTAACAATTAGAGCAAATGTTTTGGGCACAAATTGTCTCCTCCTGGTCTTTTCTTCTCAGCTCAAATTTGTAGGCTTTGAGATCCGAGAATAGCTCATGGTTTGATGTCTTGGATAGGTCCATGGAATGTCTTAGTGCAATGACCTTCATTTCCCATTCATTTGGGAGACTTCTTAGAATCTTCATACACATTTTCTTCTCGTGTATATTCTTTTCCAAGTGTAGATAGCTCGTTGGTAATTTCGTGAACCGAGCATCCAGTTGATCTAAGGTCTCTCTGCGATCATTTTGAAATTCTCAAATTTCTCGACAAAGAATCGATAGTTTATTTTCCTTGATCCGCTTCCGAGCCTTCACAAATCAATGTTAGCTTGTCCTGCATTTCTTTAGCCGTTTTGCATGATTTGACTTTATTGAACATGGCTTTGTCCAAGGTTTTGTAAAGAATGTCCTAGGCCACATTGTCCAAGTTATATCTTTTTTGTCATCATTTGTCCATTCGGCTCTTGGTTTTTCAACCATGATAGTGGGAGCAACATCCTCTTCACCTTCAATGCAGCTCTCTTCTTACACCGTGTGTTCACTTTTAAAATTTGCAGTGGCCCATCCTCTATTACTATCCACATCTCATCGTAATGCCGATAGATGAGCCTCGCATACGAATTTTCCAATCATCAAATTCTTCAATTGTGAACATAGGGATGCGTGTCAAATTTGCTTCCATGATAATAACTTTTGCAAAAAAAAGTTTTGAAAGTTCAAGTACTAAAACAGACTTTGAAAAATTTGGAGATCTAGTTCAAGAACCAGCGAGAAGGCTCAATGAACCAACCGCTCCGATACCACTTTTGTGTCCCAATGGGTGTGAGTGTAAGGTTTAGAAGGGGGTTGAATAAACCTTACCAACTTTTCAAATTTAGTCCTTTTAAATATTGAGTTAATACTACACCTAAGTCATTGATGGATAGCTAAGTTAGTTAATCGGGAGTTGGCCACTCAATGCACTGATCGAGTGTTGATAGAATAACTCATTGTTTTGACTAAAGACTTAACTTGACCGTGATATGTTTTCAATGGAAGACTTAACACCCTTGATTTTGGTTTAAGTTTGTTTCAATACTTGGTTTTAGCACTTTGTTGATTATCAATTGGATAACAAATTTATCCAGATATAAATGTAATATGAGTAAATTAAAGTCTTTGAAATGTAAATGACACAATAAGTTTTTATAGAGGTTCAAAGATGGGGTAATTCTTCTACTCCTCTCTTCTCCAACTCCTGGAGGAATCCACTAAGTATTGATCAATATACGAGTGGTTAACAGTCCCGAGATACAAGTCTTGATCACACAACCGACTTGATCCTTTGGGACTCGATCCGAGATGCCTTGGTCACGCATTGGCTTCTCGTACGACTCGGCCTTCTTCACAGGCGTTTGCCATGCTACTACAACCCACTTGCTCAAGCTACTTGGATTTGATCACGAAGCCCTCCAAAACTTGAGACCGGTTCGACCTTGAACCTTCCTACAATCCTCCGTGGAATGTAGACCCTTGATTCTTCAAAAATTTCCTCTTCAATCGATTGAAGTTATCTTTCCTTCAAGTGAGTGTTGGATTGATTTCCTTTGTAATGTAGGCTTGAGGATTGATCTTGAATGATTTGAGAATATATTAGGTTACAGTTCAAATGTTTGCTTGAATGTTTGTGGTTCGTAACCTTCTCTCGAGTTATTTCTCACTTTTATAGTGATCTTTCAAAAATCGCCCGTTGAAGAGATAAGCTTATTTTTGAAAGTCACTTGTGGTCGTTGGCTTGTCTTGTTGCGATCCTTGGAATTTCCATTTCCTCATATGAATGATTCTTGACTTTTTTCGAGTTTCGACATGGTGCGTGCTTCCCATTGGTTTATTCCTCTTGCACGCTTTTTGAACCGAGCACTTCAAGAAAGGCGATATGGAGGTATTACTTGTTTAAGTAATTCTCTTGATTTTCGGCAATGAGATCTCTTTCGATTGTCTTGACTTGATCGCATTTTCTTAACTTCCCTGGTGACTTTGAGTCGCCTTCCAATCATTTGATGACTCTTGTCACTTCAACCGTGAGACTTGGTCAGTTGTCTTGAGTTGACTTGACCGATACTTCACTCGATTGTATCTCATTTGCACCTTCAGTCCGAGTTCCCATCTTCTTCTTTGCCATACTCACCGCCTCTCGGCGTAGTCTTGTCACGCCCCAAACGTGAAGCGACGGCGATCAATCAATTAAACGAGAAATAAACCCAATATTCTAGAAAATGATGCAACAATCCCATGTGAAACAAGGTCTAAAGCGCGAAAAACTACAAGTACGACAAGATTACAATTACATCCCAACAACTTAATAGCTTACAAGATGTAACTAGGAATAAAGTACACATCATATTACTTAAGTGTCAAATGGGTCATACGCCCTTTAATTACAAATCGAGAATTTCAAAGGAAATAAAAGAGTCCAACATCGAAAAATAAAAGAAAATAGTCCAAAGAACATAGATAACGATAGGAAATGAGTTCAACGGACGGAGCTCGAGAGTTCAATCCAAGGCAGTTCGAAATTTTCTTCGACAAAGTCATCTTCTAAGGTTAGAAAACGAGGAGGGGGTGAGACAGAAATCTCGGTGGATGGGGTGATCGTGTGCAAGTGTGGCGATATATATAGTTAATGCGAGAAATTTAGTTGTATGAAAACGCGTGAGAGATGATGCATGAATTCACACACGATCCACAAGCGTCATGAAAAATATATTTATGTAATATACTTATACGATTTAAGAAAACGATTCATGATCACGCAGTACTATGGTTCAAGCAAATCGGGAGGATTGCGTGACGGATTTGTAACGCCAATCATATGCAAGACAAGTAGCGGTTACGCACGGATTTGTAGCGCCAACCTATGCAATAAAAGTAGCGGTTGCATACGGATTTGTAGCGCCAACCAAACGGGTCCGATTAACTCCGGAATCGTGTGGATCGACAAACGATTCCTTCGTTCTTCCTTGTAACTCCCGAGTAAGATGCTCCAAGACTGTCACCTTATCGCTCCGTAGGCAAAGACAAAATCCACAGTGGAGCTAGCAAGGCTCGGATCCGTCATAATCATGATTATACCTCAAGTACTACGACCCGCTTCCCTTGGACAAACTCCGTCCCTCGTTGCGGGATTAGGGACGATGGGGCCGGAGAGTGGAATAGCCGAGCTACCCGGTTCTATCCCCGACGTATCCATTACGACGTGAGCGACACACCTAGTTGACTCAGCAGAAATTAAATACACGTTCGGGTAGTCAACCAGTGCAATGAGTATATTGATTCGGGAAGTCTGTTCATGAAAAGTTTTTGAAAATTTGCGTAAGGTAATTATGGCATTGGTGGAGTTATTTGGATGAAGATGATTATCGGGAGGATAAGCAATCTTCGATATCTTGAACTATTAGGTGGAACATAAGTGCAAGTTATAGATTCAAATCGCAAAGACGAGGAAGTCGCCCGCGATCGGGTATTAATCGGTCAAGGGGTTTTTGAGAAATTAAAATATTTTAATTAAGAATTGAAGTCAGAGGGTCCAGGGCTGTTTTAGTAAAAGAAAAATAATTTGAGTTAGGTCCTTGATAAAAAGAAAATTTTCAATTTAGCCCCGTTTTGTAAAAAGCAATACTTTTGGGGTTAAAAATTTAATGAATAAATATCCCGACCTTGAAAAATTATGAGGTCAGTTCGAAACTCTCCAAATTGTTCAGAGATTCAGGTTTTTTGAAGTTTTGAGGTCGAGTTTTTATAAGATTCTCATATTGGCCCCAAATTTGTTAAAATTGCCATTTCGGGCTCTAAGTTTAAAATAATTGGAACTCACAAACCGGAAGGGCTTTTAATGTGATTCTAGTTGTAAAATGTCACTAAGGTCAGTGGGATATTGGGACAAAAGCAGATTTTAAAAGAAGCAAATATAGGTCCCTTAACTTTTGAAAATTTCATTTTTGTCCGTTTTGAAATAATTGCTTTTAAGGCTTTTAGGGGTCCAATTGTTATGAAATTTGAACCTTGGGTCCAAGATATAATTATGTTATAGTTAAATTAGTATTTCCAGGTGCATGGACTGCATAAGTCCTAGAAATTATATTTTGGTCCTCAAGTTTAATCTTTTACAATTTGGTCCCTCAATTTTTATAAAATTACTTTCCAAGCTCTAAACACTTGGATTTTTGGAATACACATAAAATATATTATTTCCAGTCCCTTAAGAGTTAAAATTTCAAATTTTAAAATTAGGGTCTGGTACAGTTTCAAAATTTGCAAAATAGCCCTTAAACTTCTCAAATTTTACAATCTAGTCCTTGGGCTTTTAAGGGTTGATTTTATTTATCTAAAAACTCTTAAAACTTTAATAAAATGTCAAAACATAATTTTTGAACATGAGTTCAGTCCCAAAAATCGAAATTACAGAGGGGACCCTTAAGTTTTATTTTCTTGAAATTAAGTACACCAACTTTCCATTTTTGCATTTTAAGTCCAAAAATTGAAATTTTATCAATTATGCTCGACTTGTCCAGGTTATAAATCATTCAAAACATAGATTTCAAGAGTCATACACATTCATATCCTTCTCATACAAAATTTCATCAAGTATAACAATAAAGTGTACATGTATGCCCTATTTTTCGATAAATCGCATTTTTGAGCAACACTTGAGAATTTTTCCAACTTCTGAAACAAGAAAATAGCATGCAATACATAATATATATCTCAAGTGCTCAAAATCAAAATACTACATGCATTTTTAAATAAAACACTTAGAAGTTGAAAGAATTTTTCCACCCACCTTTCAAACTTCAAGTGGAGCCTTCAAAATGAAATTCCTTCTTTGAGCCTCAACCTCACGGTATAAGCATCTCAAGGCAGCCCATAGGTCCAAAATTTTAAGGTCCTTGAGTTTTATTTAGGTACTCAAGTTAAGAAGAAGAAAAAAATTACTAAAACCAACAATCTTACCTTAATGTATTGATTTTTGAAGTAACAAGTTGACTCCAATATTTCCATCCAAAATTCCTTCTTCTTCACCTTTTCAAAGCTTAATCTACTGTCCTAAGCTCAAAGGGCAGCCCTTAATATGAACCCAAACAACATGGTCACCAATCAATCCAAAATAGGAAGTAAAATTTAAGAAAAATTCCACTAGTCTTACCTTCTTGAAGTCTAAGGTATAGAGTTGTTTCTTCTTCTTATAATCACCACCAAAATGTACATTTTCTTAGCACATGAACATCATTTTCAAAACTAGGAGGGAGTGGAAAAATAAATAGAGCTTACTTGTTTGAAGGCGGGTGAGAGTTCATCAAGAAATAGAAGAATTAGAAGATAAAATTTCTTACCCTTTGTTCTTGTTATTTTCGGCCATTAGAGAAGAATCGGAGAGAGTTTTGTTTGTTTTTGTTCAAGTATGGAGATGATGAGGAGTTGGGAGATTGAATTGATGAAATAAAAAAAAAATATTCCTCCTAGTAGTACCTATGGCCGAAAGTGTAGTAAGTAGTAGGATTATTTTTGTGTTTTTTTTTTCTTTTGTTTGTCTTGGCAATTGATGGTCAATATTGGATGTTTAATGGCTGCATGATTGTTGGTGGAAAGGAGTGAAAGTGGTGTAAAAAGAAAGCATGAAAAAATGGTTATGGTGGAAGATGTAGTGTAAAGAAGAAATAAAATAAGTAATGTGAGGTTATTGATAATTTTTGTGCTACTACTTGGTCTTGTTGGCCGACCAAACCTCTTCTCCCCCTATTTCTGTTTTTTTTTTAATCTAAAATTGGTAATAATGGTGCTAAATAACATTAAAATCAATAGTACAAGTCAAAAATATCAATCAAGCAATTTTAAGTATTTGGAAATATATATAGCTATATATAAATATTAATTTTTGAAATTTATAAAATAAAAATAAATATACTATGGTACAAGAAGTTTACTAGTTAGTCGTTAAGAAAAGAAAATCTAACCGGCCAATGTAACACATTAAGAGTGGAATGAAATTGATTATCGTTAAAGAAGTAAAAATAGGTGTTATTAACATACACCACAAAATAAAAACGAGACTTTGTTATTTTCAAAAAAAAGAATTGGATCTTTATAGAACAAATCTAAAGTACTATTCTTTTGAAAATAGAAATTTTGTACTCTATGAGCTTTCAAGACAAGGTATTGTATTTTTTTTTTAAAAATACTAATTTAGTAGTAGATAATTTTCAAAGATGAAATATATAACCAATGTTAAATCCATTAACATAATATGAATCGCAAAATAAATAGTAAATATGAGAATAAATTATTAGAATATTTAAAAATTGCATCGGAAAAGAAAAAGTATTGCTTGTAATCGTGTCGTCTACGGTTGAAAAATCTAGGGCTTCACATTCTCCTCCTTAAAGGAATTTGGTCCCCAAATTTCTTTCGACATAATTCCTTTCAAATTTTTAGATGAGATCCATACTTATTGTACCTATTCATGAAGGATCTATCCCATCCTCAATATCAAAACTTAGGGGCATAGAGACGCTTATATTCGATCCAAGTTTCCATCACCAATTTCCAATAATCATTCTTCAAAATATTTCTAATAACCTTAGTGGTACTCAAAACTTCTTGTCATCACCTTGTAATAGACACTATTCATAGTACCCTTTTCATGTGATCCATAACATTTGCACCACTATTCGATTATCACTTAACAAATCATTTCTACTCCATATTTCATTCTAATGTACTATTCCTATAATTATTATCTCGAAACATACTTCTCATAATCCAACTGAATATATCCTTGCTTGTCACAACTAGTTAATATTTCATTTACCTATGCAAGTGATACTCATTATAATAGAGTCGATTTAACTAAATAGTCGACACCTATTCATATCGTCGTATATTTTCTCGAACAATTGTTAGTAGATTTCATCGCCAAAAGCGCAAGATCAACTCAAAATCTCCACCCATCAACATATAATAGTCGAGACCTCAAAAATCTTTAATAAGTCATTTCCAAAGGTAATCATAGGAGTTGCTCATACTAAAATCCCGATAGCAATTAAAATTTCCCATACCCATAAGGACTTTCATTATTCAAATAAAGTCACGTTTCTTAAATACCTCATATAAAGTACGAGTGTCCATTCCATCATTAGTTAATCAATACTTAAATAATCGACAACTATGTCACATCAACCAACTTAATTAATAAACCAATTCAAATATCGATGAGTGTCTCAATCACAATAATAGTCACAATAATCCTAGATAATCATCATCCAAAATAGTTCATAACTCGGACATTATAACTTACAAAACACTATGCGGCGACATCCATTCGAGGACTTATAATATTCACATACTTAACGTGATCTTATCCGTGATACCCAAAAACAAATGTCAAATTTCCTTACTTAAGCTTATACAAATATTTGGGAATAAATAACGCAATGGCACTACCATCGGTAAATCATAGTTAGTGATTCCCATACTATCATTCTCCAAAGTAATATCATTAGGCATCTAGATTCCATAAAATGTCCTATAATCAAATCATATATTGTTAAGTGATAACTATATATCCTTCAAGTCTCATCATATCGGAGCATTGTAACTTCCAAATTAAGAAATTTCTAAATCACCTAACGTCTAAATAGAGGAATATCCGGATATCTTAACATTATAACAACCCTAAAGAGTTCAAATATTCGCCCAAGATTCAACTTAAACTTAGATCATCTAGTAGCGGTACCCAATCCAAGGTCGAGGACCTATCCGGGTTAGCTCGGTGTAAGTTTCTATCTTACTAGCCGAGCTCGATACCATAACTATCACGCCCCAAACGTGACGCGACGGCGATCAATCACTTAAATGAGTAAATAAACCCAACATTCTAGAAAATGATGCAACAATCCCAAGTGAAACAAGGTCTAAAGCAATGAAAACTACAAGTACAACAAGATTACAATTACATCCCAACAACTTAATAGCCTACGGTCTTAACTAGGAATAAAGTACACATCATATCACAACTTAAGTGTCAAATGGGTCCTACGCCCTTCAATTACGATCCGAATTTCAAAGGAAATAAAAGAGTCCAACATCGAAAAATAAAAGAAAATAGTCCAAAGAACTTAGATAACGATAGGAAATGAGTTCAACGGGTGGAGCTCGAGAGTTCAATCAAGGCGGGTTCAACTTTCTTCGACAAAGTCATCTTCTAAGGTTAGAAAACGAGGAGGGGTGAGACAGAAATCTCGGTGGATGGGGTGATCGTGTGCAAGTGTGGCGATATATATAGTTAATGCGAGAAATTTAGTTGTATGAAAACGCGTGAGAGATGATGCATGAATTCACACACGATCCACAAGCGTCATGAAAAATATATTTATGTAATATACTTATACGATTTAAGAAACTTGATTCATGGTCACGCAGCACTATGGTTCAAGCAAGCAGAGGAGGATTGCGACGGATTTGTAACGCCAATCCTATGCAAGACAAGTAGCGGTTGCGTGCACGGATTTGTAGCGCCAACCTATGCAATACAAGTAGCGGTTGCGCATCTTGATTTGTAGCGCCAACCAAATGGGTCCGATTAACTCCGGAATCGTGTGGATCAGACAGCGATTCCTTCGTTCTTCCTTGTAACTCCCCGAGTAAGATGGTCCAAGACCTGTCACCTTATCGCTCCATAGGCAAAGACAAAAATCCACAGTGGAGCTAGCAAGGCTCGGATCTGTCATAATCATGATTATACCTCAAGTACTACGACCCGCTTCCCTTGGACAAACTCCGTCCCTCAGTTGCGGGATTAGGACGATGGGGCGGGAGAGTGGAATAGCGGCCGAGCTATCGTTCCATCCCCGACGTATCCATTTCGATCGTGAGTTCGACACACCAAGTTGACTCAGGACAGAAATTAAATACACGTTCGGTAGTCAACCAGCAATGAGTATATTGATTGGAAGCGATTCATGAAAAGTTTTCGAAAATTTGCGTAAGGTAATTATGGCGTTGGTGGAGTTATTTGGATGAAGATGATTATCGGGAGGATAAGCAATCTTCGATATCTTGAACGATTAGGTGGAACATAAGTCCGTTATAGATTCACATTGCAAAGGAAGTCGCCCGCGATCGGGTATTAATCGGTCAAGGCGGTCCGATAAGTCAAGGGGTTTTTGAGAAATTAAAATATTTTAATTAAGAATTGAAGTCAGAGGGTCCAGGGCTGTTTTAGTAAAAGAAAAATAATTTGAGTTAGGTCCTTGATAAAAAGAAAATTTTCAATTTAGCCCCGTTTTGTAAAAACCAATACTTTTGGGGTTAAAAATTTAATGAATAAATATCCCAACCTTGAAAAATTATGAGGTCAGTTCCTAAACTCTCCAAATTGTTCAGAGATTCAGGTTTTTGAAGTTTTGAGGTCGAGTTTTTTATAAGATTCTCATATTGGCCCCAAATTTGTTAAAATTGCCATTTCGGGCTCTAAGTTTAAAATAATTGGAACTCACAAACCGGAAGGGCTTTTAATGTGATTCCAGTTGTAAAATGTCACTAAGGTCAGTGGGATATTGGGACAAAAGCAGTTTTTGAAAGAAGCAAATATAGGTCCCTTAACTTTTGAAAATTTCATTTTTGTCCCGTTTTGAAATAATTGCTTTTAATGCTTTTAGAGGTCCAATTGTTATGAAATTTGAACCTTGGGTCCAAGATATAATTATGTTATAGTTAAACTAGTATTTCCAGGTGCATGGACTGCATAAGTCCTAGAAATTGTATTTTGGTCCTCAAGTTTAATCTTTTATAATTTGGTCCCTCAATTTTTATAAAATTACTTTCCAAGCTCTAAACACTTAGATTTTTGGAATACACTTAAAATATGTTATTTACAGTCCCTTAAGAGTTAAAATTTCATATTTTAAAATTAGGGTCTGGTACAGTTTCGAAATTTGCCAAATAGCCCTTAAACTTCTCAAAATTTACAATCTAGTCCTTGGGCTTTTAAGGGTTGATTTTATTTATCTAAAAACTCTTAAAACTTTATTAAAATATCAAAACATAATTTTTGAACCTGAGTTCAGTCCCAAAAATCGAAAATTACAGAGGGGTCCCTTAAGTTTTATTTTCTTGCAATTAAGTCCACCAACTTTCCATTTTTGCATTTTAAGTCCAAAAATTAAAATTTTATCAATTATGCTCGACTTGTCCAGGTTATAAATCATTCAAAACATAGATTTCAAGAGTCATACACATTCATATCCTTCTCATACAAAATTTCATCGAGTATAACAATAAAGTGTACATGTATGCCCTATTTTTCGATAAATCGCATTTTTGAGCAACACTTGAGAATTTTTCCAACTTGATACAAGAAAATAGCATGCAATACATAATATATATCTCAAGTGCTCAAAATCAAAATACTACATGCATTTTTAAATAAAACACTTAGAAGTTGAAAGAATTTTTCCACTCACCTTTCAAACTTCAAGTGGAGCCTTCAAAAATGAAATTCCTTCTTTGAGCCTCAACCTCATGGTATAAGCATCTCAAGTCAGCCCCTAGGTCCAAAATTTTAAGGTCCTTGAGTTTTATTTAGGTACTCAAGTTAAGAAGAAGAAAAAAAAAATTACTAAAACCCACAATCTTACCTTAATGTATTGATTTTTGAAGTAACAAGTTGACTCCAATATTTCCATCCAAAATTCCTTCTTCTTCACCTTTTCAAAGCTTAATCTACTGTCCTAAGCTCAAAGGGCAGCCCTTAATATGAACCCAAACAACATGGTCACCAATCAATCCAAAATAGGAAGTAAAATTTAAGAAAAATTCCACTAGTCTTACCTTCTTGAAGTCTAAGGTATAGAGTTGTTTCTTCTTCTTATAATCACCACCAAAATGTCCATTTTCTTAGCACTTGAACATCATTTTCAAAACTAGGAGGGAGTGGAAAAATAAATAGAGCTTCTTGTTTGAAGGCGGGTGAGAGTTCAAATCAAGAAATAGAAGAATTAGAAGATAAAATTTCTTACCCTTTGTTCTTGTTATTTTCGGACATTAGAGAAGAATGGGAGAGAGTTTTGTTTGTTTTTGTTCAAGTATGGAGATGATGAGGAGTTGGGAGATTGAATAGATGAAATAAAAAAAATATTCCTCCTAGTAGTACCTATGGCCGAAAGTGTAGTAAGTAGTAGGATTATTTTTGTGTTTTTTTTTCTTTTGTTTGTCTTGGCAATTGATGGTCAATATTGGATGTTTAATGGCTGCATGATTGTTGGTGGAAAGGAGTGAAAGTGGTGTAAAAAGAAAGCATGAAAAAATGGTTATGGTGGAAGATGTAGTGTAAAGAAGAAATAAAATAAGTAATGTGAGGTTATTGATAATTTTTGTGCTACTACTTGGTCTTGTTGGCCGACCAAACCTCTTCTCCCCCCTATTTCTGTTTTTTTTTTTAATCTAAAATTGGTAATAATGGTGCTAAATAACATTAAAATCAATAGTACAAGTCAAAAATATCAATCAAGCAATTTTAAGTATTTGGAAATATATATATATAGCTATATATAAATATTAATTTTTGAAATTTATAAAATAAAAATAAATATACTATGGTACAAGAAGTTTACTAGTTAGTCGTTAAGAAAAGAAAATCTAACCGCCAATGTAACACATTAAGAGTGGAATGAAATCGATTATCGTTAAAGAAGTAAAAATAGGTGTTATTAACATACACCACAAAATAAAAACGAGACTTTGTTATTTTCAACAAAAAGAATTGGATCTTTATAGAACAAATCTAAAGTACTATTCTTTTGAAAATAGAAATTTTGTACTCTATGAGCTTTCAAGACAAGGTATTGTATTTTTTTTAAAATACTAATTTAGTAGTAGATAATTTTCTAAGATGAAATATATAACCAATGTTAAATCCATTAACATAATATGAATCGCAAAATAAATAGTAAATATGAGAATAAATTATTAGAATATTTAAAAATTGCATCGGAAAAGAAAAAGTATTGCTTGTAATCGTGTCGTCTACGGTTGAAAAATCCAGGGCTTCACATTCTCCCTCCTTAAAGGAATTTGGTCCCCAAATTCTCTTCGACATAATTCCTTTCAAATTTTTAGATGAGATCCATACTTATTGTACCTATTCATGAAGGATCTATCCCATCCTCAATATCAAAACTTAGGGGCATAGAGACGCTTATATTCGATCCAAGTTTCCATCAGTCAATTTCCAATAATCATTCTTCAAAATATTTCTAATAACCTTAGTGGTACTCAAAACTTCTTGTCATCACCTTGTAATAGACACTATTCATAGTACCCTTTTCATGTGATCCATAACATTTGCACCACTATTCGATTATCACTTAACAAATCATTTTCGCTCCATATTTCATTCTAATGTACTATTCCTATAATTATTATCTCGAAACATACTTCTCATAATCCAAACTGAATATATCCTTGCTTGTCACAGCTAGTTAATATTTCATTTACCTATGCAAGTGATACTCATTATAATAGAGTCGATTTAACTAAATAGTCGACACCTATTCATATCGTCAGTATATTTCCTCGAACAATTGTTAGTAGATTTCATCGCCAAAAGCGCAAGATCAACTCAAAATCTCCACCCATCAACATATAATAGTCGAGACCTCAAAAATCTTTAATAAGTCATTTCAAAGGTAATCATAGGAGTTGCTCATACTAAAATCCCGATAGCAATTAAAATTTTCCATACCCATAAGGACTTTCATTATTCAAATAAAGTCACGTTTCTTAAATACCTCATATAAAATGAGTGTCCATTCCATCATTAGTTAATCAATACTTAAATAATCGACAACTATGTCACAGTCAACCAACTTAATTAATAAACCAATTCAAATATCAGATGAGTGTCTGAATCACAATAATAGTCACAATAATCCTAGATAATCATCATCCAAAAATAGTTCATAACTCAGACATTATAACTTACAAAACACTATGCGGCGACATCCATTCGAGAACTTATAATATTCACATTCTTAACGTATCTTATCCGTGATACCCAAAAACACATGTCAAATTTCCTTACTTAAGCTTATACAAATATTTGGGAATAAATAACGCAATGGCACTACCATCGGTAAATCATAGTTAGTGATTCTCACACTATCATTCTACAAAGTAATATCATTAGGCATCTAGATTCCATAAAGTGTCCTATAATCAAATCATATACTGTTAAGTGATAACTATATATCCTTCAAGTCTCATCATATTGGAGCATTGTAACTTCCAAATTAAGAAATTTCTAAATCACCTAACGTCCAAATAGAGGAATATCCGGATAACTTAACACTATAACAACCCTAAAGAGTTCAAATATTCGTCAAGATTCAACTTAAACTTAGATCATCTAGTAGCGGTACTCAATCCAAGGTCGAGGACCTATCCTGGGTTAGCTCGGTGTAAGTTTCTATCTTACTAGCCGAGCTCGATACCATAACTGCATCACGCCCAAACGTGACGCGACGGCGATCAATCACTTAAACGAGAAATAAACCCAACATTCTAGAAAATGATGCAACAATCCCAAGTGAAACAAGGTCTAAAGCAATGAAAACTACAAGTACAACAAGATTACAATTACATCCCAACAACTTAATAGCTTACAAGTCGAACTAGGAATAAAGTACACATCATATCACGGCTTAAGTGTCAAATGGGTCCTACGCCCTTCAATTACGAGTCCGAGAATTTCAAAGGAAATAAAAGAGTCCAACATCGAAAAATAAAAGAAAATAGTCCAAAGAACTTAGATAACGATAGGAAATGAGTTCAACGGGTGGAGCTCGAGAGTTCAATCAAGGGGTTCGAAACTTTCTTCGACAAAGTCATCTTCTAAGGTTAGAAAACGGGGGGGTGAGACAGAAATCTCGGTGGATGGGGTGATCGTGTGCAAGTGTGGCGATATATATAGTTAATGCGAGAAATTTAGTTGTATGAAAACGCGTGAGAGATGATGCATGAATTCACACACGATCCACAAGCGTCATGAAAAATATATTTATGTAATATACTTATACGATTTAAGAAAAGCAGTTCATGGTCACGCAGCACTATGGTTCAAGCGATCGGGAGGATTGCGTGCGGTTTGTAATGCCAATCCTATGCAAGACAAGTAGCGGTTGCGTGCACGGATTTGTAGCGCCAACCTATGCAATACAAGTAGCGGTTGCGCATCGATTTGTAAGCGCCAACCAAATGGGTGCGATTAACTCCGAATCGTGTGGATCGACAAGCGATTCCTTCGTTCTTCCTTGTAACTCCCCGAGTAAGTAAGATGGTCCAAGACTGTCACCTTATCGCTCCGTAGGCAAAGACAAAATCCACGGTGGAGCTAGCAAGGCTCGGATCTGTCATAATCATGATTATACCTCAAGTACTACGACCCGCTTCCCTTGGACAAACTCCGTCCCTCGTTGCGGGATTAGGACGATGGGGCGGAGAGTGGAATAGCAGCCGAGCTATCCGGTTCCATCCCGACGTATCCATTCGATTGTGAGCTCGACACACCAAGTTGACTCCAGGACAGAAATTAAATACACGTTCGTAGTCAACCAGCAATCAGTATATTGATTGGAGGCGATTCATGAAAAGTTTTCGAAAATTTGCGTAAGGTAATTATGGCGTTGGTGGAGTTATTTGGATGAAGATGATTATCGGGAGGATAAGCAATCTTCGATATCTTGAACGATTAGGTGGAACATAAGTCCCGTTATAGATTCAAATTGCAAGACGAGGAAGTCGCCCGCGATCGGGTATTAATCGGTCAAGGCGGTCCGATAAGTCAAGGGGTTTTTGAGAAATTAAAATATTTTAATTAAGAATTGAAGTCAGAGGGTCCAGGGCTGTTTTAGTAAAACAAAAATAATTTGAGTTAGGTCCTTGATAAAAGAAAATTTTCAATTTAGCCCGTTTTGTAAAAACCAATACTTTTGGGGTTAAAAATTTAATGAATAAATATCCCAACCTTGAAAAATTATGAGGTCAGTTCCTAAACTCTCCAAATTGTTCAGAGATTCAGGTTTTTTGAAGTTTTGAGGTCGAGTTTTTATAAGATTCTCATATTGGCCCCAAATTTGTTAAAATTGCCATTTCGGCTCTAAGTTTAAAATAATTGGAACTCACAAACCGGAAGGGCTTTTAATGTGATTCCAGTTGTAAAATGTCACTAAGCTCAGTGGGATATTGGGACAAAAGCAGTTTTGAAAGAAGCAAATATAGGTCCCTTAACTTTTGAAAATTTCATTTTTGTCCCGTTTTGAAATAATTGCTTTTAATGCTTTTAGAGGTCCAATTGTTATGAAATTTGAACCTTGGGTCCAAGATATAATTATGTTATAGTTAAACTAGTATTTCCAGGTGCATGGACTGCATAAGTCCTAGAAATTGTATTTTGGTCCTCAAGATTAATCTTTTACAATTTGATCCCTCAATTTTTATAAAATTACTTTCCAAGATCTAAACACTTGGATTTTTGGAATACACTTAAAATATGTTATTTCCAGTCCCTTAAGAGTTAAAATTTCATATTTTAAAATTAGGGTCTGGTACAGTTTCGAAATTTGCAAAATAGCCCTTAAACCTCTCAAATTTTACAATCTAGTCCTTGGGCTTTTAAGGGTTGATTTTATTTATCTAAAAACTCTTAAAACTTTAATAAAATATCAAAACATAATTTTTGAACCTGAGTTCAGTCCCAAAAATTGAAAATTACAGAGGGGTCTCTTAAATTTTATTTTCTTGCAATTAAGTCCACCAACTTTCCATTTTTGCATTTTAAATCCAAAAATTAAAATTTTATCAATTATGCTCGACTTGTCCAGGTTATAAATCATTCAAAACATAGATTTCAAGAGTCATACACATTCATATCCTTCTCATACAAAATTTCATCGAGTATAACAATAAAGTGTACATGTATGCCCTATTTTTCGATAAATCGCATTTTTGAGCAACACTTGAGAATTTTTCCAACTTGATACAAGCAAATAGCATGCAATACATAATATATATCTCAAGTGCTCAAAATCAAAATACTACATGTATTTTTAAATAAAACACTTAGAAGTTGAGCAATTTTTCCACCCACCTTTCAAACTTCAAGTGGAGCCTTCAAAAATGAAATTCTTTCTTTGAGCCTCAACCTCACGGTATAAGCATCTCAAGGCAGCCCCTAGGTCCAAAATTTTAAGGTCCTTGAGTTTTATTTAGGTACTCAAGTTAAGAAGAAGGAAAACAAAATTACTAAAACCAACAATCTTACTTTAATGTATTGATTTTTGAAGTAACAAGTTGACTCCAATATTTCCATCCAAAATTCCTTCTTCTTCACCTTTTCAAAGCTTAATCTACTGTCCTAAGCTCAAAGGGCAGCCCTTAATATGAACCCAAACAACATGGTCACCAATCAATCCAAAATAGGAAGTAAAATTTAAGAAAAATTCCACTAGTCTTACCTTCTTGAAGTCTAAGGTATAGAGTTGTTTCTTCTTCTTATAATCACCACCAAAATGTCCATTTTCTTAGCACTTGAACATCATTTTCAAAACTAGGAGGGAGTGGAAAAATAAATAGAGCTTCTTGTTTGAAGGCGGGTGAGAGTTCGATCAAGAAATAGAAGAATTAGAAGATAAAATTTCTTACCCTTTGTTCTTGTTATTTTCGGCCATTAGAGAAGAATGGGAGAGAGTTTTGTTTGTTTTTGTTCAAGTATGGAGATGATGAGGAGTTGGGAGATTGAATAGATGAAATAAAAGAATATTCCTCCTAGTAGTACCTATGGCCGAAAGTGTAGTAAGTAGTAGGATTATTTTTGTGTTTTTTTCTTTTGTTTGTCTTGGCAATTGATGGTCAATATTGGATGTTTAATGGATGCATGATTGTTGGTGGAAAGGAGTGAAAGTGGTGTAAAAGAAAGCATGAAAAAATGGTTATGGTGGAAGATGTAGTGTAAAGAAGAAATAAAATAAGTAATGTGAGGTTATTGATAATTTTTGTGCTACTACTTGGTCTTGTTGGCCGACCAAACCTCTTCTCCCCTATTTCTGTTTTTTTTTTTTAATCTAAAATTGGTAATAATGGTGCTAAATAACATTAAAATCAATAGTACAAGTCAAAAATATCAATCAAGCAATTTTAAGTATTTGGAAATATATATAGATATATATAAATATTAATTTTGAAATTTATAAAATAAAAATAAATATACTATGGTACAAGAAGTTTACTAGTTAGTCGTTAAGAAAAAAATCTAACCGCCAATGTAACACATTAAGAGTGGAATGAAATCGATTATCGTTAAAAAGTAAAAATAGGTGTTATTAACATACACCAAAAAAAACGAGACTTTGTTATTTTCAATAAAAAGAATTGGATCTTTATAGAACAAATCTAAAGTACTATTCTTTTGAAAATAGAAATTTTGTACTCTATGAGCTTTCAAGACAAGGTATTGCATTGTTTTTTAAAATACTAATTTAGTAGTAGATAATTTTCAAAGATGAAAAAGATAACCAATGTTAAATCCATTAACATAGTATGAATTGCAAAATAAATAGTAAATATGAGAATAAATTATTAGAATATTTAAAAATTGCATCGGAAAAGAAAAAGTATTGCTTGTAATCGTGTCGTCTACGGTTGAAAAATCTAGGGCTTCACAAGTCTTCCTTCTAGTCTCCGGTTGTCTTCTTTTGCATGTTTAGGCATATGACTTAACTCGGCTTGACCCATTTACCCTATCTATTACAATGCAATTTACAACAAAAATGGGGTGCCAACTTCCTATTCTAAGTTTTACATGGCATTCATCAAAATCTACAAAATAATTCCCAATAGTGGTTTTGAAATTTGATAAAGATCAACGGCTTAGATCTTGCACGCCGATTAGCATTTAAGTTCTCGCATTTAATGCAAAGAAACATTTATATCCAATCATAAGCTTGGTGTGCGACTTTTTTTTGTACACGTCATAATTATGATGACGTCATTCTTAAAAATATTCCCGCTTAGTAAAATCCGTGTTTTTGTCACTTTGCTCATAAATGAAGAAACTTACTCCTTAGCCGATTCAATCCTTCTTCTCGCTATTCTCCTTGTGACTCGGCTATCGGGTAACTCGATGGTGACTTTCCGATCTGGTGATTCACTTAGCTAAATTAAAAGTTCAGCTCTTTTTCCTCTTTTTATGTTTCATCTCTTTTCCTTGAGTCTTACGAGTGTCAACTCATTTCAATTAACCCTAATTCATGCTTGAGTTCTTCAAATCTTGACTCACATAATGGTTTTGTGAAAATGTCACCAACTGTTTATCGGTTGAAATATATTCAAGGTGATGTCCTTCTTTTCAACATGATCTCTTATGAAGTGATATCGACATCAATGTGCTTTGTTCTTGAATGCAACACAGGATTTTGAGTGATTGCAATTGCACTTGTGTTATCACACATAATTGGAATTTCTTTTTCCTCAACCTCATAGTCTCTCATTCTTGTCTCATCCATAAGACTTGAGCACAAATTTTGCCCATGACTATGTATTATGCTTGTTTGTGGAGGTGGCTATTGAATTTTGATTCTTGCTAAACCAGAAATTAGCTTTATTTCAAGCATTTGACATGTGCCACGAGGTGCTATTCCTATCAACTCTAAATCCAAAGATAGTCGAGTCCGAATAACCAATTAGCTTGAATCCACCTTCCTTTGGATACCATAAGCCAACTTATTGGCTTCCTTTCAAATATCTCAAAATTCTCTTTGTTGCGAGTCATGTGGCTTTCTTTTGGAGCAGATTGAAATCTTGCACATACACCTACAAAGAAATGTGATGTCCGCCCGCTTGTTGTGAGATAGAGCAATGATCCAATAAGTGCTCAGTATCTTGTTTGATCTCTGAGCTTGCCATCCGTGCATCCATATCCATTTTGTGATGTATTCATTGGTATTTTCACGGAAGACTTTTCTTCCATACCGAATTTCTTTATTAAATCTCTGGTGTATTTTTATCGACTTATGAAGGTTCCATCCTTCATTGTTTCACTTGAAGTCGAGGAAGAATGTCGGCTCTCCCATCATGCTCATTTCGAATTTGCTTTGCATGAGATTTGAAAATTTATCACACTGACTCTTTGTTTGTGGATCCAAAGATGATGTCATCTACATATATTTGAACAAGCAAAGTATACTCTTCCTATCTTGAATTCTGAAGAGTGTTCGTCCACTTTGCCGTTTGTGAATCCGTTCTTAGTCAAGAATTGTGACAATGTATCATACCATGCTCGGGTGCTGTTTCAATCCATATAGAGCTTTCTTGAGTTTGTATACTTTATCTCCAAGAGTCTTATGCTCAAATCCTGGAGGTTGTTCAACATACACTTCTTCTTCCAATAAACCATTAAGAAATGCACTCTTTACATCCATTTGATATACAATAAAGTTCTTGTGAGTCGCATAGGCAAGAAACATCCTTATGGCTTCCAATCTTGCCACATGAGCAAATGTTTCATCAAAATCTATCCTTCTTCTTGGCAATATCCTTTGGCTACCAATCTTGCTTTGTTTCTTACCACAGAACCTTCCTCATTCATCTTGTTTCGAACACACATTTAGTTCCAATAACATTTTGATGGGTAGGTCTTTGAACCAATTCCCACACTTTATTTCTTTCAAATTGATTTAGCTCTTCTTGCATAGCTTGAATCCAATGTTTGTCATCCAATGCTTGAGACACATCTTTTGGTTCTATTTGTGAGATGAAGCATGTGAACATTGGTCCTTGTTGAGTTCGGATCTCGTTTTGACACCTTCTCTTACATCTCCAATGACTAGTTCGGTGGATGGTCTCTCACCATCTTACATCAGGTTGGAGTAAGTTAGCTGGATTGATCGTCTTGCATTTGTGTTATTTTGATCAGCTCTCTCATCATCACTTATTTGCAAATTTTCTAAATTGTTTTTGAGATTGACTATCTCATCTTCTTCCTACAGGTTTATAATTCCGGCTTGACTTCAACATAGGGACTCTTCTACATGGTTGGTTGATTCAAACTTATCGGTGACTCTTCAATGTCTTCTCCATTTACATTGGGTTCATCAAACACCACATGGATGGATTCTTCGTAACCATTGTTGTCTTATTGAGCACTCAGAGGCTTTGCTTTCGACTTAGTATCCTAAGACGATACCTTCATCGACTTTAGCATCAAAAGCCTTTAAATTATCTTTGCCATTGTTGTGGATGAAGCATTTGCATCCAAATATTTTGAAGTATGCAACATTTGGCTTTCTCCCCTGTCCAACTCTCATAGGAGTCTTTGTCATTTTGTCATTTTATCATGCATATATTTTGAGTATAGCATCTTTGTGTTTATTGCTTGACCCAAAATCTTTTAGGTAGCCCCGCTTGACTAACATGGTCCTTCTTTGCTTCTTTAAGAGTTTTGTTCCTTCTTTCGCAACTCCATTTTGTTGTGGAGTCCTTGCTGCAGATAATTCATGACCAATACCATTTTCAATACAAGATCTTGAGTGATTATACCATTGACAAACTCGGTTCCTCTCGTCGATCTTATTTTGATAATGGTTTGACTCTTCTCATTTTGGATTCTTTTCATCATTTGTGGTAGTTTCTGCAGAGTTTCTTTCTTCTTACACATGAATATTGTCCATGTATATCTTGAGTAGTCATATACTATCACCAAGGTGTATTTCTTCCCACTTATGCTAGTTGGTTCAACTGGACCAAATAGATCCATATGTAGCAGTGCAATATTCTAGTTGAAGATGGACATGTCTTTTCTTTGAATGATGTTTGATTTGCTTTCCCATCCGGCATGCATCACATACACTTTCCTTCTTGTATCTTGAGTCTAGAAGTCCTTCTACAAGATTGCTCTGGCAAGCTTGTTAATTGTTTTAAAATTCGGGTGACTCAACTTCTTGTGCCACGACCAACTAGATTCGGTGCTGTTTTTTTGCAGCAGACAAGTGCTTGGTGTTGCGGTTGACCAATCTACCACATACATGTTTTTTTGTTTGCATCCTTGCAAAGACAACTTCATTGGATTGATGTCCTTGATTTGGCATATACCCATGTTGAATCCAACATTATAACCCTTGTCACAAAGTTGGTTGATGCTTAGCAAGTTGAAGTTGAGTCCTTCAACATATGCAACATCTGTGATTTCTAATCCATTTTTCTTGATGGATCCAGTTCCCCTTATTTCTCTTGGAGCTTCATTTCCTCCAAATATGACTTTTGCACCTCGACTTCCTTGAATTTTGTGATTTTTCTTGTTTCCCGTCGTCATATGTCCGGAACAGCCACTATCCATGTACCAGGTTCCTTGGCACTCGGTTGTTCCTTAAACCGCAATCAAGGAAATTAGATTTTAGGTACCCATACTTGCCTCAGTCCCTGAGGGGTTAGTATTATAAGATGATCCAACCAGCCTATAGCCAAATGATTTGACTCTAAGAGGTTGCCATCTATTAGTGCCATAATCATAATTAACTTTAGCAAATTGCTTGGGGTTATAGATTCATACAACTGTCTCTTTTGTTTGTATGCTGTGAATGTGTTTTGGCAATTCTTTGTATTTGGGTAGTTGTGATATCTGAGTGTAGTGCCTAGGTGCATAAGTGTCTTTGATGATAGCTCTTATGCCTTTGGAATGGCCTTTGTTGAGTTTTAGGCCTTTGCCATTTAGGCTTATATTCAATAGGTCTTTCTTTGATAGTTCGCATTATTCCAATCAGCTTGGCTTGGGTAGTTACTACCATTCCCATCATATATATTTCTTTTATAGAATTTCAGGACTTTTGGTAGCTCTGTTTCTTCTTTACTGAGTATTTCCTATTTGGAGTTTCTTTGGAACTCGGTGGATTTCTTCTCGTTGTCCTCTCAAGTACACTCAACTGGCGACTTTCCTTTTCCTTTATAACCAAGGCCGGTTTGCTTGTGATTGTGCTTTGGAATAAATGTGTGTGCACCATTTGGAGTTTTGGTTTTTGAGATACTTCATTACTTGAAGATCCCTTTTCCAAAATTACTTTTGGAGCTTGACATAGCACAGAGGAATTAAATCCTAAGCCTGTCTTGTCTCCACATTCTCTTTGACTCATAATAAGGTCATCAAGGATTTAGATGCCTTAGTGAATGAGGCAATCACATTTTTGAGGTCATTCTCCATCATTTCTATAGCGGCTATTTTCGCTTATTAACTTGGCATTTTCGGTCTTTAGACTTTTATTCTCATCGCCTATTTGACTTAGAGTACTCGGCTCCTTAGTCATTTGAGAGTTTTGGCTCTTGAGTAGGTTGTTTTCCTCATTTAGTAATGTGTGTGAGGATTTAATGTGTTCAACGTCTTTCATCATTTTGCCTAATGAATCATAAAGATCGAGTGGGTGATGAAGTGTGTGTGTCACGATCACTATCACTAGAATCGAGTGTGATGAATTAGAGTGTACCTCATCTTCTTGGTCAAGTTGGTCTTGTTCCTTGGCCATTAAAAGATCAAGGCTTCTTCTTCAAGTCACTTGAGTAGTCGCCTTCACTACTCTCTCGAATCAAATTTGTGTCTTTTGACTTGGCATTTGTCTCTGATCTCTGACCAACATTGCCTTTTTCTTTTCTTGTCTTCTTTCTCTCAAGTCCTTTATTTCCTCTTCATTCGTGTATTTGTTGACTACGAGGATATGGGCAATCAATGGCATAGTGACCTGGTTATCTGCCCAGTTCAAGATAGATTTTCAACCTTTTGATCGACTCTTTCCATTCTTGGATTGTCACCCTTTGATATTCAACTTTTTGATGCTCTGCTCTCTTGGTTGGTCTATCTTCCCTTAACTTGGAGGGAGCCGAGTGTCTTCGGAGGATTCACCCTTGCCTCTCTTGTAGTTCTTATTGAAGAACTTGTTAAACCTTTTAACCATCGGGATATTTCCTCTTGGTCAATGACTTCTTTGACCTCGGCTCTCTTGCCATCCTTAACAATTAGAGCAATTTTGTTTTGGTCTTTTCTCCTCGGCTCAAATTCGTAGGCCTTGAGATCCGAGAATAGCTCATGGTTGGATGTCTTGGATAGGTCCATAGAATGCCTCGGTGCCATGACCTTCATTTCCCATTCGTTGGTGGGAGACTTCTTAGAATCTTCATACACATTTCTTCCTGTGTATATTTTTTTCCAAGTGCAGATAGCTCATTGGTAAGTGCGTGAATCGAGCATCCGGTGATCCAAGGTCTCTCCCCGCAAGCATTTTAAAATTCTCAAATTTTTGTACAAAGAACGGATAGTTTATTTTCCTTGATTTGCTCCGAGCCTTCACAAATCAAGGTTAGTTTGTCCTGATTTCTTTAGCCGTTTTGCATGATTTGACTTTATTGAACATGGCTTTGTCCAAAGTTTTGTAAAGAATGTCCTTGGCCACATTATCCAAGTTATATCTTTTCTGTCATCATTTGTCCATTGGCTCTCGGTTTTTCAACCATAGTGATGCAGGGGCAACATCCTCTTCACCTTCATTTGCAGCTCTCCTTATAGTTGTGTTCACTTTTAAAATTTGCGGTGGCCCATCTTCTATCACTATCCACATTTCATCGTGTAATCTTTGATAGATGAGCATGCATACGAATTTTCCAATCATCAAATTCCTCAATAGTGAACATAAGGATGCGTGTCAAATTTGCTTCCATGATAATAACTTTTTGATTAAAAGAGTTTTGAAAGATCAAATCTTTGAAACAATCTTTGAAATATTTGGAGATCTAGTTCAAGAACGGTGATGCGGAAGGCTCAATGAACCAACCGCTCGATACCACTTGTAGGTCCCAAGGGGTGTGAGTTTAAGGTTTAGAAGGGGGTTGAATAAACCTTACCAACTTTTCAAATTTAGTCCTTTTAAATATTGAGTTAATACTACGGCTAAGTCCTTGATGGGACGGCTAAGTTAGTTAATCGTGAGTTGGCCACTCAATGACTGAGTGAATTTGTTGATAGAATAACTCATTGTTTTGACTAAAGACTTAACTTGACTATGATATGTTTTATTGGAAGACTTAACACCCTTGATTTTGGTTTAAGTTTGTTTCAATACTTGGTTTTAGCACTTTGTTGATTATCAATTAGATAGCAAATTTATCGTGAGATATAAATGTAATATGCGAGAAATTAAAGTCTTGAAATGTAAATGACACAATAAATTTTTATAGAGGTTCAAGATAGGATAATTCTTCTACTCCTCTCTTCTCCAACTCCTGGAGGAATCCACTAAGTATTGATCAATATACGAGTGGTTAACGGTCCAGATACAAAGTCTTGATCACACGGTGACTTGATCTTTTGGGACTCGATCGGAGATGCCTTGGTCACACGGTGGCTTCTCATACGACTCGGCTTCTTCACATGGCATTTTGCTTTGCTACTACAGCCCACTTGCTCAAGTTTCTTGGATTTGATCAAGCCCTCCAAATAACTTAAGCCTGGTTCGACCTTGAACCTTCCTACAATCCTTCGTGGAATGTAGACCCCTTGATTCTTCAAATGTTTCCTCTTCAACCGATTGAAGTCGCCTTTCCTTCACGGTGAGTGTAGGATTGATTTCTTCGTAATGTAGGCTTGAGGATTGAGCGTTTAATAACTTGAGAATATTTCAGTTACAAATGTTTCTTTCTTGCATGTATTCAATTCTCGGATGGTCAAGGTAACCTTTTCTCAATAAAACTCCTCGGCCTTTTATAGTGGTCTTTCAAAAATGCCCGTTGAAGAGATGGGCTTATTTTTGAAAGTCACTTGTGGTCATTGGCTTGTCTTGTTGCGATTCTTGGAATTGACATTTCCTCGTATAAATGATCCTTGACTTTTCGAGAGATCGACACAGGTGTAGTGCTTCCCATTGGTTTATTCCTTTTGCACGCTTATGGGGCTATGCACTTTAAGAAAGGTAGTATGGAAGTATTACTTGTTTAAGTAATTCTCTTGATTTTCGGCAACGGATCTCTTTCGATTATCTCGACTTGACCGCATTTCCTTGCCTTCCCAGGTGACTTTGAGTCGCCTTCCAATCATGGATGACTCTTCCGTCACTTCAACTTGAGACTTGGCTATCTTGAGTTGACTTGATCGATACTTCACTCAACCGCATCTCATTTGCACCTTGATCGAGTTCCTATCTTCTCTTCTCGCCATACTCGGTGCCTCACAATGAGTCTTCCTTCTAGTCTCGGTTGTCTTCTTCCATGTTCGAGGCATAGCCGACTTAACTCACTCGACCTACCCCTATCTATTACAATGCAATTTACAACAAAAATGGGGTTCCAACTTCCTATTCTAAGTTTTACATGGCATCAAAATCTACAAAATAATTTCCCAACAACAATTTTGAGTGCAAGTGTAATCAAGAATCAAGCCTAGACCTCAAGATGTGAAAGTGAAATACTTAGGCTATAAATACAACAAGAGTGTTGAATATGAACGCTTAGAAATTTGCGATTTCTTGTTGTGTATTTGCTTGTGTGTTGTTGTCTTGTGTCTTCAAAAACATCTTCTATTTATAGGAGAGTCTTCACAAATATACGATCATCCTTCTTCACTTTTGTCTACAAAAAGAAGATCACAAGATGTAGAAATAGTGTACAAAATTGTTAAAGTAAATCTGCTTTATTACGGATGTTCAACGGTTAGAATCATTTTCGAAATAACACAAAGACGACCGGTCGTTGTATAGAAAATTTCGAACATTGGAAGAAAATAGTGCGATCCAGACACACGAGGTTACAAGGGGTCCGACCGGTTACTTCCCCTAGGTGGGACCGGTCCCCTGCACATTTTTTGTGTTCAGTGTTCTCTATTTTCATTTTCGCGTTCTCGGTCTTGGTCGACCTCTTGTTCGACCTAAGGTCGACCTCAAAATTCAAATGTTGTCCGATTTTTGTCAAAAATAAACTTTAAGAAATACTCCAAAAATTAGTAAAAACATTTTAAATCAATTGGGAGTATTTGGACAACATTTAAAACATTGTTTTGGTGTAAAAAACCAATTAACACAAAATCATCAAAAGTATTGTCCAATTTTTATCGAATAATAAACTCTAAGAAATACTCCAAAAATTAGTAAAAATATTTTAAATCATTTAGGAGTATTTGGAAAACATTTATAAACATTGTTTTGGTATAAAAACTCATTTAAACAAAATCATCAAAATCTTGATAAAAACATTTTTCTAACAATCTCCCCTTTTTGGTGATTACAAACCAAAACAATTTTAGGAGATCGATTTTAAAACAAAACACATTTTTGGTCTAAAACATCAATCCATTACAAGCAACATTCATCATAAGTGAAACACACAAGAGTAGGAGCAAAAAATTTTCAAAAAACATTTTGTACAAGCTCCCCTATCAATATGCACATTAAGAACAAGTATAGAAGCAAATAATTAAAAGCTAAAAGCTTAGCTTTTACAACTTAAGCTTGAATTTCATAAGCTTATAAGCTCCCCTGTCACAAGACATCATTATTCAATCATAAAAGTCCATAATACATCACATGGACTAAGTATTATTCATAGCTTTTGGCTTTTAAGAGCACTAGCTTATAGCTTTTCTTGCGAGCTTATTTTCGCTTCTTTGAGCGTATGAGCGTTTTTCCAGTTTCTCCACCTTTGGAATCATCAAAAAGAATGTTAGCACGATAAAAACATCATATAATTATATCAAAGTGCGCAACTTAATCATTTTATCGAGCATATTGAAAATTTAAGCTTAAATTCCAAATAAAAGGGAAACGTTGCTCATTTGATTTGCAAAAGCTCATTTGAATGATAAAACATGATCTCCATAAACTTATAAGACTTTTCAAATCAAGAGAATCATGTAGATGATGAATTTTTCATTGAAACATTTTGTCGACCACTTGGCGTCGTCGAATAAAGCAAGAGATATATAACGATTTGTAAATCATTTAAGCCAAAAATTGTCATCACCAATTGCAGTATAACAATATTCATCCATCAATAATCATCATATACAATATACTAATATAATAATTTCATCAAAATAGCAAGGTACAAGCACATTCTCAAGGGTTCAACCCAATTGAGATAAAAGGAGAAATTCTTACCAATTGATCGGAGAAGTCGGATGATGATGATGAAATACAAGTTATATAAACTCAAAAATATAGATTTTATAAGAAGAAAATTATTTTGAGTGAAATGTGTGTGAAAAATGCAAAGGGGTTCGATTTTTTAAGAAAAGGCTCAAAAATACGGTTTGAAGGACATAAAGCATTTTATAGTGAAATCAATGAGGGCGATCGGTCCTCATGACTGGTCGGCCAGGTCAACCATGCCGTCGGCCGGTGCACGGGCACCGCCATTTTCTGTCCGAATTTTACACCAAAAATCTGATTTTTCACCCTAAGTTTTAAAAACGTGCAAATATCAATCATAGACCTTATTCAATATGCATTATGCCAAACCGAGCTCGTATTGAGGCAAAAGTCTCGGAAGATAGAGGTTTTGTAAAGATATTCCCAATTGATCTTGAGATGGAACAAAAGATATCTCAATTTTTCGTTTTGAAACATAATCCCTTAGAAAATGATGTTGAATCTCAATATGTTTAGTTCGATTATGACGAACCATATTTTGAGAAATTATAATCACCAGACTTGTTATCCCGAAACATATGAATGTTTTAAAATATTGGATATACAAGCCATAAGAAGAAGTGCCTTTCAAATATTTGAAAATTTCTTTTAACGACACGTTAATGAGATTCATTGGGATAGTTTTGAAGTCGAGCATATAGACATAAGGCATAGAAAATGTTGAGTCTAAAGGAATAAGAAAAGTTAATTAACATACCTCGAATATGTTTGTCAATCAAGTATGCCTTCCTCAACCTTTGTCAATTTTTACATTGGTAGCCATAGAGGTTGAGATGGTTTCTTCCTTCTTCAATGCCTAACTTCTTCAAAGGTTATATTGAATACTTTGATTGTGAAATATAACCATCTTCTTGGCATTGTCTAACTTGAAGTCCAAGGAAGAAAGTAAGCTCCTCCATCATGCTCATCTCAAGTTCACCTTGCATCAACTTAGAAAAATATCTTGCACAAATATTCATTAGTAGCACCAAAATTATATTATCATCAACATAAATATGCACAAGTAAACACTCTTGCCCTTTTTCAAAAACAAAGAGAGTAGTATCAACTTTACCTCTTGTAAAATCATTTTGGAAAAGAAAATAGCTAAGTCTATCATACCATGCACGGGGTGCTTGTTTTAAACCATACAAGGCCTTGAGAAATTTTTAAACCCCGCAGTTGTTTTACATAGACTTCTTCTTGAATAAAACCATTTAAGAAAGCGGATTTAACATCCATTGGGTAAAGCTTGAAGTTTTCTTAAAACAATAATGGGCAAGTAAAATGCGAATGGCTTCAAAAACATGCTATGGGTGCAAATATTTTATCAAAATCAATACCTTATTCTTGACATTACCTTAGAGCTACTAACCTCCCCTTGGTTATCAAGCTTGTTTCGAAATACCAAAAATTTCTCGCAAAATCTTAACGAGACATCTTGGACAAGAGCATAGTAATATCGAATAATAGAGACACAATGGCAAGTAACACATACTATTATGCTTTCAAACAAATCATCAAGAGTTGAATAAGACATGTAAGTTCAAATAGGCTTATAGAAAGCTATATAAGGTCTCTTTTGAAATTTGAAAACCTGGATCATATAGTTGAGATCTCATTTAAAAGAAGCATTTGAACAAAAGTTTTGACAAGAATGAATATGAGCAATCAAATGCATACTTTTGAGAGAAGGATGAAATTCAAATGTTTTATCAAAACAAAATACAATCATTTACAAGTCTTGGATAAAACAAGCTTTATCGAATAGTGCCTTTCAAAAATTGAAAAAAATCCTTTTAATGGCACTTGTATGAGATAATTTGAAATATCTTAAAAAGCAAGCACATTGGCATATGGAAAAAATATATCGAGTCTATAAGATGAATACCAATGATGAGCGTACCTCGATAGTGTAAGCATCTCTTGAAGAAGATGAGGAAATATATATCCTACACATATACGAAACAAGTCTAAGATTAAAACGAATATGATACAAGTGTAGGCTAAAAGCAATAAAATATGTCACAAGTATGCTTATGCTATATAAATCCATAAAAGATAGTAAATCACAATAGTCATAGTAGATGCACAAGAATTTTAAGAATATCATGCAAGGTCTCCTTTTCAAAGAATTTTAAAAACACAAATATATATTGAAGACCTTAATTTTTAAAAAAATAACATTGGAAAACTCATTTTCAAAAATTTGACACAAATAAAAACATGCATAATAACAAAATAAAATGTATATTTAAATAGGGAGATACAGTTTACCAATTACGCCATTTTCATGGGTTATGTCTTTCCCATTGTTGATGATATCTTCCCCTTTGAAAATCTTCTTGTTGATGATAGCTCTTCCAATTCCTCCATTTCCAAGGATTGTATCCTTCCCATTGTTGATAGTGTCTTTCTCTTGGAAATTTATTTTGGTGATGTCTTCTCTTTTGATCAAATGAGACGGTCATTTGATGTCTCCTTGGCGGCATGAATTTTCTTTGAATATTATTCCACGGTACCTAATATGACATTGTTTTGTGGTACCCTCAAGTGTTTGGGTCCTTTGGGATTAGCTTTGAGACTTTTAGGTCTCCAATAATAATTAGAGTTATTTCTAGCCCGACAAGTATTAACCGTGTGACCCATTTTACCACAATAAAAACAAGTAGTAATTCTAGGAGAATAATGACCAACATGCATAGAGACTTGATCCTTTTTTCATATGATTGACAACATTAGGCTTATGATCAAGTTCTAGTTTCAAATTATCACAATTATGAATATCAATAGTCTTGGTCATTTTATTGGTACTCAAGTTGGATTTTGATAGATCCTTTTTCATGAAATTAATATCCTCAACAAGAGTACTATTTTCTTTCTCAAGGTTTCTAACCTTATCAAGTGGTGGTGTGAGCACATGATAGTGATTCATAGGAAGTAAATAAACTATCCTTTTCATTTTTCAAAACATTGAATTTCATTTTCAAATTTTTGTATTTAACAAGTATGCTTTGGGATTCATTTTGGAGCTCATCAAAATCATTTTGCAAATCACTATAATCATTATGTAATTCATTATCATAGGAAGTAGAAGGTTTAGAACTTACCTCGTTTTCTTGAAGCCCATAAGACAACGTTCGTTTTCATCGTCGTCGGAAGTTGTAGTAAGCTCATCCCATGTTGTTGGGTTTGATGTTGTACCCATTTGAGAAGTAGATGCTTTTGAGTTGCTTCTTTCATTTGCATATACTTCTTCTAACTTTCTCCATACTTTATGTGCCGATTTAATTCCTACAAGATGATCATATTCCAAAATGGTAAGTGAACAATAAATAATATTAAGAGCTTTACCATTTAAGGAGATGATTTTTTCTCTTCATCATTGAGCTCCTTAAGGACTTTGGAAATGTGTGGTGTATATTTTATCGGAATAGATTCTCCATTGATGACCGTGTTCCAAATATCGAACCCGCAACCTTGTAGATAGCATTCCATTCTTTCTTTCCAAAATGTATAATTTTTGGAATCAAATAGTGGTGGCTTGGTGGTAGAGGTTACCGGTAAGATAGACTTCATTCGTAGCCGATGATCGTTCCTCTTTACTCGTGATATCGAACGAGCTTGCCAAAGAGTTTGGCTCGATACCACTTATAAGTCCAAGCGCTACGATAATCTAGAGGGGGTGAATAGATTATCTCCATCTTTTCGATTATGCCCTCTTTTTGAAACAAATAAGCTAAGATAATAATAAAGGTGCAGGAAGTAAACAACACGCGTCGATTTATAGAGGTTCAACCCACCTAGGGCCTAATCCTCTACCACCCCAAAGATATCCGGGATGGATTTCAAAAAGAAAAATGATTTTATTAATTACCAAAATTAATACAACACCTTACAACATCACCTTGAAGAGCATCCCACTCTTCTTCAACACCACATTTGAGATTACCACAATCTCTCTTGAAGATTACCACAATTTCCAACGACACCTTGTGAAGATTACCACAATCTTCAACCTTGAAGAACACCAAATTCTTCAACACCTCAAGAGCACCACACTCTTGAAACACCTATCACCTAGATCACCCAAGTGTATTCTTTCCACAAGAATACTCACAAGGATGTCTTGTGTTGAATGATGACCAAAATCAAGATTACAACTCAATAATGAATATTACAATTTTGAGTGCAAGTGTAATCAAGAATCAAGCCTAGACCTCAAGATGTGAAAGTGAAATACTTAGGCTATAAATACAACAAGAGTCTTGAATATGAAAGTTTAGAAATTTGAAGTCTTGTTGTGTATTTGCTTGTGTGTTGTTGTCTTGTGTCTTCAAAAACATCTTCTATTTATAGGAGAGTCTTCACAAACATAGGCTCCTCCTTCTTCACTTTTGTCTACAAAAAGAAGATCACAAGATGTAGAAATAATGTACAAAATTGTTAAAGTAAATCTTTGTTATGGATGTTCAACGATTTAGAATCGCTTTCGGAAATAACACGGTAGCGATCGATCATTTGTATGGAAAATTTCGAACGTTGGAAGAAAATAGTGCGATCCGGACACATGTTGCGGGTGGGGTCCGATCGGTCCGAGGGGCCCGGCCCCAGTGGGGGGTCCGACCGGTCGCCCTAGGGTCCGACCGGTTGGTCCCTAGGTCGACCGGTCCCCCGCACATTTTTGTGTTCCGGTGTTCTCTGTTTTCATTTTCGCGTTCCTCAACGGTCGACCTCAAAATTGAAATGTTGTCCGATTTTTGTCAAAAATAAACTTTAAGAAATACTCCAAAAAATTAGTAAAAACATTTAAATCAATTGAGAGTATTTAGACAACATTTAAAACATTGTTGGTGTAAAAACCAATTAGAACAAAATCATCAAAAGTATTGTCCAATTTTTATCGAATAATAAACTCTAAGAAATACTTCAAAAATTAGTAAAAATATTTTAAATCATTTTGGAGTATTTGGACAACATTTATAAACATTATTTTGGTATAAAAACTCATTTAAACAAAATCATCAAAATCTTGATAAAAACATTTTTCTAACACACATCTTAAAATGAATTAACTCAACTTGCGAGAACACTTTGTCCATTGTGATTATGAGACACAATCGATGATTATGAAAATAGAACTTCGTGAAGTTTTCATCTTCATTGTTTTTATATTCCAAAAAACTGCTATTTATGATGTTTTTCATTACGAACTACGTTTCATAGGTCATACAACCAATTAATGATGATCGCCAGGATTCGAAGGTAGAGGGTGCGAAGAAGAGTTCTCCGTTTTTAGTTTTTGTGAACTCATAACCAATTTTAGAAGAGCGAGTGCAAGGTGATGTGAAGGTCATTTCTTGAGAGGAAAACGACACTGGTTTTCTCCGATTTTCAAATGGACTTTCGGGGTTTCATATCGAAACTTAGGTGAAAATCTTGAATTCAACATTAATTCATAAATGAAGAATTTTTAGTTTGGAATTCAAGTTGAGAATATGATGATTTTTCTTAGTTATTACCTTCGTTTCTTGCATTTTCCTGTTTTCATGATTATCTAGGTTGGTTGATGAAGCCTCATAGTTGATTTTCAGGAAATCCACTTCTTTGGAAATTTGTTAACTCTTAATCAGAATGTAAGTCATAGTTAAATCCTTAGTGAATTTAGAATGTTTTACAACACCTTGCTTCCAAATCAATCGAGTGAATACAAGAATGTCTTTTCTTCTGTGGAATTGATAAGTGAATATTTTTTCACTGAAATTATATTTTTTGGAATTTAGATTGAGATCTGGTCATTCTTATTAGTTTTTTGTTATTCAATTTCATGGATGTTTATTCAAAAGTTTAGTTTGGAATTCGAATTAAAGAATTTTCATTTTGTAAATTGTTCTTTCCCTCACAATTTGCAGGTTACATCTATTTCGTGGAAAGGAAATGAGCAAAACATGGTTAACACGCCTGGACATGCAGATTTTGGTGGTGAAGTATGCCATAATCTAAGATATCCCGCCTATATCAAGGTCTTTGTTTTGCCATAGCGATGGAGAATTACGTAGTAACGATTTCTGTATTTTATTTTTCTTAGAGGAGTTCTAAATGCAGGAGGCCAGATCGGGATTTAAAGAAATATGAAGCTAGATAAATGTCATTAGAGTATCATGCTTTACTTTAGGATTTTATTTTAAACTATTTTTAAGTATGCCTATGTGCTAACTAAGCTTCTGACTGAATGGTAGCCTTTCATTAGATATTCATATTAGAGCTCATATACAGTCGGCTTAGTTAATGATGCCTCATAGTTGATTTTCAAGAAATTTGATTTTGTTGGAAATTTGTTAACTCTTATTGTGTCATTGACATTCTTTAGTCACTTTAGAATTTGATTTGCAACACCTAACTTCATTGAGGACACATGCATCATATATTGATGCAGTTTGTTCTACATGGTTTTCTTGATCTACTACTATTATAGACTAGACTAAACTATCCCTCTATTTAATTAATTATAATGGCAAAACTATTAATTTAGGATTGTAGAGGTAATATTAGACAGAATACCATGAGACATAATAATGATATCAAACTGCAAACATATCTGAACGACGATAGAGTGAGTCACGAAAAAAATCCTAATGGGACTCAAGGCAGAAAGTGACCCAAAGCCAGAATTAATAGCAGAATATCAATAGATAGTAGAAGAAATCTAAAGAGGAGAAGACTCTAAGGCAAAGTAAGAGTAATCTCTTCTGATCGTTTCTTTCATATCATCTTTTCTCATCCTGTTCAATCTTCTTTTAGTTTTCTTCTGGTACAACTGTGCTTTGAGTCTTTGGGCTCACATGGAAAACCAGAGGCATCATGGGTGAGACGTCAGGTATAATGTGTGTACGTTTTCATTGCATTAATATTTTTTTAACCTTTAAAAACTGAAACATGAAATATTGAATCAGGATGAACTCGAGAATTAAATTGCAAGCAATTGAGATGTAGTTGTTTAAAATGTTCACAATTGGTTTCGGTATTCATCGGAGTTTTGCAGAAGGTATGAAGTTTCTATTCTCTTATGCTTTTTGAAATTTCAAATTTGTCCAGTTATATGATGTTTTTATAACATGGAAACATTGGAATCTGTATTGTCTTTGTGAAGCCCGATTTTTCCGAGCTTATAATTGATATTTATTGTCGTTTATACATTTGATCGACTATTTTACCGCGTCATTTTGACGGGTAATTATTAATAATATATACATTTTGTACTTTATTTCATTTTATTTAATTACTTGTGATTATGATCTTTATTGATTCTATTTTGCATTTATGATCACTTGATTGATCATTATTACTATTTTTGTATTTATTAGTCACCTTAGAATTTTAAGAGACTATTTATTTTAGAGACTTTTACCTCATAGAATTAAGATTTTGATTTAGATTAAGTGATCATGAGACTTATAAGTGATCAAGGAAATCACTAATTATTTTAGAGATTGACATATTTCATCTATTACCATCAAATTTGGGACAAAAAAATATATATGGAATTACCATAATGCCCTCATAGTGGACGGCCAACATGGAAATTTTGGAGTAAAAATATCATCCAACTCTTGTACACCTACACCTTATATTAGTCATCTTGTGTATAATTATACCATTAATTCAAACATTATACACATCATCTCTCACATTACTTATTTAATATTATTTTTGTCAACATGTTGGAAGTCTTCCAACATTCCATTCAAACATTCTCTTGCCCATACCTTTGACCTTCAAATTGTCTCTCATGCATGAGGCAAAATGCAAGACACAATTAATCAAAAATCTCTCCCTCTCTCACTCATGGGGACGGCCACAAGGCCAATTTTTACAAAAATTTGGTTAAAAATTTTCACTAACACATTCATCTCCTACACAAAATCCTCATTCTTCTCTCTAAACTCCCAACTTCTCTCTATTCTTCTTCTCACTTTCTTCTTCAACACTTAGAAACTTTTTCAAGAATTCTCTCCTTATTCTTCAAAAATTCGAACATACCTATACTACAAGGTAAGAAATTTTATCTTCAATCCATTTTTGATATCACATAGTTCATCTCTTCCACCTTCTTAACTTAAGTTTGAATTTGATTTGTAGGTATATTTAGAAAGACCATTTGAAGATTAGAGCTTGACATCATCTTGAAGAAGGACTTCAAGAATTGAAGAACAACTAGTAGAGAATTTGGACTACAAGGTAAAATTGAGTACTAGACCCCTTCTTTCCTATTCTTTTTTTTTTTTTCAAATTTTAACCCCTTTTTCATTTTTGAGAAATAGGGGCTGACCTTACGTGATTTTGGAGTTGAACCAAAATTTCCAATTTTAAAGCTTCAACTAGTCTCCAAACACCTACTACGCAAGGTAAAGTGTAGTCCTTCTCATTTTCTTATCTCCTTCTTTTTCTCCTTAATTTTTCTCTCATTTTTCTAACTTCAAATTTTTGATATTTCTTGACTTAGAGACTGACCTAAGAAGCCTCATCCAAAAATTGTGAAATTTATCCTTTTATTTCACAATTTCCAATTTTAAGGTGGGTGGAAAAATATTTTCCAACTATTAGGTGTTTTATTAAAATGCATGTAGAAAATTTGATCATGAGCCTTGAGATATATATAATCTATGTATTGCATGTAAATTTTATGTATCAATTCATGAAAATTCTCAAGAGTTGCTCAAAATTACTATTTATTGAATTTTAGATGCATGCATGTGCAATTTAATGTTTTATTTGATAAATTCTTGTATGTATTGGACATGCATGTGTATGATCTTTAAATCTATGTTTTGGATGACTTATAACCTGGACAAGTAGAGCATAATTGATTAAATTTCAATTTTAGACTTAAAAATGTAAAAATGGAAAGTTGGTGGACTAAATTGCAAGAAAATAAAAGTTAAAGGACCCCTCTGCAAATTTTGATTTTTGGGACTGTTCTCAGGTTCAAAAATGACTTTTGGACATTTTAATAAAGTTTTAAGAGTTTTAAGATAAATAAAACCAACCTTTAAAAGCCCAAGGACTAGATTGTAAAATTTTGAAAGTTTAAGGGCTACTTTACAATTTTTAAAACTTGAAATTTTTACTCTTAAGGTACTGGGAATTACATATTTTAAAAGTATTCCAAAAATCCAAGTGGTTAGGGCTTGGAAAGCAATTTTACTAAAATTGAGGGTCTAATGTGTAAAATACTAAACTTGAGGACCCAAATGAAATTTCCGGGGACTTATACGACCCATGCACTGGAAATACTAACTTAACTATAACTCAATTATATTTTGGACCCAAGGTTCAAATTTCATAACTTGGTGTGTCGAGCTCATAGTCGGGATGGATATGTCGGGGATGGGCAGGGTAGCTCTACCGCTATTCCACTCTTTCGGCCCCATCGCCCTAATCCCGCAATGAGGGACGGAGTGTCCAAGGAAGCGGGTCGTAGTACTTGAGGTATAATCATGATTATGACAGATCCGAGCCTTGCAAGCTCCACTTTGTGGATTTTGTCTTTGCACATGGAGCGATAAGGTGACCGGTCTTGGACCATCGCTGGGAGTTACAAGGAAAAAGAACGAAGGAATCATTTTCGATCCACAAGATTCGGATTTATCGGACCCGTTTGGTTGGCGCCACAAATCCACGCAACCGCTTACTTGTTTTGCATTGGTTGGCGCTACAAACCGCACGTAACCATTAATTGCCTTGCATGGGATTGGCGTTACATTTCCGCACGCAATCTACTGTCTTTGAATCACATAGTGCATGTGTGACCATGAATGCTTTCTCAAATCGTATAAGTATATTACTTAAATATATTTATCACGACTCTTGTGGATGTGTGTGAATTCATGCATCATACTCACGCATTTTCATATAATCTGTTTTTCGCATTAATCGTATATTGCGCCACACTTGCACACGATCACCCCATCCACCGAGATTTTTGTCTCATCCCCACCTATTTTCTAACCTTAGATGAGGATTTCGTTGATGATCTTTGAACCGGCCCTAGATTGAGACCTTGTACTCCGCTTGTTGGATTTTCTACTTCTTCTTGTTGTTGATTGGACTCTTTTCTTGTGTTGTTGTTGGACTCTTGTATTTCTTTCCATTCCGGTTTGTGAATCGAAGGGCGTAGGACCCTTTGACTTTAAGTTGTTGTATTTGGTTGATTTTCGGGTATGTAATTTGGATTATGGATTGTGGACCGTAAGTTGTATTTGTACTTGTTATCTATTTCCCCGCTATTTAGACTCTGTCTCATTGGGTTCTCGTTGATATTAAATGGATTTTGTTTGGTTATTGCATTTAAGTTGTGGATCGTCGTCGCGTTCGCGTTTGGGCGTGGATTGATTAGAGTGGTATCGAGCTCGGCTAGTAAGATGGAAACTTACACCGAGTGACCCAGATAGGACCCTCGACCGTGTTTTGGGTAGTCGCGACTTGACCAATTAAGTGTGAATTCGATTTCAAATTGGCATAGAACCGTCTTATTGATGTTTGAACTAAGTTGGAACGCATATTTTGAGATTTCATAGTCATACTTGTTTTGACTTAGTTGATTCTTCGATGATTTCCCTTATTCGTTCTTTCCTTATTCTCTCCTTATCTTTCCTCTACCTTTTGTCGATCCGCCTTAGTTTTGTTTGATCAGGATGGAGCAGCGCCCGCCTTCATGGTGGGATGTTTTCCATGCCCGTCTTTGAGCGGGAATATTACGATCACCGATGATTCACGGGCACCGGAGAGTGATCGCGCGACCTAAGATCTAGCCCAGAGCGCCCGGCGTAATAGGGACTGACTCGGCGCTTGGCGCGAGCCAAGATGAAAAGAGAGAGCGACCACATCATCAAGGACCGCGACAACACCATAAGGCGCGGGAGGACCAAATACGAGTATCTAGGAGCACTGGATAACATGCGAGAGAAGATGAAGAGGGCAAGTGACGGCCGCTAGAAATGGGAGATTGACGCCCGCTATCTCGTGACACCGTCGAGCGCTTGGAGAGACCTCATCAAGCGGATGACGATCATAGAGGACCTTACACGAGGCCTTAGCTCGAGAGACGCGCTTTGGAGGTCGCTTTGGCGGCTAATGCTCGCCATTGCCACCACCCGAGGTGGAGCCCGCACTGACGCCGAGGAGGATCCCAAGGAGGATCCGGTCGACATTGGAGAGCCCGAGGCACTCGAGGCGCTCCACTCGATGAGGCTCGTGAATTCGAGCAGTGGTTGAACTTCGTGGATTGGCACGAGGTCGAGGCGCCACCTCAGCCCGACCGGCCCCGATTATAGACATAGCTGCGAGCGACGATGATGGCGATCTCACCGATTAGTTAGCCGATTGTTAGTTGTACTTCTATTGTTGTAGACGCTTATTCCAGTGTTGTACCTTACTTTCTATTGTACTAGATTCGATGTATTTTGGTTCCGATGTATCTTGACTCAAGTATTCTCTCTTTGTTGTACTATGGGTGTATTCAAGTTTTACGTTAATGGATATGCCTTTTGCTATTTATTGTGTCTTGTGTTTGATGTTACTTTCCTACGATATCACTTGCTTTACGCAAATAATTATTGTATTTATTTACTCGTGAATCGCAACTAATGCTTCAACATACGAGAATGGCCGAACATCGAGGACGTGGGAGACCTCGTCGCATTCCACGAGGGCTTGATGATGTACCCAGGGACCGGGTACCCTCTCCGATTACCACCGCCTCAACTCAACCTGCGCAGGAGACAATTTAACCGCACAAGCCTTACAAAGAAATACTAGTTTTTATGAGGCAATATGCAGAGTCTCAACCCCGTGCTCCCAAACCCGCCGAGAGGCGAACGATCGCACGTTGGAGCGATTTTACGTAGTTCGACCCACCAGCCTTCTTGGGAGATCCGGACGATTTGAAGGCGGAAGAATGGGTAGAGAAGTTGGAGAATATCTTCAATGCTCTCCAATACTCGGGACGAAAGGAAAAAGTCACACTCGCCGTATTTAAATGTCCCTGGAATCACTGCTAGAGACCGGTGGAGGGCGAGTTGAAAGGAGATGGGAACAGACCGGGTAGTGAACATGGGGAAATTTCTTGGCCGAGTTCAATGAACAGATATTCCACAAAGGTTGTGAAAAGAAGCGCCGAGATGAATTCCACAGATTGAGGCAAGGGAATCGATCGTAGCTCGATCGAGTCCGAATTTCACCAATTGTCCAAGTATGCTCTGGGGACAATCGACCAAAGAGGATAGGCTTTACAAGTTCACTCGAGGATTGAAGCGGAACTTGAGAACAATTGTTGATGTTGAATCGACAACCTACTCAACCGCTGTAAAGGGACTCTCGCATCGTAGTCGGGATCGAATCAGTATTGGACAGATTCAACAGAGTAGGCCATCAAACAGTCTTAAATGCGAGGCAACGGAGATGGATGGAGTTGATTGAGGACTATCACTTTGATATTCAATACCATCCCAAGAAAGCTAACGTCGTAGCGGATGCTCTAAGCGTAAAGGCGAGCTTAGCGGACTTATGATTCGAGAGTGGGAATCATTAGAAGAGTTGAGCAATTGGATTCGACGAGAACCAATACTTAGATTTCATGTGCCAATATTTTGGTTACACCCGATCCGCTCAAAAGAGATCAAAGAAGCACGAGAGAAAGATACACATCTTCAAAAGCGAAGGAGAAGATACTTAAAGGAGAAAGATCGAATTCTCGGCACGAAGATGGAGTTATCGATTCGGAATTGAGTGTGTGTACCAAATGACGAGTGATTAGGAATAGAATCTAGCAGAGGCACACCGTTCAAAATACACTATACATCCTGGAGGAAACAAGATGTATAAGGATTTGAAACGGAGTTATTGGTGGGTAAACATGAAGAACCAGGTAGCGAGAGTTCGTTGCGAGATGTTTAACTTGTCAACGAGTAAAAGCGAACACCAACGACCATCCGGTTTACTACAACGCGTTGAGAATTCGAGTGGAAATGGGAACACATAACGATGGACTTCGTGATGGACCTACCAAGGACCAGGAGGAGGCCACGATGCTATTTGGGTAGTTGTAGACCGACTCACGAAATCGCACATTTCTTGCCCATCAAGAAAATTGATAGCTTGCGAGAAACTTGCACGCATTTATATCCAGAAATCATTCGCATGGAGTACTAGTCGATATAGTATCCGACAGAGACCCGAGGTTTGTCTCTAGATTTTGGAAGTGCTTGCACGAGGAATGGGTTTCGCTAAGTTTCAAAGACAAAGAAGACATCCACAAACCGATGGGCGATCTGAGCGAACAATTCAAACCCTTGAAGATATCTTTGCGAGCACGCACATTGGATTTTCAAGAAAGTTGGGATTCGACTTACCATTAGCGAGTTCGCCTACAATAACGATTATCGAGGCCACGATTGGGATGGCACCCTACGAGGCATTATATGGGCGAAAATGTAGATCCCCACCGCACCGGGAGATTGATGACCAATGGACTCGAAAGAGAAACGAAAGTCGCCTCGATTCCAAAAGTCGACTTAGTTCGGAGGCCATGGAGAAGGTCAAGCGATCAAGGAGCGGATTCGCACAACTCGAGCCGCCAAAAAGAGTTACGCAGACAAGAGAAGAAAGGATTTGGAATTTGAAGTCGGAGATGAAGTATTTCTCGGACTCTCACCACGGAAAGGATTGATCAATCCGAAGAAAGGAGGCAAGTTGAGTCCAAGATATGTTGGACCTTACAGATTTTACTGAGAGAATCGGGAAGTTAGCCTACCGACTCGAGTTACCAAAGCACCATATGCGGGAATGCACGATGTATTCCACGTGTCGAGATCAAGAAGAAGTATCAACCGATCCGGAGCATATCATCACCGAGATACTCCTCCTCTAATGGAAAATATATCCTACACCGAGAGGCCGATCGGATCATTGATCGCCAGAATCTGACGATTCCGATGGTTAAGGTTGTGTGGCGAGAACCACAATCGTGACGAAGACGCAACGTGGGAAATGGAAGAAGGCGTAAGGAATCAATATCCGAGAACTATTTCAAGAGAATTTGGGGACCAAATTCCTTTAAGGAGGGGAGGATGTGAAGCCCCGATTTTTCCGAGCTTATAATTGATCTTTATTGTCGTTTATACATTTGATCGACTATTTTACCGCGTCATTTTGATGGGTAATTATTAATAATATATACATTTTGTAAATTATTTCATTTTATTTAATTACTTGTGATCATGATCTTTATTGATTCTATTTTGCATTTATGGTCACTTGATTGATCATTATTACTATTTTTGTATTTATTAGTCACCTTAGAATTTTAAGAGACTATTTATTTTAGAGACTTTTACCTCATAGAATTAAGATTTTGATTTAGATTAAGTGATCATCATGAGACTTATAAGTGATCAAGGAAATCACTAATTATTTTGGAGATTGACATATTTCATCTATTACCATCAAATTTGGGACAAAAAAATTTATGAAATTACCATAATGCCCTCATAGTGGACGGCCAACATGGAAATTTTGGAGTAAAAATATCATCCAACTCTTGTACACCTACACCTTATATTAGTCATCTTGTGTATAATTATACCATTAATTCAAACATTATACACATCATCTCTTACATTACTTCTTTAATATTATTTTTGCCAACATGTTGGAAGTCTTCCAACATTCCATTCAAACATTCTCTTGCCCATACCTTTGACCTTCAAATTGTCTCCCATGCATGAGGCAAAATGCAAGACACAATTAATCAAAAAAAAATCTCCCCCTCTCTCACTCATGGGGATGGCCACAAGGCCAATTTTTACAAAAATTTGGTTAAAAATTTTCACTAACACATTCATCTCCTACACAAAATCCTCCTCCTTCTCTCTAAACTCCCAACTTCTCTCTACTCTTCTTCTCACTTTCTTCTTCAACACTTAGAAAATTTTTCAAGAATTCTCTCCTTATTCTTCAAAAATTCGAACATACCTATACTACAAGGTAAGAAATTTTATCTTCAATCCATTTTTGATATCACATAGTTCATCTCTTCCACCTTCTTAACTTAAGTTTGAATTTGATTTGGAGGTACATTTAGAAGGCCATTTGAAGATTAGAGCTTGACATCATCTTGAAGAAGGACTTCAAGAATTGAAGAACAACTAGTAGAGAATTTGGACTACAAGGTAAGAATTGAGTACTAGATCCCTTCTTTCCTATTCTTTCTATTTTTTTCAAATTTTAACCCCCTTTTTCATTTTTGAGAAATAGGGGCTGACCTTACGTGATTTTGGAGTTGAACCAAAATTTCCAATTTTAAAGCTTCAACTAGTCTCCAAACACCTACTACACAAGGTAAAGTGTAGTCCTTCTCATTTTCTTATTTCCTTCTTTTTCTCCTTAATTTTTCTCTCATTTTTCTAACTTCAAATTTTTATATTTCTTGACTTAGGGGCTGACCTAAGAAGCCTCATCCAAAAATTGTGAAATTTATCCTTTTATTTCACAATTTCCAATTTTAAGGTGGGTGGGAAAATATTTTCCAACTATTAGGTGTTTTATTAAAATGCATGTAGAAAATTTGATCATGAGCCTTGAGATATATATATAATCTATGTATTGCATGTAAATTTTATGTATCAAGTCATGAAAATTCTCAAGAGTTGCTCAAAATTACTATTTATTGAATTTTAGGTGCATGCATGTGCAATTTAATATTTTATTTGATAAATTCTTGTATGTATTGGACATGCATGTGTATGATCTTTAAATCTATATTTTGGATGACTTATATTTTGAAATGTAAAAATGGAAAGTTGGTGGACTAAATTGCAAGAAAATAAAAGTTAAAGGACCCTCTACAAATTTTGATTTTTGGGACTGTTCTCAGGTTCAAAAATGACTTTTGACATTTTAATAAAGTTTTAAGAGTTTTAAGATAAATAAAATCAACCTTTAAAAGCCCAATGACTAGATTGTAAAATTTTGAAAGTTTAAGGGCTACTTTGCAATTTTTAAAACTTGAAATTTTTACTCATAAGGTACTGGGAATTACATATTTTAAAAGTATTCCAAAAATCCAAGTGGTTAGGGCTTGGAAAGCAATTTTACTAAAATTGAGGGACTAATGTGTAAAATACTAAACTTGAGGACCCCAAATGAAATTTCCAGGACTTATGCTGCCCATGCACCTGGAAATACTAACTTAACTATAACTTAATTATATTTTGGACCCAAGGTTCAAATTTCAAAACAATTGGACCCCTAAAAGCCTTAAAGGCAATTATTTCAAAATGGGACAAAAATGATATTTTCAAAAGTTAAAGGACCTACACTTATTTCTTTTAAAAACTGCTTTTGTCCCAATATCCCACTAACTTTAGTGATATTTTCCAACTGGAATCACATTAAAAGCCCTTCCGGTTTGTGAGTTCCGATTATTTTAAACTTAAGGTCCGAATTGGCAATTTTTACAAATTTGGGGCCAATGTGAGAATTTTATAAAAACTCGACCTCAAAACTTTAAAAACCTGAATCTCTGAACAATTTAGAGAATTTAGGAACTGACCTCATAATTTTTCAAGGTCGGGATATTTATTTATTCAATTTTTAACCCCAAAAGTGTTGGTTTTTACAAAACGGGGCTAAATTACAATTTTTCTTTTATAAAGGACCTAACTCAAATTATTTTCTCTTTTACTAAAATAGCCCTGGACCCTCTGACTTGGAGATTTAATTAAAGTATTTTACTTTCCCAAAAACCCTTGACTTATCGGATCAATTTGACCGATTAATACCCGATCGCGGAGCGACTTCCTCGCCTTGCGATTTTGAATCTATAACGGGACTTATGTTCCACCTAATCTTTCAAGATATCGAAGATTGCTTATCCTTCCGATGATCATCTTCATCCAAATACTCCACCAACGTCATAATTGCCACTCACGTTTTTCAAAAATTTTCTCAATCGCTTCTGAATCAATAATACTTTTTGCCTGGTTGATCGCATGTACTTGTATTTACTTTGTGCCTGAGTCAACTTGGTGTGTCGAGCTCATAGTCGGGATGGATACGTCGGGAATGGAATCGGTAGTAGCTGGCTGCTATTCCACTCTTCCCCCATTGTCCTAATCCCGCAATCGAGGGACGGAGTGTCCAAGGGAAGCGGGTCGTAGACTTGAGGTATAATCATGATTATAACAGATCCGGAGCCTTGCAAGCTCCACCGTGGATTTTGTCTTTGCCTATGGAGCGATAAGGTGACCGGTCTTGGACCATCCCGCCGGGAGTTACAAGAAAGAACGAAGGAATCGTTGTTTGATCCACACGATTAGGAGTTATCGAACCCGTTTGGTTGGCGCTTCAAACCGACGCAACCGCTACTTGTTTTGCATTGGTTGGCGCTACAAACCGTGACGCAACCATTAATTGCCTTGCATGGGATTGGCGTTACATTTCCGCACGCAATCCTACTGTCTTGATCAATCACATAGTGCTGTGTGACCATAAACTGTTTTTTCTCAAATCGTATAAGTATATTACTTAAATATATTTATCACGACGCTTGTGGATGTGTGTGAATTCATGCATCATACTCACGCGTTTTTCATATAATCTGTTTTTCGCATTAATCGTATATTGCGCCACACTTACACACGATCACCCCATCCATCGAGATTTCTATCTCATCCCCACCTATTTTCTAACCTTAGATGAGGATTTCGTTGATGATCTTTGAACTAGCCCTGGATTGAGACTTTGTACTCCGCTTGTTGGATTTGCTATTTCTTCTTGTTGTTGATTGGACTCTTTTCCTGTGTTGTTGTTGGACTCTTGTATTTCTTTCCATTCGGTTTTGTAATGAAGGGCGTAGGACCCTTTGACTTTAAGTTGTTGTATTTGGTTGATTTTCGGGTATGTAATTTGGATTATGGATTGTGGACGTAAGTTGTATTTGTACTTGTTATCTATTTCTGCCGCTATTTAGACTCTGTCTCATTGGGTTCTCGTTGATATTCGCCCTGGACTGTTTGGTTATTGCATTTAAGTTGTGGATGGATCGTCGTCGCGTTCCGTTTGGGGCGTGTGAGTCTTATTAAAGAATAAGGAAATTTTGGGAACAGTCAGCTTGATAGTGGGAATGAGAGTGGACTACAGCGTGATATTTCTGTTCCTGGATTTTTTTGTGATCAAGAATTCTATCTGTTACCAAAAACTGGGTTTTCATAAACCAAAAATTAATTTTCAAGACTTATGTCACTTAAGTTGCATCATGTACATTTATATGTCCTAAAAATTATCGATGATAGAACATATAGAACATAAGACTTAATTTAACTACTTAGCATGTGTTATCTATACATACAGCAACAATGATAAAAGTTCAAACTAATATTTCAGTTTCTAAACTTTATAACCTTTAATCTATAATCTACAAACTTATCAACACACAAATGTTTTTGTAAAAAAATTGGATTAAGGCATCTTTCGGTTACAAAAATCATATCTCAACAACCAGAGCTGAAATAAACTATCCTTCATTCTAAAGGCATCTTTCTATTGTGAAAAGTCATATCTTCATATGCGAAGCAGAAATCGACTGAGGGGATTCAGAGTCATAAATCGACCAAAAGGTAGAAGAGTGCTAATATCCAATAGTAAAGCAGACAAAAGAAGACTCTAATGCAAAATCTAATCTCTTTTGATTGTCTTTACTGTATCCTTTTTCTTATCCTATTCGATAACAATACATAATAAAAGAAGGAATTGGAGTTTTTGATTGAAATTAGAATTGGAATTTTATTTTCTTTCAATATCCTAATTTCAATCATGTGTATTTTCTGCTATTATTGTGTTTTTACTTTGTTCTAAAAATAGTTTGCATTAATTTGCTTGATTTTTTAAATGTTTATAATTCTCTTTGATTTCCTTCACAATACTTCGATTTGTAGGAGAAGAACACTGAGAGAGAGAGAGAGAGAGAGAGAGAGAGAGAGAGAGAGAGAGAGAGAGAGAGAGAGAGAGAGAGAGAGAGAGAGAGAGAGAGAGAGAGAGATAGGGGAGGACAAACAAACACAGACTTTTTGTGGGTTTCTCTGTCTTCCTTTTCTTTCTCAGGTATGATTCTTTTGCTAATCATAATTCTCATAATTCTCTTCGTCAATGTTAATCATTTTTATTTTGCTATCGGTGGACGAAGTCAGATCGGCAAACACAAACCAGAAATATCTGATCCAAGAACATGCAAGGGAATCTGACATTTTGTAGGTATGGGGTTATGATTTGGTATTCATCACGATTTGGAAGTATTCTGCTATCAGTTTTAAGTACTTAGTTTAGGTTTATGGCTTCTTGGGTGGAACATATGCTCTGTTGATTATAATTCGGTTCTATCAACTCTTTTTCTTTGGAGTATAAATATATCGTATTGGTAGCAAGCAAATTTAGTGTTGTAAGAGACTTAATGAAATGTGGGGTAAAATTACTTGGACCTAGTTAAAGATTATCAGAAACCTATTGGAGTGGAATAGAATTCTTAACCCAAAATTGTGCACACACCGCTCTATAAGACATGAGAACCAGTTGTTGTACAACCTAGCGTTCCATTTATTGAACTGTTTAACTTCTTTTATATAATGATTTGTAGTGCACTGATTATGAATGATAGTCACTTTCTATTATATGGATGGTTGATATTTGTTAAATCTTGTTACTGTTCTTGGGGATACACCATTGAATTTGATCACATGTGCTAATGTCGAACAACTTCAGATTAATTGCGTATCAGAGTTGGAAGCAGTGGCCCATTGTGCTGGGAGTTTAGTGCATTCCTTGATTTTCCTCTCGGATCAAATATTCAAATCTATAAGAATTCATAGGGAGATAAACGCTCTGTTAAAATGTATCCACCTCTTGAAACTTAATATCATTAGATTCATAAACCTGCTGCCATTTATCAGCAATGCAAAAACTATTTCTACGGATTCTATTTTTCATCCTCGATTCTCTCTCCTTTATTAACTCAATGATCTGATGAAGAGAGAAGACGGTCTAACTGTTAATGTGAAGGACCAAATCAAAATACTCCAACAAGGGCTAATGCTTTCCCAGTCTCTGCTCGAGCTCTTTCCAATGTTAATATTTACATTGGAGGATGAAGAGATGTTGGAATGTTCAACTCATCTTCACAAACTCAAATGTAGATGTAAACCATTATTGGTGGAAGAGAATGGGATATCTCAATATCGTTATCCTGATCCCTGCTTCCTCAATCTGCTTCATTCACTCAAAATGACGGAGGTTAACTTGCACAGAGAGTAAAATGACGGCGGAGATTAACTTCCCGTCCAATATAAAAAAGCTGACTATGTTTTGGTGGCGCTGGCCTTGGGAAAAGATGTCGATAATTGGGAGATTATTGGAGGTTCTCAAAGTAAGATAGTGTGCCTTTGAGGGAAAAAGATGGGATACAAGGGATGATGAATTCCAACATCTCAGATTCTTGAAAATGGACTCAATAGAATGTGGCCTCCAGTAAACATTTTCCTGTTTGCGGACGATTGGTCTTGTATAGTTGCAAAACTGTGGAAGGGATTCCATGTGAAATCAGTGAATTACAATGCTTCAGTTGATTGAGGTACAAGGGAAGTGCCAAAAGTCACTTGTGGAGTCTGCTAGACAAATTGAACAACAACATAGGGAAACTCGAAAATGAAGAACTCATGGTCATCTTTCCACATATTTTTGAAATGAGCCTTCTGATTTGCATGATATGGAGTTGCACAATTCTTGCCTTATAATGCACAGTTGTCCATGTATTATGTTTGCTTATTGATTATACTTGTGGCTGTATAGATTGAAACTTCATAGGCCTATTTTAGTTCATTTGCATTAAGAGATCAGGCCATTTTTATTCATACTTGATGGCATCGATTGATTTATCTAAGTTTTTACTATGCATGGATTGGTAAATGATCTTTAGCAAAAATTTACGCTTCATTTGATATGACCTATATATTTTTTTTTATTAATCTGTTTAAATATTTTCATGTGATGAATATAATCAACTGATTTAACTAAAAAAAAACTTATGGCTAAATCTCACATTGCCCCTCTATACTCTCCTTGAGTATTACTTTACCCCTTGTACTCTCAATTATATCACTTTACCTCCTTATACTCTTAATTAATATCATTTTACCCACTTATGCTTTCAAAATATTATTTTATACTAATATACTCAAAAATAACTATTTTATCCTTACCGATTAGTTTTATTAAAATAAAAAAATTCAAATCATTTAATATTAATAAACTTATACGTATTTTCTAAATCAATTAACTTCCACAACTTGATTACCCTATGCTTAATATTAAATCTATTATTATTTTACTTTTGTTGTTAATTATTTAACTTTAATATTGTCCCTATTAAATTAATATATAATAGGATATTTTTATTAGCTATACATTTATACTTTTAATCTATTGTTCATCACATACTTAAAATTATATAATATATAATACAATTTTATTAAAAATGTCAAATATTATTAGTAATTTTTTAATTATTGATTGAATAATCATGATTTAATAAAAAATATGTTAAATGGAAAGAAAAAAAGGCATTTTCATGGTTAATTTTTAATAAAATATTTTACAATGTAATACATAATATTTAGATTTATTATGAAACGTTTGAATATATTAATTTATAGAAATTAATCTAAAATATAGTTATTTAATAGGAACAATATTAATTTTAATAAATAGCAAATAACGTTTTCAAAAAAATAATATGTATTTGATGCCATTTTTAAATTAAGATAATAGTACGGACAATTAGGTCATTTAATAGAAGAATAGGGGAATAAATGATATATAAATTGTATAAGGGGTAATGTGATACAACTGAAAGTAAAAGGGGATAAAATGATATTCAATGAGAGTATAGGGAACAAAGTAAAATTTACCCAAATCTTATCTTTGGGAGAAAAAGGTATTTGACAACTATCAATTCACTTTTTCATTTCACAAAAATTTGAGAGAATGATATTTGATAACTGCCAATTCACTTTTTCAAAAGCAAATTAAGTTATAGGACTAAACGATATTTTCTCCATTCTATTGCAATAATAAGATTAATATGTATCAATTTCTTTTGGATTAAACGTAATTTGTTTTTAATAAAATTGGTTTCTAGATTACATTTTCATCAGAGCACATAGAATGTCTTGACTAACATAACCCAATTGCATATATGATATATTATAGAGCATAATGAGCAGTAAGATTTGAGCATAGGTCTCTGTTTGTTGTTGCAATAATGAACTTTATAGTTAGAAGATGCATCCAATATCGAAAAATATTTGTCCACTTAATTACATATTTCCTTTTACCTCATTCGAAGTAAAATTAGATAACAAACTTATATATAGAAGGTGAGGTGTTGTATACTTTTCGAGAGAGAACATTTCTCTATGTAAGGGTTCTTATTCACAATGTGCATGAGAGTTTTTATATGCATATTAAATTTTGTTTCATAACATACAAATTTTCAGATGGTGTTTGGCTGAGCTTATAAGCTCTTCAAAATATCTTATAAGATGTTTGAGAGTTTATAAATTGTTTAACTTTGTTTAGTAAACTTAAAAAAAAAAAGATCTTATAAGCTTCTAAAATAAGATGTTAGGAGCTTATAAGTTTTTTTTTTTTTAAAAAAGGTGGAGAATTTTTTTAAAATATTTTATTTCAATAATCTCCTATAATTTTGACTACTTTAATTAATTACAAAATAGTCATTGCAAATATCTTAAAAGTTATACCATCTTATTTTATTCAAACACTTCAATAACTTATTTTTAAGATATGATGTAAAATCTTATAAGCTATAAAAACATCTTATAAGATGTAGGAGCATATAACTTCAAGTCAAACTATATTGAACAATATTTATAATATAATTAAATTATATTAATTATTTATTTAATTGAATCATTAAAATTATATGGTTCACGTGCAAAGCACGCGCACCTTACTAGTTACAAAAGAAATATGTATGCGGAAGCTAAAACACATTCACATACCTCCAACCATTGCTTTTATAAGGTCGAATTTCAAAATATTTCTACTGGATTTCACTTGTCTTATCTATTAAATAGATGATGCATTCTTTAATATACAAGAGTGATAAGAGGACCCATGAATATCTCCTTATATATAGTTATTTTCTCATAAAAAATAACACATCTCACATGTAACCACTTACGTTAATGTTGCACCATTTATGAACATTAGTTGCATTAATGTAACAATGCATTAACATGGGTTTGTAACCCATGTTGCATTAATGTTACAATTTGTAACTCATATTGCTTATATGTTACACCTCAGTGTATATATATATCCGGGATCTCCTTTTTGTCCGATGACTGCTTGCATCACCAAAAAAGAGTCTAGAGTATCACGAATTTTATGAAAACCCTATTCACGGGTGACTTTAATTCCTTCATGAATATATAGCACATATATTGTCATATACCAGACTCACATAACTAAAGGAAAGAGCTTTGGCCCCTTTTTTTTTTTTTTATTTGAGTAGGTGATTCACTACCCAAGCGAAGAAAAGGATCGACCAAGAAAAGTGAAAATTGGAAATTTAATGTTGTATGTTCGCCTACTTTGAGATTCGGTCTTTTATATTGGCGGGGTTTTGATTCAGTCTTATAAATTTTGTCTGGAATTTAATATTTAGTCCTATATGTTTTGAATCTTTTAGCTTTCTGGTCCTATAAGTTACATCTTTAGTTTATTTTAGTCTTAGATGTTAAGACATTGCACAGATTGTTCTTTTAAGCTTAAAAGGGACTATAGATTTCAATCTTCCAAATTTATTTATACGGTGCTTAAAAAACCGAATTAAAGCCTAGGTTTATTAAGAACTTTTAAGAATAAGTTATTATATTTACGTAATTAACCTTTGGTGATGAGAAGTATCTCCAATAAATGGATTTGGATGATTCTGCAAGATGTATTCATTACAGGAGGTAATCGTCAAATCTTCTCATTAATGGCATTGCGAACCATCACACCCGGTGGGGTTCTGTTCATCAGATGTATAAAATTCATTAAGAAATTGTTTAATTTCTGTATGGAAGCATGTTGGGTTTGATATGAATGTAATGAACTATTTTTATTTAAGAGTTCAAGATAAAATTTGAAGAATTTTTATATAGGGCTAAATTGATGAAATATGTTAAGTTATAGGACTAAAAACATAATTGTTAAGTTAAAGGACCGAATATGTAGAAATTTAAAAGTTAAAAGACTAAAACACAAATGTGACAACATAGAGGATTAATTCGCATATGTGTCCATGTTACAGACGTAAAATCTTACTTTCCCTACCCTAAAAATAGAGCCGTATATGACTTCCAAAAGCAATGATAGAAGGCTTAATTGCGAGTTTGGTCCTATAAATATAAGGAGGTGGCATATTTAGTCCCGTAATTATGTGTATAGCAATTTTGATCCCCTATATACTAAAAATGCATATTTGATCCATTAAGTATGCTATGTAGCAAATTTGGTCCCGCAAATTTTTATTTTTATTCAATTTTGGTCCCATAAGTTCTAAATTTGTGCAATTTTGGTCCACAAAGGATGAAATATGACTTACCTATATGGGAATAAAGTTGCACAAAAATAAAATTTATGGGACCCAAATTGCACAAAATAAAAATTTACGGGAGCGAAATTGCTACATAGCATACTTACGAGGACCAAAATTGCTACATAAGATATTTATTTATAGGACTAAATATGTTACCCCCTTATACTTATAGGACCAAAATTGCAATTAAGCCTTCAATTGGATTATAATTTATTGTGAGCTTAATCGAATCGAAATTTTAGCATATACCAAATTTACTTTTATATTACATATATATTCTTGTATATGTTACTTATATTTGTATTATAATTTATTTTTGCATACTAAAATTAAAAATACTAAATAGATATTACAATTATGATTACAATATTTAATTTCTTTCTTTTTTTCTTTTTGCAAAATTTTAATTTATTGAAGTACCGCAAACCGAAATTCCAAAAAAAGTATGGTAGAAGTTTGAGTCAAACCGATTATTTTGGTACAATATTCAACACACGATGCACCAAATTTTCTGTTCAATTATAGTTTTTGTTCGTTCACCAAATACCTATTGAGTTTAATATCTCTACTTGTAAGAGTGCGAGAGCAATGTAGTATGGTAATCCACCAAAGGTTTCTCACAAGAAAATTTAACCAAGCGTATAATTATTTGAATTTATGCAAAACAACAATAATTCTTTAACACTCTAATCAAATTTTGAATATGCAATTACGAATTGAACTAAGAATTAAAAATACATTTCTAAAGCAACATCGAGAAAAAAATTGGGATGAAATCAATATAAAAATGTCTAAACCTTAGAACAATTCAAAGATGTCTAAACCACCAAAACGAAATCGATATCAATGATATTTGTACCCACCGTATAATCATAAATCTAAACCCTAAAAGAATACAATTGATAGTATATTTTACTAAGATAAATATTAATTAAAACTTTCTTTTACTTAAAAAAAATTAAAAAAAGATAAATAAATGAATATACACAATTATTTCAATTTCATAAATTGATATGACGAAGTAAAAATTGCGCAAAATTTAGATGGTAAAGTGAAATTCTTAACGAAGTTTAGATGGTAAAGTGTAATTACTTCTATTTGAATTTTAGGCAAAGACGGTTTTGCCCTCACATGGAGGGCAAGTGCCGGATTCGGAGAATATTTGTATAATATGTATTGTAAAGTATAAAGAAAATTAGTTCATATGGTAAAGTGCAAAAAACCTCATAGTTTGGGGGGTTTAGTGTTTTTCCTCATTATAATTTGTGTAGTTTTTGTCGTACAAGTTTTGATTTTGTGAGATTTTAGTCCCAACTAGGTGTTTTAATATTTCTTTTGTTCCCATAATCTTAATCTTTTAGCTGAAATACTCGAAATACATATAACTGTTAAAATTTATAAGACTGTAATTGTTATTTTGATTAAAGGGTAAAATCGCCAAGAACAAAAACTGCCAAATCAAGAAGACGGAGAAGGATAAGGTCGCGATTGGATATGAGCGAGATTTCATTTTCGTTCATTTGGAGTAATTTTTTTGACCAAACATGCGATTATTTATGAAAATTTTCTTTAAAATATACTATTCTCTCACTTTCACTTTTTCTCATTTTTTCTTTCACCAATCACATCTACATATTTTTTCACAAAAACTAATCATTATTACACATTCTCCCACAAATTTTACTATTTACTCACTCACATATTTCTAATCAATCACATCCAATCATTATTTTACTATTTTTAAATCAAATCAACTTTCATCATTAATATCCATTCACACTCTCAAAATTTTTAAAAACTTTCATCGTAATTTTTTTCCACTATTCTTTAGCGAAAAGAAAATTTTCAAAATGAAAGATATCCAATCGCACCCTAAGACGCTTGGTTTTTTTCTTTTTCCTCAATAATTTATTTTTAAAATATATCTAACATATTATAATTCTGAAAATACATTATAAGTTTCGCCAAAAACCCTGTTACTTTGTCCTGACAAGCCAGTTTCCATCTTTTGAAAAAGGGGGAAAGAAGAATAATTGACTCCTAAAAAAAAAGAATAATTGACAATTTTTCACAAAATCACTTGTTCTTCTTCATCAAAATGAAGAGTGTTTTCCTATCAAAAAAAAAAAAAAAATGGCTAATTTGTTTCGAGTATTTTCCCACCGAAGACCAACTCCAATCTGCAATCCCCCAATTCTTCCCCTTAATTCACACGTTAACACAACCCACACAAAACAACATCAATGACGAAACTAGCATCATCTCCATTATCGATTCCTTGCAGAAAGGCCAGAGCTGGAACACCCTTACAGAAAAATTCAGTTCAGTTAAATTCACCAACCCTATAGTTCAAAAATACTCTTGCAACTCAAAGAGCCCATAAATTCAAGAAAAGCCCTGAATTTCTTCCATTGGTCAGGTAAAGAAATGCATTTCGAACACGGGCTTCCCAGCTACTGCATATTAATCCACATTTTGGTTAAAGCCAGGCTCATAAAGGATGCCAAGGCAATGTTTGAATCAGTTTTAACCAAAGATTTCTCTGAGGATTTTTCTCAAACACTCGCTGTTCTTGATTCATTGATCGATAGTTATGAGATTGTTGATTCAGTTCCATTTGTGTTTGACTTGTTTATACAAACTTGTGCTAAGTTGAGACTGGTTGATGATATTCTTGATGCTTTCAAGTTATTGTTTGATCATGGGTTTCCATTGAGTGTGATTAGTTTCAATACTGTGCTACACGTGATGCAAAAATCTGACAAGGCCAATTTGGTCTGGAGTGTATACGAGCACATGATTGACCGAAGAGTATGCCCAAATGAAGTGACAATGAGAATCATGGTTGGGGCATTGTGTAAAGAAGGAAAATTGGATAGGTTTCTTAGTATTGTTGATAGGATGCATGGTAAGAGGTGTTCAGTTCCTCGGATAATTGTGAATACTTGTTTGGTCTATGAGATGATAGAGAATCAGAGGATTGAAGAAGGGTTGGTGTTATTGAAGTGGATGTTGCAGAAAAATATGATCTTGGATACTATTACGTATTCATTGGTTGTTTTTGCAAAGGTTAAAATGGGGAAGTCGGATTCTGCTAAAGAGATATATGAGGAAATGCTTAAGAGAGGTTTTAAAGAGAATGCTTTTGTATGCAATTTGTTTGTTGGGGCGTATTGTGAGGAAGGGAGGATCGATGAGGCAATTGGGCTGTTAGAAGAGATGGCAAGCTTGGGATTCAAGCCTTCGGACGAGACGTTTAATCAGCTGATAAAAGGTTGTTCTTTGGATGGACGATCGGAAGATAGCTTGGCATTTTGCAAGCAAATGATGAGTATGGGGCTTCTTCCAAGCTGTTCATCTGTTAATGAGATGTTCGGGAAGCTTTGCGAAAATGGGAAGACGATGGAGGCTGATGAGACATTGACCATTTTGCTGGATAAAGGATTCACTCCTGATGAGAATACGTATTCTCATCTTATTTCTGGTTATGGTAAAGATGATAATATGGAGGGGCTTACAAAGCTTTTATTTGAGATGGAATACAGGTCAATCTATCCTAACATGTTGGGTTTTACTTGGGTGATTATCAGTCTCTGCAAATGTAGGAGATTAGAAGAGGCAGAAAAGTACCTCAAAACATTGAAAGCTCGATCGTTTATACCTAGTCCAAATATTTATGAGAGATTGATTGCTGGTCACTTGGAAAATGGTAGCAAGACAAGGGCTTGTCAACTTTATAATGAAATGGTCGGAACAGGATCAAACACTGGGCAGACGTGTGGGATCTCTTGTTGATTTGCCACTCATTCATGCAGAAGGGATATATATTAAACCATAATTCTACAACTGGTACACTCACAACTAGTAAGTCTAGAATATACATTTTAATTTTGTGGTTTGCATGACATCCCATTTTTATTGCATTTTATAGGATGTAGATAAAAAAGATGGTCAACCACAAGTAAAGAAAAAATTTCTTCATCATTTTTGTGCACAAGTGAAACTACATTAAGTTAAGGTTTTGATATTGCCTCGTTTGCTTATCCATGCATATGCTGTTATATCACTTATGCATTAGCAAACTGCAAGAATCCCATCCGAATCCCATCCATTCTGGGAAATCCAAAACATCTTATTTACGATGTATATTGAACTGCACCATAAAATCAAAATTGTTAGAGTGAGAAATCCAAGCACCCCTGATTCAGTGTGCGATATTCGTTTAGTATAATATCAAATTTGAAAATACTGATATACTTATATATTCGACTAATCTAATAAGTGCATTTGATTGCTGGTTCGCTTGTGCTTTAATTTATTCATCCTCTGTTCCTTGGGGAAAGAGGATTGGGTTGTTGTGGGACCCTGATTCAGTGTGTGATATTCGTTTAGTATAATATCAAATTTGAAACTACTGATATAATTATATATTCAACTAGCTAATAAGTGCATTTGATTGCTGGTTCGCTTGTGCTTTAATTTATGCAACCTCTGTTTCTTCGGGAAAGAGGATTGGGTGGTTGTGGGGAATTGGAAAAAGTTGGAAGGTTGGAGGGGCCATAAAAGGTGTTTATTGCCGGTACAATTTATATGCTGGTGTATTAATGTTACTAGTTGATCTAGAATTTTCTGATATTTGCCCATATGTTGCAGTTGGGAGCATGGCAGGTTCTAAGTTGCAAGCAGAGTGAAAGTGGGAAAACAAGCCAAAGCAGCTTTAAGGGAAGGATTCAAAGACTAACCTGGCGACTTTGAATTGTACGGCTTTGGCAATCATTTGGTGAACATGAGGTTGCGAAACAGAATCTTATTGTCGTTATTGTATACTCTGAAGCTCAAATGTTTATAAGTGATCTGATAAACTTGATGAATTATATGGAGTCACTTCCAGAGACCTACTTCACTGATTTCCTCTTGAAGGTTCAAATTCGTCCTCTGTATTTGCATATAATTTCATATGTTTTGCTGTTTGCTTATGTGGAAGAAACATTGCAAACTCACAGAATTGATGTTTCTGGATTTGGATTTTGCAGTATCTATGGGGATTAGTGGGAATAGTCAAGTATAGCCGGGTGACCCGACTTTAATACAAATATGGCCCTTGACTTCTTAAATCAAATTTAAAAAAAAAGAAGATTTCATTATCTTTCATAAAATTTCTCTCTCTAACCCTTTCTCTCCCAAATAGACCGTTGGTCTCCCTCCACCATCTTCAAAATTTCGAATTTCTTGTCAAAACAACGGGAAAACGACTCGGAATCGACCGAAAATTTGTAAGAAGCCGAAGTTCATCATCCATAGTTGATCTTACATCAAGTTTTAGGGTTTTCTCAAGCCAAATCACTCGCTTTCGACATGGAAATGGAACCATTGAGATATTGATTGATTTATTATCATTATTTGTGTTTTTCTTGTTCTAATAGCCATGGAGAAAGCTTTTGAATTGGTTTGGTTGCAAATATTAGTTTTGGTAATGATTCGCGCATAAACGACTCCAGTTGTTTTATAAACGACTCGAGTCGTTTTTTGTTCAATCGACTCAAGACTTGGGTTGTTTACAAAATGGTTGGGGTCGTTTACACACTAGTTTTTTTACAGTTTAAAATACCAATAAACGACTAGAGTCATTTTGTAAACGACTAGTGTTGTTTCGGAAACAACTGTAGTTGTTTATAAAAGATTGAAGTTGTTTTTTTAACACAATGTATTTTTGTTTTGTAAGTTCATTAGTTCATGTTTAAATTTTGTTCCTATGTAATTTTTTCTTCTAATAGCCATGGGGAAAGCTTTTAAATTAATTTGGGTGCAAATATATGATTTTGGTAAAGATTTCGGCATAAACGACTCTAGTTGTTTATAAACGACCCGAGTCGTTTTTTGTTTAAACAGTTTAAATTATAACAAAAAACAACTCTAGTTGTTTTGTAAACAACTCCAGTCGTTTTGTTTTTTATACAATGTATTTTTTTTTGTAAGTGTATTATTTGTCTAAGTTTTTGCTCTTATGTAATTTCAGAATAAAATATGCTATTAAATGTGAGGATTGGTTTGACTCTAAAGTTTCGGTTCGAAGCATTTTGGCAAAATTTGGGGTGATTGTGGGATTTTATCAAATTTGTTGAGTTCCTGAGCATAGAGCGGTTTGTACAAGATGTGGTTCAAGACAACATACAAATGTGGATAGAGAAATTGGTTGTGGATATCTACCATGAAAACTGTGATCCCTAGATGTTACTAACTTTTTTTTTTTTTTTTTGGAATTACTATATGTTTTTGTCTAATGGCTAAATAGTACAGTATGTCTTTTTGGATGTTTTTGATAGTGTAGGAAACAACCATTGTCTTTATATAAACGACTTAGGTCTTTTAGAAAACGACTTTGGTAGTGTAAAAAGATCATTGTCGTTTCTAGTCCCTCTCTTCAATGAATCATGGTTATGATTGTGGCATATACGAATCATCATTTTTAGACTATTAACTATTAAAATCTGAAAATGACCCCAAATATTTCAAAACGACCCTTGTCGTTTTATAAATAACTTGGGTATTTTAAGAAACGACTTTGGTAGTGTAAACAAGACCGTGGTCGTTTTTGTCTCTCTCTTCAATGGATTCTGGTTACCAAACAAGTGTTATTCTCAAGTGTAATTAAACATATTAATTCCCCAATCTCACTAATTATCCAATCTCACAATATTTTCATAAGGATTAGTGTTATCATAGATTCATAATGCGGAATGTTGAAACAGAGTTGGATATCTCTTGTTGTGTTTGAGTGTTGAAATCAAATGTGCAATTTGCATTAGGAAACTATTTAAACGCTTAAAATGTAATGATTTAATAGAGTTAGATGCATTTTAGAAGATGAATACCACTTAATTGACTATTAAAATCTATAAATGACCCCAAATGTTTCAAAACGACCCTTGTCGTTTTATAAACAACTTGGGTCGTTTAGGAAACGACTTTGGTAGTGTAAACAAAAACGTGGTCGTTTTTTGTCTCTCTTGTCAATGGATCATGGTTACCAAACAAGTGTAAATCATTCTCAAGTGTGATTAAACATATCAACTCCCCAATCTCACCAATTATCCCATCTCACAATATTTTCATAAGGATTAGTGTTATCATAGATTCATAATGCGGAATGTTGAAACATAGTTGGATATCTCTTGTTGTGTTTGAGTGTTGAAATCAAATGTGCAATTTGCATTAGGAAACTATTTAAACTCTTAAAATGTAATGATTTAATAGAGTTAAATGCATTTTAAAACGTGAATACCACTTAATTGACTATTAAAATCTAAAAACGACCCCAAATGTTTCAAAACGACCCTTGTCGTTTTATAAACGACTTGGGTCGTTTAGGAAACGACTTTGGTAGTGTAAACAAGACCATCGTCGTTTTTTTATCTCTCTTGTCAATGGATCATGGTTACCAAACAAGTGTAAATCATTCTCAAGTGTAATTAAACATATTAATTCCCCAATCTCCCTAATTATCCAATCTCACAATATTTTCATAAGGATTAGTGTTATCTTAGATTCATAATGTGGAATGTTGAAACATAATTGGATATCTCTTGTTGTGTTTGAGTGTTGAAATCAAATGTGCAATTTGCATTAGGAAACTAATTAAACTCTTAAAATGTAATGATTTAATAGAGTTAAATGCATTTTAGAAGGTGAATAACTTAATTGACTATTAAAATCTAAAAACGACCCCAGATGTTTCAAACGACCCTTGTCGTTTTATAAACGACTTTAGTAGTGTAAACAAGACCATGGTCGTTCTTTGTCTCTTTCTTCAATGAATCATGGTTACCAAACAAGAGTAAATCATTCTCAAGTATAATTAAACATATTAATTCCCCAATCTCACCAACTATCCAATCTCACAATATTTTCATAAGGATTAGTGTTATCATAGACTCATAATGCGAAATGTTGAAACATAGTTGGATATCTCTTGTTGTGTTTGAGTGTTGAAATCAAATGTGCAATTTGCATTAGGAAACTATTTAAACTCTTAAAATGTAATGATTTATTAGAGTTCAATGCATTTTAGAAGGTGAATACCACTTAATTGACTATTAAAATCTAAAAATGACCCCAAATGTTTCAAAACGACTCTTATCGTTTAGAAAATGACTTTGGTATGTAAACAAGACCGTGGTCGTTTTTGTCTCTCTCTTCAATAAATCATGGTTACCAAACAAGAGTAAATCATTCTCAAGTGTAATTAAACATATTAATTCCCTAATCTCACCAACTATCCGATCTCACAATATTTTCGTAAGGATTAGTGTTATCATAAATTCATAATGCGGACTGTTGAAACATAGTTGGATATCTCTTGTTGTGTTTGAGTTTAGGAAACTATTTGAAATCTTAAAATGTAATGATTTAATAGAGTTAAATGTATTTTAGAAGGTGAATACCATTTAATTGACTATTAAAATCTAAAAATGACCCCAAATGTTTCAAAACGACCCTTATCGTTTAGAAAACGACTTTGGTAATGTAAACAAGACCGTGGTCGTTTTTTGTCTCTCTCTTCAATGAATCATGATTACCAAACAAGAGTAAATCATTCTCAAGTGTAATTAAACATATTAATTCCCCAATCTCACCAACTATCCGATCTCACAATATTTTCATAAGGATTAGTATTATCATAGATTCATAACGCGGACTGTTGAAACATAGTTGGATATCTCTTGTTGTGTTTGAGTGTTGAAATCAAATGTGCAATTTGCATTAGGAACAACTCAAGATCAAAAAACAACCAAAATACAACTAGAGTCTTTTAACGACCAAAAAACGACCAAAAAACAACCAGGGTCGTTTTGTCGCGAAAAATTTATCAGGGTTCTTGGATTCATCTATTCATTGTAGTAATATTCAAAACATGTCAAAAATTTCAACCAATATGACAATGTAGAACTAATAGATGATACTTATCTCCAATAATTAGTCGAAATGCTCTAAGTTGTAGAATCAACTAAGATTGAAGAAGCTGGTTGTGTGAAATGAATGAGAGCTTGAAGTCAATTTTGCTAAAATAAAGAATGAGGTCAATTTTGTGCTTTAAAAATGTATAGAAGGGTATTTTAGACTTTTTAAATGAAAAAGGCCATAAAAGTATGTTTTCTATAAGTAAAGCCAAAATTGTTCTTTGACCTAGTAAAAAGGCCATTTATGAAATTACCCCATGGGGATTACCCTAAACCCGAGTTCCAAAATACGGGTCGGGGATCGGGTATTTTAGGGAAAACCCGAATACCCGGTCGGGTACCCGATAATTTTTTTTTAAAAAAAATGGAAATTAAAAGCCTTGAGGCCTTGACACAGTTGTTGACCGGCAGCGGAAGGTAAGCCTATTTCTCCATCTCTCAATTTCTTCCTCTCACTTAGCGGCCACGTGTGATGTTTTGTGTAATTATTTGGTAGATTTGTAGTTGGAATTTTTTAAGAGTTGTTTGAAAATTGAAAAAGTTGAGTAGCCTTTGTCTTTTCTGTTTTACCTATCAGCCTTAGTTTTTTTTTTTAATATTATATATTGATCAAAATGGGTGCCCAAACCCATGTGCTCCTTACTTTAGCCGACAATATACTTGTTTTGTGGGCCCAAGAGTCAAGGCCTTATAGGGAGGACAAAAGTAAAGAGCTGGTACCGACCCAAAAAAACGTAAAGAGCTGGTACCCGAAACCCGATTGATCGGGTACCGAAACATCGGGTATCCGATATTATCGGGTCGGTAGCGGGTAGCTATATTTACTACCCGACAATTTCGGGTACCCGACCCGAATCCCCGAAAACCCGACTACCCGACCCGATGCCCACCCCTATTCTATGGATTGAAGAAGTGATGCCTCAGATTTTGATGACTTAGTAGTCTCATATATCAAGGAACAGGAGAGTGGGGTTACTTGGCTGCTTTAAACTAAAAAGTAAATTCTTATATCCCTATTTTTATCTTTGTCACTGACTTCCATGTAATTTGCTTTATACTTGGTTGTTGAAGAATCAATACTGAAGCAAAAGTATATGAGCTGTTCAGATCATTGAAGATGTTATTCAGCATCTCCGAAAATGCAATTAGCCTGAATTGACACACATGAATTTTTCGAAAGGCAATTCTGAACTAGCAAAGGAATTAGGTTTCGGTTTAACTAAATTGAAACAAAAGCGACCTGTTATCGTGCGTTGGTTAAAGCCGTTACCAGGTGATATGAAACTAAATTGTGATGGATCTTCTATAAGGTAATCCAGGTGCAGCTGGAGCTGGAGGAATTTTGAGAAATGAGCTCGGTAAGGCTTGTTAAATTCGGGATTTGCAGACGGCCCCACACACGGTCGTGAGCGTCTTCAATATGGAAGAGAGGCAGCCTCACCAAGTGAGGTTCCATCCTAAAACCAATTGGTGATAGGAGGAGTAGCTCACTTGGCTTATAAATTGACTTTCTTCCCTTAATCAATCCACGTGTGGGACAACTCACAAGTGACATATCTCAACACGCCTCACTTGTGAGTCCTTCGTCAATTCATTAATCATTTAATCGTCATCACAGGATCTCATGCTCAATCACATCATGTGATACAAAGCCACCTTGGGCCGGCATGGACCCGCCTACGATACCATGTTAAATTCGGAGGACTTTGTGACGGTCCCACACATGAAGTGTCAGACTCGATATGGAAGAGAGCTCAAGTCAAGTGAGGTTCCATCCTAAAACCAATTGGTGATAGGAGGAGTAGCTCACTTGCTTATAAATTGACTCTTCTTCCTTAATCAATCCATGTGACAACTCACAAGTGACATATCTCAACAAGGCTGTCATTGGTTTCTTTAAGTTTTTAGGCCACCAAAGAAATAGATGTGCAGAAGATTAAATATTTGTTTGGAGAGGTTTTACAAGGATTTGGGTCGAAATAGATGCTCAAGCTGTTCTTTCATTAATTCAAAATGATTCTAGTAGACATTGGAGGCTTCAATTCTTGAAGAAGACTATGCAGAGTTCATTTTCATTATTCAGAGAAGGAACAGAATTGCAGATTTTATTTATTCTATTTGGATGGTCAGAATCTTCCACGAGAAATCAAATTTTTGTTATAGTTTGATAAGTTAAATTATCCTACTTCTGGATTTTGCTAAGATTTTTAAGGGATTAGTGTACTCCTTGTTCCTTGATTTTTAGATGTATTTAACTCTCATTTTCGAGTATCAATAAACTGGTAGGAGTCTATGGCAAACCCCCACCTAGACAAAAGTGGCGTTCCTTAAAAGAAAAATGGTACTCAAGAGCTGAGGAAGGCAGTGCTTGAAGACTAATTTTGTAAACTCCAACAAATGCATACTTTCTAAAATATAGGGGAGCTTAAGAAACCTTAAACTCATCTCAAGAAGTTGGGTGAGTTTATGGGATGTCCTTTGAAGAAGAATATGAAAAAGGGGCTGGTGTTTATATATCTCATGATAGCATTATGTGCTTGTGTATCTCGCGATAGTACTTTTGTACTTGTGTTTCTCGTGATAGCACATATATGCTTGTGCATCTAGCGTTTACATTTTTGTGATATTGTTTGGCTGGTTAGCACGTATGTGTTCCTGACCGTATTGTTACTGTTTTACTGTCCAACTGCTCGAGTGTACTGTTTACTGTTTACTACCCGACTATTTACTGCTCGATTGTTACTGCTAAATTGTTTTACTAATTGATTGTATTACTGAGCAACTGCATCACTATTTTTCTAAAACTTGTTTTTCATGAAATGAGATTTTTTTTTTGTATTAACAGTCTTATAGGAACTAATTAAACCAAGAGTTAACCCTGTGTGTTTCTGACTGTATTTGGTTGTTGGACTGTACTGTCTGTTACCGTCTGTTTGATTAAGAAAAAAAGAAAAAATATGTTACTGGTATTTGAGAACCTGTTTGCATTAAATGATGGGATAATTACAAAAACTACCCTTGAGGTTTATGTTAATTACACAAAAACCCATAGATGTTTGAAAATTACAAAAATACCCTGTGGTTTGATTATGTGGTAAATGTAAGGGGATAATTGTAATATGTTTACAAATGTAAAATGAGTGTTTGAAATGTTTTTGCTTATGAAGTGGATAAAGTATAATATAGATCCAACCTCAAGGATTTTTTTGTAATTTTCAAATATATTTATTTTTTTGTAATTAACTCAGACTTAAAGGGTAGTTTTTGTAATTTTCCCTTAAATGGTTTGAAAGCGCCTGAAGTTGAATAGTAATGCTCAATTAGCGTAAACCGTTTTTCTGAATCACCAAATGGACCGCAATTGCACTCACCACAGAGCTCGTTTAGCTCACCCCAATAGCTATTCTTTTTTTTTTTTTTTTTTTGAGAAGACCCCAATAGCTATTCAATTACACATAGACACATGATATAGTCCACAAGGAGACTGGTGAGGGGCGCCTTGATCAGGAATGGGGATTGAGATGACATGTTGCCATGAATGGATATGTGGACAACATTTTGTATTGATAATGTAACAACAATTTGTTTTATGTTGGTTTTTAATAAGGATATTATGAACGACAATAGTCGAGTTTTTACATATATGTATACATATATGTAAATTTGGCATGTTGGGTTTTTGGGCGCGACAGTCTTTGTTTCGGAAGAAAAGGGAACTAGAACCAGAATAGTTATAGAGATTGATCACATAGTGTCCTTTTGTGAAACATGAAGCTTGTGACTGTTGGAAAAGTTATTATCTTACTATAAATTGGAAAAAAAAAAAAAAAAAAAAAAAGATTCTATTTTGAACAATGCAGGATAGAGAATATATTATTATTTCACACCGTCATCGTAGAAAATGAAAGAAATTAAATCAACCTGTTAAGTATTGTGACACAATTCCATTCCATGAGCAAAAACAACAGCAAAAGCATCCATTTTCAGCTTAGGCAAAGTCAAACCAATCTCTAATCCTCCCTCATAATCCCTGGATTTACACAACGACATCGCATAATCCTCTCCATCAATCGACAAAGTTTCCATCTTTCTCACCTTCCCCCATCCAAAATCTGCACTATACAAATCAACCCTAGCCGATCCAGACACCGCAAAAACCCGTTTCTGTTTCAAAGACCATATTTCTGTTACCCAATTCTCAGCGCCTTCCAGTAATTTCTCCTTATCATTCGCCCTGTTTTTTATCTCCTCTGCTATAGCTTGAGCCGCCATGAAAAACCCATCAGTCCCAGTTAGCTCCTGATGACGAATTTTCCCCAGCCCGTACGATACGCAATTACCAAAGTAGTTTCCAGGTAATGGTGGATCCAAACGTGCTCGGCAATCGACTGCAAACAAGAAGAATTCCATCTCATCATCGTTATATTTGATTGTTTCTTGCCCGCCAGGTGTTTGTGATTTTGTCAAACAGGACCAAACATAAGCTGCCGTCACTACAAAAGATGATGCATGGACAAAACCTGGAAATTTTGCTAGAACCAAATCCTTGAGTTTCTTGATTTCTGATTCGTTTAAAACATACGTCGATCGGACCCTTTTCGTCGGTAAGGGGAAAGATGGCAACTTCAAAGGAATTTCTTTCATTTGGTTCCAATAAATGGAGTCAATTCCAATAGGGTCTTTTATCAGGGACCTATCGAAAAATGGCAAATTAGAGTATTCTTCATTTCCTCCAAGCTTATTAATCGAAGCCCAAAACCTTATAAATCCCACAATCGAATTGGCATCGCCAACTGCATGATGGTTGGCTAAACCAATACATATTCCTTGGCCAGGAAATAATGTTACTTGAAGGGCAAGAACTTTGAGTAGTTTGTGATTGGATTCAATATCGGTTATTATTGGTGGCAGTTGAGGGATATAATCATAAAATGCATCAGCATCACGGGGATGATCTCCAACAAGATTATCGAAATCATTAGTAGACTCGAAGATCGTTAGAGGAACAGAGTCCCCAGCTACATAACGAATTATGGGCTTTTTTTGGGCATCTAAGGGGTATAGTAAATGGCCTGCTAAAGGAAAGTAGTGTTTGAGAGTTAGTGATAACGATTCTTTAAGTTTTGGAATGAGGCTTTCTAAGAAATAGGGTTTAGAACAAGGGAACTTGTAGAAGAGAAGGCGACGAATCGGATGGAAATGCAACCAAATGATGTCGAAGAAAGTGAGCGGCAGCGATCGGTCCGCCACCGTGCCGGGAGGTGGTGCGATTTGACAGCTTTCAAGAAGAGTAGTCATGGGAGTACACATTATGAGGAATGTTATGATCTTTGTTACTAAATATCTTTTTCTGTATTTTGGATGTGGTGATGGGCACTGGAGTGGTCACAATCTTTTTGGGAATGATTATTCATTTGCGAAATAAAAACAAAGGCGGCACACACTTTTAAAAATCGGCCGCCAAATCCAATTGGTCCTGAAAAATTATATCAATCGATCAAAATTTGCTTGAGCTCATTAAAACCGGTGAGGCCATTTTTTTAAGTTTTTAATTTTTCAAAAAATTAAGTTTTAAAATTGGTGTTTAGTTAGAATTATGTAATTATTTGATCAATTTTGATCAAGTTGGTTATTTATATGTTTTTATCTTTAAAATGCATTATATAATAATTATGTATTACGTTATTATTATTTTAGTTAACATATTAAAAAATACAATAAATTTTCAGATTGATAGATCGACTGTTGAACATGTCCAATCGATTGAATGGCAAACAGATAACAAAACCGATTTACTCACCCATTCGATTTTTAAAATATTAGCTATTCATATTTAGTTGACATTTGAAATGTATTTCAAAAGTACACATATACACTATGCTTATAAATATAATATAAAAAAATAAATATAAAATTCAAATGAAAACTCCAAAATACAAAGCATAATATTTTGTTGATAGTAACTTAAATGATTTGTATTTAGATAGAGCTGCTTCTCTTTCAGGCTTCAGCTAGTTTGCTATTACTAATAGAAATGGCAGTGAGGCGGGTCTAGCATGAGTTTGATAAAAATCGGGATTTGCCCCTACCAAGAAAACATAAGACTTGGAAATCGTCTCACACCGCCCCACCTTAAATCCTCCCTAAAAAAATATCAACCTAAACTTTCGCTAAGCAAATGCCATTCAAATAGGAAACATTTTGCATTGCTGAGCAATAGCATTATGAGAAATATTGTTCTAAAAGTACCCGCGTAGCCTGACATAGGCGATAGGCTTCCCTTGGTCACCTATGTTTTTAATTCATATTTGATCACATCGTATTCTATTTATATCGTGCCTAGGCGCTAGGCCTCAGCCGACGATCAAATATTCCCCTTAGATATTATCATGTGCGAGTCACATGTTTTTCTTAAATGTTTTTTTTTTTTTTTTGCCTTTTTAGTTTATAATTTGTTTTTCACCTTCTTCTTCCCACCATCCCTCTTTATTGAAACAACCCTGATTCCCATTTTCTTTAATTGAACTACTGAAGGTGCCCAAACAATCTCCCCTCCCGAACCCAAACCATTTTCTTGAAACAAATCTCCTTTACCCTATTCGGCTTCATTTCTCAACAATATTATCTGAACCAGTTTCAAGAAAACCCTCCACGCAGCTAGCTATCCAGCTTGGATCACCTCAAGAACACAAACTGGTTAATTGATCCACATAGTAGCTAAGTGATTGAGGTTAGCTCCTGCTTTTTTCTAAATAAATCTCAGAAAAATAATTTTTTTGGTCCTATAACTTGGACTACTTGGAGATTTAGTCCTATAATTAGTCGTATTTAAATTTTGGTCCAATATCTTTCAAAAACTTAGACATTTAGTTCGATTTTTTACCGGAATTATGCAGTTTTACTGTAAATGCTAACCATGACCTATGGATGCTAATGCGTCTAACAGATTTAGAGATTTTGGTGATTTGGCACAAAAATTGACACGTCAAAACCACTAAAAATTGACACACAAGATTTAGAGATTTTAATGTTTTTGTGATAGTGTCTTCGTCAAATCACCAAAATCCCCAATTTTTTTAACATATTTGCATCTAATCAGTCATAGTGAGCAATTTCAGATAAAATTGCACAATTTCGGCCAAAATATTACTAAATATCCAATTTTTTATAAGATATTGGACTAAATTTTAAAGGTGGCTATTTAAAGGATAAATCTCAAAATAGTCCAGGTTAAAGGAACAAAAAAAATATTTTCCCATAAATCTCATATAAATTAATACAGATAATGAAAAAAAAGTAAATATCCACGTAAACTGTACATAAGAAAAGTGTGATACGCTGAACAAAGTAAATATCCCATATATATAAAATGCATGCATTCCTCTCCTACTGTACCCCTAAAAAAATTAGAGATGATTTACATCAAAACACGTGTTTAGTGTATATGTCACACCAAATTTATGCAAAAGGAGACTTGTTTTCAAATTATAGATATATGTCTTATAATGAATAACTAGGTCTTGTAGATGCTACTATTGGAGGAATATACTAGATTTAGTATCTATCGCAAATTTGCACACAATACACGTCAGATTGTGTGATTTTATGTGAATATTTACACAATTATAATAAATCTATGGTTATTATACACCTAGTGTACTCCTCTAGATATAGCATGGAATAAACCGAATAATTGAGTTTGCCCTCTAACTTAACGACTTGCAAATAGGATTGATGAGATTGAATTCCAAAAATTGATAGACACGCTTATTAATTGGAGTGTGTTGCTTGAACTGTCGAACATAAAAGTTGATATGTTTTCAAAAGCCATTTTCCATTTTCTACCTATTCCAGAAAATAAATTTATGTTTGTTTAGGGAAGTTTTCAGTAGAAATAAAGTCATTTTTAGTTTTCACCTTTTAATGGAAATATTCTTTCGGAAACACAACCAAACAAATTTTTTCACCACACTCTCGCAAATCTACGTGGAAACACACTTCAAAAACAATAACCAAACCACTTTTCACTACAATTACATTAATTTATGTCAAAAATACACTTCAAAAACTATATTCAAACATATTTTCACGATGCATTAAAATAGAATTCAGGCAACATACCAAACATATTCTCAATTCTCACACAAAAAAAAATTAAGTTTAACATTCATTTTCCAACACTGGAAATTGGAAATTGTAACTGAAAATACACCCATACAAGGGCTAAGTATCTTAACACAATATATATATATATATATATAAAAGACTTTTTTTACAAGGAGAATAATTTCATTAATTAATTCAAACTAGCTATATATCGATAAAAGACAGAAACAAATCCATTAAAAACCATAAAAAATGAAACTATGAAATGATTCATAGCGTCTAAGTTAATAATAAAAATCGATTTAAAGCCTACAACTTTGAAAATTCTGTTGTGTCTAGAATATCCATGATTTCAGATCTGCAACATGCTGAAGACCACAATTTGATTTGTTATCTCTGTCAGATCGAAAACTTGCTTGTATGAATCGTCTGCAAAAAAAATTACCCTGTGTAAAAAGATGGCGACAAACCAAACACCACACATACGGCAAAATCACAAACAAGAAAACAAATGAGTTATAAATAACTCAGATCTAAGTGGAAAAACAACTTATTAAGAGAACAAATTTAGAAAAAAGTTCTAGATACGGTTATTTTAGACCATAAATAGCCAAAGATGAAGGGCAATTGAGGAAAATTTGAGAAAAGAAAAGATTTTATTTTGAACATTGCATAATAGAGAATTCACTGTTTCCGCAAAGGAAACCCAAACCTGTCAAGTCTTATGATCTAATTGCATAAGGAAGAGATTTTGTGAATTATGATCAAACCTTCATTCCATCAGCAAATACAGCAGCAAAGGCATCCATTTTCCCCTTGGCAAAGACAACCCAATCTCTAATCCTCCCTCACAATCTCTGGATTTACAAAGCGACATTGTAGAGTTCTCTCCGTCGATCGACAATGTTTCCAGTTTTATCACCTTCCCCCATCCAAAATCTGCACTGTACAAATCAACCCTGGCGGATCCAGACAACGTAAAAATCCGATTCTGTGGCAATGACAAGTATTCTGTTATCAAATTCTCAGCGCGTTTCAGTAATTTCTCCTTATCATTCACCCTGTTTTTGATCTCCTCTGCTATAGCCTGAGCGGCCATGAACAACCCGTCAGTCCCAATTAGCTCCTGGTGACGAATTTTTCCCACCCCGTACAATATGCAATTACCGAAATAGTTTCCAGGTATTGGTGGATCCAAACGAGCCCGGCTATCGACTGGAAACAAGAAGAATTTTAGCTCATCATCATTATCAGCTTCGATTATTTCTTGCCCTCCAGGTGTTTGTGATTTTGCCAAACAGGACCAAACATAAGCTGTCGTCACTACAAAAGATGACGCATGGAGAAAACCTGTAGATTTTGCCACAACCAAATCCTTGAGTTTCTTGATTTCCGATTGGTTTAAAACAAATGTAGATCGGACCCTTTTCGTCGGTAAGGGGAAAGATGGTAACTCCAAAGGAATTTCTTTCATTTGGTTCCAATAAATGGAGTCAACTCCAATAGGGTCCTTTATCAAGGACCTGTCGAAAAATGGCAAAATTAATTCACCTTCTCCTCCAAGCTTATTGATTGAAGCCCAAGACCTTATAAATCCGACGATCGAATTGGCATCGCCAATTGTGTGGTGGTTGGCTACACCAATGCATATTCCTTCCCCAGGAAATAATGTTACTTGCACGGCCAAAACTTTTAGTAATTTGCAATCGGATTCAATATCAGTAATTATTGGTGGCAGTTGAGGGATATAATCGTAAAATGCATCAGCATCACGGGGATGATCTCCGATAAGATTGTCGAGATCATTAGTTGACTCGAAGATCGTTAAAGGAACTGAGTCCCCTGTCACATAACGAATTATGGGCTTTTTTGGGTATCTAAAGGGTATGCTAAATGGCCTGCTAAAGGAAAGTAGTGCTTGAGAGTTAGTGATAATGATTCTTTAGGTCTAAATCCAATTTTCCAATTTCCAACTATTACGTAAAAATGAATTTATGTTTGTTTAAGAAATTCTCAATAGAAATAAAGTCATTTTCAGTTTTCAATTTTTATGGAAAGATTCTTTTGAAAATACAACCAAACAAGTTTTCACCAAAATCACGAAAATCTATGTGAAAATACACTACAATCACGCAAAACGATGTAAAAATACACTACAATCACGCAAATCTATGTCAAAAATACTATAACCAAACATATTTTCATTTCTAAACAGAAATTCGGACAACAAACCAAACATATTCTCAATTCTCACACGAAAACCAATAAAGTTTGAAAATTCATTTTCCAACACTAAAAGCGAAAATTGGACTTGGAAACACATCCATACATCCCTATAGTTTTTCCTTACATATCCATCTCCCCACGCGCCATAAGGATTCAAATCCAAATATGGCATTTGACCAATTTAGACAAGTTTTGTAATTTTATAAGTGTTGCAAAGTAATTTTTAAAAAATTCTAAGAATTATGATTTTAAAAATATCATACAAAAGTATATATAATAATTTTCTTCAAAAGTTTAAAGATAAAGTTCGGATTGAGTCAAAGTTCTTCAAAAAGTTGAAATTCGCCGCTTCATTTTAACCATTGTCATTTTTAATTTTTGGAATATATCTCACTTTATCCTCTTGTAAGAGAAGGTCTCTTGTAGGACCATCTTATGGATCAAGATTTGCCATGGTATAGACCTGGGTTGGAAAAAAAAAATCGCTTCAAGCGAGCTAAAAATGTGGTAGTCGGTAATCGAACTCGTGTCTATATACCATGGCAAATGTGGTAATCGAACTCCCTCCCTCTCGGTACTCTCTCTCCACCAGTCCTTCATTCATCATCTCACATATTCTCTCTATCTATTTTCCTTCATCGACTAAATCGCACCCTAACTTCAAACGCAAAACCTTCATATTCATCATGAAACCATCAATGGCGACTCATAACTAAACCAGGCGTTGCACAAAACAACCACGTCGAAAATTGTAAAACCCAAACGTTGCACAAAACGCCGATCGTCGAAAATGATTTAGAGGCGAGAGAAGGAGGAGAAGATCAATCGGGAATACTCGTGTAGTTGGGAAGGTGTTGATCCAGATGATACGGTTTGTTGGTTTTTAGGGTGTATTGTTGCATTTGGGTAAGTTCATGTGTTGGTAAAATTCTCTGTTTTTTTATTTGGGTTAAATTGCTGTGTTTTTTAGTTGGATGATGTAAGTCAAATTGTTGTGTTTTTGGATGATGTAAATTGCTATGTTTTTTATTTCAGTTTTTTCTGTAACAGAAAGAAATTTTAGCGAAATATCGTTTAAGGATTGCAATGTTTTATTCAAGTATGTGGCAATTGCTTGTTGATTTTCCGAAAGTTGTTTATCTATATTTTTTCCACTGCTTAGGTAGGCTCTCATTTCATGGTTTTAAGTTAATAAGCTTTTTAATTAAAAAACAAATTGGAGAAATAGAGATTAATTAGGAGTGTTCTGTTTTAATTGAAAAAACAAAGTGGGGGAAATAGGAGTTAATTATGATTGCTACGTTTTTTTATGTTTTTTAGCAATGCTTATTCAAGTTTGTTTATTGCTTAATTATGCATGTTTTATATTCCGCTTAAAATAATTGGTGAAACATGGGTTAAATATGATTGCTTTTTCACTTATATTCACTGCTTATATATGGTTGTTTTACTGCTTATGTATGCTTTATATTATGCTTATATTAATTGGTGAAATATGGTTAAACTTGGATTGCTTTTTTTTTTTATGTTTTAAACATGTTTTTGACTCGCTCATTGATGCTTTTATTTATGCTTATATATGCTTGTTTTAATGCTCATGTATGTTTTATATTTCGCTTATTTTTCATATAGTTGATTGTGTTTTTTTTGGACAGATTTTGGTTTGGAAATGACAAAAGATAGTAGGAAAAGGAAGGTCACAAGGAAATATGCAGCTGCGATTTGTTTGGATAATATGAATGGGCAAAGTGAGTTGAATTTGTGAGAGGCGAAGAAGTTTGCTGGAACTTTATGTTTTTTTATTTTTGATCAAATGGTTGAAAATTGTAGTATCTTTTTTTTGAATTTATATTTATGGTTGGTTTTGAGTAGTTGACGTACATGCGTAGTTTGCTATAGGAATGTTTTGTGTTAGTTGCATATTTTCTTTGATGAATGTTCAGTTTTTTGGTATAACATACGTTGTGTTATGCATAATTGAGTCATCGACAAATTATTTTTATTTTATATTTTTTGGCATCATGAACAATTTGATCAAAAAGCAGTAAACCAAGCATACATAAGCAGTACTTAATACGTCCATAAGCAGTAAAATATATGGACTACATAAGCAATTTGTTTGGTTCCGAACAATTAGCTCAAAAAATAATAAAGCAAGCACACATAAGCAATACTTAATACATCAATAAACAAGTAAAACATATGGACTAAATAAGCAATTTGTTTGGTTCTTGAACAATTTGCTCAAACAACAAGAAACAAGCTTACATAAGCGAGACTAATGCGTCAATAAGCAGTAAAACATATGAACTAAATAAACAATTGTTTGGTTCCGAACAATTTTCTAAAAAGCAATCAAACAAGCACACATAAGCAAAGACTTAATACGTCAATAAGCAGCACCCTAAATTGCTCTCTCTTAAACACGAGAACACATTAGTGGTGTTTGTAGTCCATATGCAACAATTACTCAATAGGCAAGCATTATGAGTATATTATATAAGCATATTATTTTTTTGCATAACATCACGGTTTCTATTCAAAGACAAACTATATTTAATGTGAGAACGCAAAATACAAAGAAATAAATAAGCAACATTTTCCATATTCACAAGCAATTGTTTATGCACAACTAAGCAACATTCTAAAACAATCGCGGTAATCGCTCTTAATGTGGGTAATTGCTCCTATTTTCATAGGATTTAATTGATTTATTAAGATTAATATCATGATCCGTAAGGTAAGATAAAACCAATTATGGGTAATTGCTCCTATTTTCATGGGATTTACTAGATTTAGTCAACCTCCCTATTTTTTACATGGACTAATTTGAACATTAAATGATTTTAATACTAGCCATTGAAATAGGTAGATATGTGGTCTAGATGTGGTCCTATGTACTCATATAATGCTTGGGTCCTATATAACCCTCCCTTTATATATATATATATATATATATATATATAGGAATTGGTTCAAATGAGACCAATCCCTTTAGGTTAGTCCATAAGAACACTTATGGACTCTTGATTTAAAATTTTGGATGGTGTAGATATTTTAGTTAATTTACGCTTATAAGAGTATAATTGTATTTTTATATTTAATCGATTTTGTTAATTGGACGGTTATTAGTTATTTTTAAGGAAACATAATCCTACCTTTTCGATTTACCCAATTTTTAGGGAGGAAAAGTCATCAACTTCAAGCATTTTTTCAAAATTGATACTTCTTTCCGCCATATTTGTGAACAATCGTTTTATTGTATACTTAGTTCAAAGTGGACTTGTATACTTAGTCATGTTTTATTGTATATTTAGTTCGGTGGATTTGTATACTTGGTTCGATTGGAATCGTATTCTTAGTTATATAAGTAGTTTAGTAAGTAGTTTAGTGAATTTGTATACTTAGTTCGTGAGATTTGTACACTTAGTTCAATGGAATTGTATACTTAGTTATATAAGTAGTTCATTGGAAAATTGTGTATTTAGTTCAAGTATAATTGCATACTTAGTTAAATATTTCGTATACTTAGTAATATTTTAATGTATAGTTAGTTTAATGTAATTGTATACTTAGTTAAATGTTTTGAATACTTAGTAATGTTTTAATGTACATGTAGTTTAGTGTAATTGTATACTTAGTTAATTGTTTATGTATACTTAGTAATATTTTAATGTATGTATAGTTAGTTTAGTGGAATTGTATATTTTTCATTAATTGTTATATGATTCTATTGCCATATTTGAATAATTTGCAGGTTCGAATGGGAAGGGAGAGAAAGGAAAGATGAATCACTTGATTATGGGGGACGTGATCAATACAAGATCACGTTCCTAATTTTTAGGAAGCGGTTACTATATCTAATTTTCGGATTCCTATTTTACCCATTCTAATGTATACTTTCATATGAATTTCTTTGTATAGATTTGTTTATACCTTGGCCATTGATTTATTTTTTTGATGGTGTAGATGCGGTCCTATGGTTTTACCTAGGAGGTGGTCTCACAAGATCTACACCATCAAAAAAATAAATCAATGGCCAAGATTTGAACAAATATATACAAAGAATTCATATGAAAGAGACATTAGAGGGTAAAATAGAATCCAAGAAACTAAATATGGTAATCGTCTCCTACAAATTATGGACGTGATCTGTTATTGATCACGCCCCAATAATCATGCGATTCACATTTTTCATATACGCATTCTAATAACTAGTAGAATGTCAAATAGGTCGATAGTGCGGGTCCGTCGGGCGAGGAGAACATTCTGGTCGGGCCAGGTTGGACTTAATGAAATTCAATTTGGGCTATTTTTGAGAACCAACCCATGAAAAATACACATTTTTTTTTAGAAAAGTAAATTTCATAAATCGGTGGAAGCCTCCAAAGTAACAACATGTGAAATATGTTTAGGAAACACTTCAACCGAAGCGCCCAGAGAGAGACTGGTAAAGGCATGTCTAGCTAATAGATGTGCCACATTATTTCCAGATTGTTTTACACAACATGAAAAATACACATGAAATGACATGGTCACCAAATTTTGGGGCCACATAGGTGCAATCTTTTCGAGCCTCCAAAATTACAAAGCCCAACCTCTTGTGCCGAGCCCATTTTGACACCTCTAATAATTAGATACTTATATTAATATCAATCCGTATTGGATAGCCTATAATGATGATGATCAGTTCCATAAAAGTTGCATCATCAATAATAAATAAGTTGTATTGACAAAGTGGACTTGAGATTGTTTCCGTATATATGGATTTGAATATAACATAAACATTTGTCACATTAAGATATACTAACTCATTATAGATACATAACTATTACAATACAATCAAAATATATAATTTTCAAATATAATAATTCATTAATAGACTTTATATGTGAGCACAACAATAGAAAAGGGAAAGAGGGAAGAAAGGGGATGTAGCGTGAGAGAAGGATGGGTGATGGTGGTCTACAATTGTCAGATTTTTTTTTTTGTCTAATTGGGTACGTATGGATTCGAGTTTGGGTCCGTCTTATGAATTTAGATTTGTAAGACGGCCCGACACGAGACGGCCCCGCTCTAAATCTTAAGTTATTGAAATTCGCCTTGATAGTGTTAGTTTGCTTTTTTTGCTTATTTTGGCAAATATTTCGTTTTTCAATTAAAGTCAAAGTTCTTAATGATCATCCGTTCTTCTCATAAAGACACTCCTTTCTCATTTTATTATTTATTAAGATAAAATTAAAATCTGCAACATCACACGCTTAGCAATAATTAGCATTGATTTGGCATTTGATGCCATTGTATGTTTGTATTTTTATCGATAAATATAAATGAAAAAGAAAAAAGAAAATAACACAGAAACAAATTGCAGCAAAGTTGACTAAGATGCCACGTGGCATCCTACGATTGCAAGAAAACTATATATAATCATTATTTTAATCCTCGATATACAAATACATCTTATTTCTAACTTATCCCACGGAACGATAAAAGTCTAAAAATATTTTAATGCCAAGATGGATCTCGTGATACATTTTGTGTTCACCAAATCAGAAATCAATAATCATTCACATTTGCTGTGGGTTCCCCATCATCAAAAAAAAAAATAAAAATCATTCACATTAAACAATCATTGACGATAGAATATTGAATGAGCCCTTTGTTAAATAAGATGCTAAAATCATCCATCTTTGACCTTGGAAGAGCCACCCCAATTTCCATGCCCCCAACCACCTCTCTACCCTCACAAAGAGATATCGCACCTGTGGTATCAATTGAGACTTCTTCAAATTTCACCGGTCTTCCCCACCCAAAATCCAACCCATATAGATCCAACTTCGGTGACCCGGTTACCGTGACATGGAGCTCCGACTCACGTAGCAACTCCCATTCCGAGATCCAATTCTCGGCACCACTTAACATATCTCCATTTAACTTATTAATCGTGTCCTCTATTGCTTTTGCTGCGTACACGATCCCATTATCTCCCATTAATTCGTTTCTAATAGCCGACGCTCGACCAAACCCTACACAATTACCCACATAATTACTAGGCACAGTATAGCGCAACCGCGTAAGCCCTCCCGCAATGAAGCCAAAGTAATGAACATTTTGATCGTCATAGTCTTCATTCGTGGACCAATGTGTTTTCATCCAACACACCCACAGGAACGCGCACGTCACAACATACGGCGAGAGGAGTAATTGGGCCGACCCGAATAACATCTCGGATTGGGTCAATATCCATTTCTTGATTTGCTCCATTTCTTTTGGGCCCAACACAAATGTAGCCCTTATCATATCATAAGTTGACCTATAGTTAGCCTCGATGCTTTCTTGCTTTTGTGAACCTTTTATTTGCCACCACTCTTCCAAGAATAATGACGTAAGCCCACTTGGATCTTTTATCACCGACCTATCATTGAAGGCCACTTCCAAAATCTCACCATTTTTACTAAGTGAAGCCCATGCCTTTAGGAAATTGTTGAACGTCCTCCAATCAGCCGCCACGTGGCGTAATGTGAAGCCCATGCAAATCCCAGATTCAGGGAAAACAGTAATTTGTACGGCCAAAACTCCACTTCTCAACACAGGAACTAGACTATGAAAATCCCGAGCCATTTTCCGGTGGTCTCCGGCGATATTCTTGAAGTCAACGCCCTCCGCCGCCTCGGCGATGGTCAAGAGAATGGAGTCATCTTCGGTGTACAGGAGATGGGGGCCGGAAAGAAGCGGCGACGGCGGCGTTACCAGTTTACCGGCGAGGGGGAAGAAGTGTTTTAGAGTGAGAGAGAGTGTTTGCTTGAGGTTTGGGAGGAGGGTTTGTGTGAAGTGGGTGGCAGTGGTGGCCGCCGGAAAGTCGTAAAAGAAGAGTGGTTGAGATGGGGAAAAAGAAGCCAAGGTATGTCGAAAAATGTGAGGGGAAGAGTTGCCGGCGCCGTCACGGACCGCGGCGGCGGAGAGATTTGGCAGCGTTCCACCACCGTGATTTTGGTGGAAGGAGTCATTTTGAGGGTAGGGGTGGAGGAGGAATTGAGGTAGACTTCTAAATATAGAAAATAATGCACATAAAGCTTGGCACGTTGTGAATTATCTATCAATTATGAGAGGAAAGGAGCATAAAAGAAATCGTGGTTGAAGGTACAATGGGCCCAAAAGCAGAGATTGTACCTGCACAATTGTCCCTCGTGGTTTAATAAGACAATATCTACCATGTATATACTACAAGTCTACAAGAAATTTGATGCATGTCACCATTTCATTCATTCGAACATTGTCAATTTCTCATTTTCCTAATTTATATACGACTTCACATTTATCTATACACAATTATATGTCTGATTTAATCAAGATTCTAAAGGATAAAATATAATCCCGAAAATTAAATATTTGCTCACAATTAGTTTGGAAAAATCGATGTTGATCAAATCTATTCGAATATATTTTTATTGAGAAAATATTCTATCGAGTTCATAATATATATTTATGAATTTAAAATATAACAAATAATTCAAAAATCAAATATTTTATCTACACTATCTTTTAAATTTGTTATCTTTTAAATGTGTGATACTATAATTTTATCATGTGACAAATCTCGTATAACACACATGTGTTATTCTAGTTATGAATTATGATGATACATGTAACATTAAAAAACCAGCACTTCTACGAGGATATCATACTCCTATTGGATACATATCAAATATTATACTTTATCCGATATTTATCGAATACTCTAAGGATACATCCACACGTGGAAAGATATATAATTTATTCTATTAATAATATTTTCAACATGTTTTTTTAAACTTGGAATAGTTTTTTTAAACTTGGAATTTTTTTTAATTGTACTTAGTACGTTTGTATTTTTAATAATATAAGAATATACAATTTTATATGTATTTATATATTGTAACCGTATCCAGTAAAATTTCAAAATATGTTGTATTTTGCATCGTATCAATACTTCATAGGTAACATCGTATAGATCGGGCGTGAGCAAACTCGATCGTTACCCATAGCCCAAATTTTTTCCCTCATTTCCCTAGTTCAATTATTTTTTTCCTTAAAAAAACACATATAATTTTTTTTTTATTTTTTTCCACATAAAAATGGGACAAAAAAATTTGGGATGTCAGGGCGGGGTGGCACCCCTAGCTACGCCCTATAGATGGATTTGTGTACTATTTGGTATTTTGCACTTGTATTTTTGCATATTTAAAATAAAAGTTGGTAGATGACACTCTCAAATTAACATTTCTTGGTAAAATGAACTCGATAGCATTTTTAGGCAAAAATTTGTGAAATAGAGGGGAATACCGAATACAAAATGATGAATAACTTTTGCTCTCTTCATTCTACTTTCATTTTCCATTCACAATTAAATTTGCTAAATTTCTCAAACTTAGTTCAATACATAATTATATTTCTCTCCTTAAAAAATAATATTTTTTCAATTTTTATGCAAAAGATATTTTTGGCTAAAAAAGATTTACTCTGTAGGTTAAAAAAAAATTAAAACTAATATATATGAATAATTTAGCCAAAATATTAGTCATATTTAAAAATAAAAATAAATAGTGTCTTTATCTGGAAGACTATATATAAATCATAAAACACATTGTATATTGGCATAAACCTAATTAAAGAGTACAAAATGCCTATAACCCGATGGATCGGATATAATTAGAACATTCGGGACTGATGAATTTAAAACATTTGGTGTGACAAAATTATTCGACTTACAATTAAATTGTTCTCAACTAAACCCCATGAATATTGATTAGTAGTTGCGCCATCTCAATTATTTGAGAAAATAAACTAATATACCCCATTCTAATGATCAGTAGTTGCGCCATCTCAATTATTCGAGAAAATGAAAAATGTTTCTTTCGTAATTTGTTTTGAAGATTTAAATTTGACTCTGCAAATGATTTAAATGAAAATTATGAAAATAAAGATATATGTAATTTTGTACTACCATGACATAAATATGTGATTTAAAGCAGGAATTATTTTTTTAAAACAAAAGTAAATATTAAATGTTCTTCTATATTTATACTATTATCCTAAAAGAACGTGGGAATCTCTTATTATACTTGAAAACTGAAAAATATTTTTCTGATGTGTAGTGCGCACGTATATATATATATATATATATATATATATAGGTAAAGGCCGACAGTGGTAGGGAAAGCTAGCATATATTGCAGATAGAAAAAGTAAAATGATATGACAAAGATTCTTGGATTATAGTTAAAATTATACAAACTTATGTGTGTGTATATATATATATATATTATATACGAGAAGTTTCGTGTTTCCACGTGATTAGTTAAAGGGGAAAATAACATCGATCCTTCATGAACTGTCCCATATTAAGTAGTTCGAGTGATGAGTTATTGTCACACTATTATTTTTAGTTGATATGATAGTCTTAAAGGCAAAAATTATTCTAAAAAAATTGAGATGTATTTTGAGACGTTTAAACAACAACAACAACATAAAAGAAATTAATTAGGCTACATAAAACATAAATTTATTATTATTATGTAGCCTAATTAATTTCTTTTTCGTCATCACAAACCCAAGCTACTCTCTATCATTTTTTTTGCTCCATACAAAAATAACTAGTTTCACCCCTCCTACCACGGAGGGGAAAGTATTTCCTTTTTGCTATTTTTGTTCTTTTTCTCTTCCTCGTCCTTTGTTTTTCAATTTCTCCTCTTGATGGAAGTGTATTTTTCCACTCTGTCAGAATAGTTTTATCTCCTCTTAGCTAGGGAGTAAGTTTCTCCCCTCTGTGGGAGTTGGTTTATTTTTTCGTTTGTTTTGTTCTTTTTTAAATCTATTCAAATATTAGTAGAGTTGTTCTTGTAGGGCTTCATTCGGAGTTCTTCATCAGTTTCTGATAGATATCTGCAGATTAGAATGGAGTTTGGTATGGATCATTTAAAATTTATTTAGAAGTGCAAGCAGTCATTCATCCAACCATAATTCACAATCTACCGAGTTTGATCTGATGATTTATAATCTATTGTATCTATTTAGTTTTAATTTTTGTATGTTCATCCCCCTCTTCTTTTTGTTTGAAATGTGGGGAGAAGAAACTGGAAAAAGAAGTTCAAACGAGAAATAAGAAAAACAGAGAGTGTGGTTGATTGATCTTTCATTCCACTCTTCTTATTTTTAAGAGAATAAAATGAATATTTTATTTGACAAACGAGAATAAATTTTGAAAATGTGATTGAATATAAGATAAAATGAGAAGATGATAGTTGATGTGATAATTTTTTATTTATTTATTTATTTGAAATATGATTGTATAATAATATTAGTTGTATCGGTACATTTTCTAGTAAAATAATAATTTGATGCAATTGATTATTGGAAAATGAGAACGAATGATCGGTGGGAAAAGGAAAATAAAATTTCAGGGAAAATCGGTAATTTTTTTTTTTGACAACCATCCACAACCTTAATATTTCTTCTAACCTGTTGTAAAAATGTTATTTTTTCGCATACGAAGTTTCTACTATTCTTTTTCTTAAAAATAATTATGTTAATTTTGTGTATTTTTCATTATATTTTCTTCTCCTTCCAGAGATAACGAGATCCACCAGAAACAACATTCTTATATTTTTCCTAACTTTATATTATTAATATATTTACATCTTTTACATTACGAAAGCTTGTTTCGATATTTTATATCCACACGTACACGTGGCAATCATGCGTGCGGTAGAATAAGAGATGAAACATCATCCTGGAATAGAATATTCCATCCTGGAATCGAATATCTCATCCGCACAATCGCTCCTTGTGATGTAGAATGCTTTGATCCTTGCCTTGAACAAGATATTAACTCAAATATTATTTTTATTGGCCCAAATAAGAAGGCCCAAGTCCACATATTGTAATTAATAAACGGTGTAGCCCATCATATGAGAAAATAACTTATATGATTATAAACACGAAAAGGTTCGATTATTTGAGCTAGGCGCGTCATTACTATAAAAAACATTTCAACTTCCTATCAAAATTTGTTGTACTAATTTGAGTGTCGGGAAAATGCAAAATTAGTCCCTGCATTTATTAGGGTATTGCAATATTAGTCCAAGAATTCTTGCAATTGCGATTCTAGCTCAGTATATTTTGCCATTTTTGCAATTTTGGTCCCATACGCTTTAGATTTGTGCAATTATGGTTCCTTAAATTTTAAGTTGATGCAAATTTAGACACGAGGACTATTTTAAGTTGAGTTTATTTATTATTTATGATATAACTTGACAACCAATGGTGGAGCCAGGACACCCTAGCATGGTGGGCCAATACGGTGACTAGAAAATCAAAAAAATAATATAAATTATAACTAATTTATTTAATTTCTCACTAAAAATATTTTTTTAAAAAAAAAGGGGAAAATTGTTACAACAACTAAAAAATAAAATACTTGAAATTATCAAATCCTAAAAATTACAAATTAAAGTTGTTATTTTTGTTAGGGGCAAAACGTCATATGATGAAATGCAACTTCAAAAGTTATAGGACTAATATTGCAACACCCCCTATAGATACAGGACCAATTTTGCAATTTTCCTTTGAGTGTCGATAGGTTTTAATCAGAGCACCATGACATCCTAACGACCTTTTTCTTATTTTGGCAAAAACGCATTTGATATTAACGATCGCGAGAAATCAAAAAATTCATGATATTGAAAAGAATATAGATTTATATTCTTATGATGCAAAACAAAAAAGTGAATTACAAAATAGAAAAATAAACTTATATAGACTAGCTAGAAGCCCTAAAAGAACCAAAACTAAATAAGAAAAACTAAATTATTCTGATAATAAATATAATAATCTAACACTCCCCCTCAAACTCACGATAATACCGCAAAAAGATTTGAGAGTTTGCCAAACAAAAAACAAAAACACAAAGTGGAATGTGTGTCTTGTAAAATATATCTTCATCTGCACTGAAAACAAACGTAAATAAAGGACAAAATAATGGTACCAATCAAAATAATATCGATATGCTAGTACTATCTTAATATAGTCAATATGCTTAATCCTCTCGTGGAAATATGTATTGCGTGTACAATCAATATATAACATTTTAATTATCACAATGTATTGGAGTGGGACTATCCACAAAACACTAATATCGGCTAGTAACCAACGCAACCAAACAATCTCACAAATAGTAGTTGTTATGGCACGATATTGCTTCTATGGAAGATCTAGAAACAAATATATTGTTTCTTACTCTTCCAAGAAATATCTCACCTAAAAATACACAAAAATCAATGATAGACTTGCGATTCGTCGGATCACCAATCCAAATAAAGATCAAAGTATACAAGTGTTTGTAAAATATATCCGTGGAAAAGGTTTTGTTTGGAAGAAAATGGCTAGGATAGTGTATAGTCTAAGTCGAGGCCCTGAATTGGATTCGGTCTCGCAAGACGAAATACGCCCGTATATAAAGTGCTTACGATTTTGGCGTTCGTCTCTAAGATACAACGACTTTTGATTCGGTTTAGCAAAGACGTGCAAAAATCGGAATCACAAATAACAACAAAAATGTATCTAATTTTCAAGCTTTGAAGGAGGGAAAAATGCCAATATGCTCAATGCAATGTGACAAAGTTATTATCTATCGAATTTGTGTGTTTTCAATCATAGGGGCGGATAATTATAGGCCTCAAGTGCCTTCTATGGAAAGATCGCGTCTTTTGGATTGAAAAGACACTTTTGCATCGACAGACGCACGCACTGCAGCAGGGGAGCACGACGGATGCACGGGCCGTGTGCCCGCCTGCGTCGTCAGCGCAAAACCGACATGTAGCATGACCCGACCGCACGGGCCGTGCTTTCGCCCGTCGCGGGCCGAACCTTTTCCCAGGTTGAACTTTTTTAATTAATTATGAAAATTAATTAAATCTATTTAATTAATTACAAAAATTAATTAAACATTTAATTTTAAAGGTTTTTGGTCCAAAAAGAATAAGGGCACAAGCCCAAGCCCAGGGCCCACGCCCGCGACCCGGCCGATTGGCGGGGCGGGCGGGCGGCGGCGCGCGCGCGTGTGCTTTGAACCAAACCCACAAGCATGTAGGTCCTCACCCCTTTAAAAACTTGGGTGCCCCCAAGGGCCCAAACCTATATGTTCAACTTGGGATATATTAAGTGTGCAACTTTATCCTTTTTTTCCTATGTGGAATGGAGCATCTCTCCTTCCCCACATTTTTCATTTTCCATACCATTTATTTGTATTAAGTGACTAATTTCTAGCATTAATTTCTCATTCACCCGGAATCGGTTTTGAGAAATTCCAAATGCTATTCTCATCTACTCTCTTAGTAGAATTTTTACAAATAATTTAATTCCATTTTTCACAAATGGAAACCACTTAATTATTTGGTCAAAATTGGGTCAACACCCATTTCTCAAGACCAAATTTCCAACAATCCCCCACATGAATGAAATTAATGCATGCGTGTATGCAGATTCGCTTGAAAGTCTCGGCGAATCGTTATTGCATCAGGATAGGTAGCTTGTGGCTTTGAACCTTTCTTAGTAAAATACTATCGGATTTATTGGCTGCTTAGTGACGCGATGTCTTGAACTACTCAGCCGTTCGTGTAAACCAAGACAACAATACTTACACAATAACAACTCTAACACTTGTTGTTCTCACGTTGTGTCCATTTTGGCCCTGGACCATATCTTAGATTCATAAGTGTTTCTTTGAAGCGGCCATTACTTCTCACTTATATAGGTGATCTCCTATTGAAGAGTATCCTGCAATACTCCACCTTTCGGTATATGAATCATTAAAAGTCTTAAACTTAACCTCACCACATTCAAGTAGGTTTACATTCACTTGGATGTATCGAGAATGAGCTAACACATTTTCCAAGTGTTGTTCACCAACATTCATAACTTAGTTGTCCCATTGAACCAAGGTCTTGGGATCTCCAATTCACAAAGTTGGGTTACCACTATGAACATTCTTAAAGTTGTGGATTTTAAACCCATTCCCCTTAACAGTTTATACAGTTGATCTCGATTTATGCCTTTCATAAGCGAATCCGCATGGTTTTCCTTTGAATTCACGTAGTCAACCAAAATAACCCCATTCGAAATCAACTGTCTAATGGTATTGTGTCTCCGACGTATATGTCTAGACTTACCATTATACATACTGCTTTGTGCCCTTCCGATTGCTGATTGACTATCATAGTGTATCATAACAGCAGGCACAGGCTTATTCCATCAAGAAATATCCTCTAAGAAGTTTCTAAGCCATTATGCTTCTTCTCCAGCTTTATCCAAAGTAATGAACTCGGATTCCATAGTGGATCGAGCTATGCACGTCTGCTTAGAAGACTTCCACGACACCGCTCATCCACCTATTGTGAAAACAAATCCACTTATGGACTTGGAGTCTTTTGTGTCTGATATCCAATTGGCATCACAATATCCTTCTAATACTGTTGGATATCTTGTATAAAGTATTCCATAGTTCATGGTATACTTTAAATATCTAAGTACCCTTGTCATGGCTTTCCGGTGATCCATACGGGTTACTTGTGAACCTACTTAGTTTACTCACTTTGAATATGCAATGTCCGGACGTGTAAAATTTGTTAAGTACATCGACCGCCAATTACCCTTGCATATTCCAAATTTGAGAAACGGTTCACCTCTATTATTGGCCAAGTGTAAACTTAGATCTCCAGGTATCTTAGCCGGAGGACTATCAAAATCATTAAACCTTCTAAGTATGCTTTCGACATAATGGGATTGTGACAAGACAATTCCATCCAAGTCCTAGAGATTTTGATCCCGAATATAACATCAAATAATCCCATATCCTTCATGTCAAAGTTCTTCTTCAACATGTTCTTAGTATTCATGATTAAATCATGACTACTACCCATGATCAACATATCATCCACATAAAGGCATACTATGACGTAATCATTTGTAGTTGTAGACACACTTGTCACATTCGTTGATCTTGAAACCGTTTGACTCGTTAGATAAATGTTTTTATCATGATTTTGATGATTTTGTTCGATTTCGTTTAAATGAGTTTTTAAACCAAAACAATGTCCCTAAATGTTGTCTAAATACTTCCGATCGACTTAAAATATTTTTACTATTTTTGGAGTATTTTTGGAGTTTATTTTCGAAAAAAATTGGACAACACATTTGTTTCAGTGCTCGACCGGTCGCTCTATAGGGCAACCCGTACACTGAGTTGAGTTTTGAAACAGAAAAGGGGACGTAGAAAAATTGAGGGAGGCGATCGTCGGTCGACCGGGCGACCTGTACCGGGAGTCCCTCTTTTGGTTCGATCTTCTCTGTTTCGTATTTTTATCAACCCCAACCGGTCAACATCAAGCGATGCACGGTCGCACCCGACCGGTCCCTGTGTAAAAATTGCATAAATTCAATTTCAATCTTATCTCTGCGTGACCGGTCGCACTGCTTTTATCAACAAACTATCATTTGCATTTTCATACGCTTTTTCCCTATTTTGTGGGATTGATTTCTAACATCTATATTGATGATTTTAAATGGTTTCTTTTGCAAAGCAAATCACTCCCCAAGGAGGAGCCTATGTCCGGAAATCAAAGCCAAGACCTCTCCTATAAATTGAGGCTTCATTCAAGCAACAAGATACAACATTCCACACAAGCAAAGAAAGCAATCAAGCAAACACTTTCATATATCTTGTTGTATTAGCCTTAGCACTTTCACTTGCACAAATTTGAGGTCTAGGCTTTCAATTCTTGATTACACTTGTACTCATATTGTATTAATCATTATCGAGTTGTAATCTTGATTTTGGTCATCATTCAACACAAGACATCCTTGTGAGTATTCTTGTGGTAAGAATACACTTGGGTGATCTAGGTGATAGGTGTTTGAAGGTTGTGGTAATCTTCAAAGGTGTTGTAAGAGGGTTGTGGTAATCCTCAAGGTGGTGTAAGAGGGTTGTGGTAATCCTCAAGGTGTTGTATTAATTTTTGGTAAATTAATAAAATCTTTTTTCTTTTTGAAATCCATCCTGGATATACTAGGGTGGTAGAGGATTAGGCCCTAGGTGGGTTGAACCTCTATAAATCGAAGTGTGTTGTTTAAATTCCGTACTTAGCATTTCGTCTTTGCTTGAGTTTTTCGAAAAAGAGGGCAAAATCTGAAAAACCGAGATAATCTATTCACCCCTCCTCTAGATTATCGTAGCCACTTGGACTTACAAGTGGTATCAAAGCCAAACTCTTTGGCTAGCTCATTCCGAGTAAAGAGGAAAGATCCATGGCTACAAATGATGCTCATCTCACCACCGGCGCCTCCACCAACAAGCCACCACTATTCGACGCCAACAACTACGCATTTTGGAAAGACCGTATGGAGTGCTTCCTACAAGGGTGCGGGTTCGACATTTGGAATGTGGTCATTGAAGGATTTGATCAACCAACCAAGAAATCGGAGGATGGCACCTCGGCTCCTAAACCTTTCAAGGAGTTCGATGAAAACGACAAAAAGGCTTTTCTCTAAACGGTAAGGCCTTAAATATTTTGCATTGTTCTCTTACCGCCACCGAGTACAATCGCATAAGAGGCATAAGGTCGGCACATGAGGTTTGGGAAAAATTGGAGACAATCTATGAAGGGACCAAGAAGGTCAAGCAAGCAAGAAAGACCATGCTTGTTAAAGACTTTGAAAACTTTAACATGCATGATGGTGAAAGCATCTCCAAGATGGTGGAAAGGCTTGACAATATTGTCAATCCTCTTGTGGCCCTCGGTAAAGTCATCTTCGAAAAAGACAAGGTGACTAGGGTATTGAATGCTCTTCCCGGCTCATGGTCCGAAAAAGTAACGGCAATCACGGAGGCACAAAATCTTGAGACATTCAAGTTTGACGAGCTTATTGGAAATCTCCTCATCTATGAAGTCTATCTCAAGGAGAGGAAAAATTCCAAACCATCCATAAATCAATCGGGTATGCAAATTATTCCTAAAGGTCTTGCTTCTTCTTCTAATAATGCATACTATGATAATGATGATGATGATGAGGAGACGACCGCACTTGTTAGAAAATTTGCAAAATTTGTGAATAAAAATAAAGCAAGAAAACCAAGAGATAATGCTTGCTTTAAATGTGGAAAACCCGGGCACTTCATTGCCGATTGCCCAAAGCTCGATGAAGAGGAGCAAAAGAAAAGGAAGCCTTTCACGAAAAAGAAGGCTCTAAATGCGGAGGTCAAAACATGGGATGAACTACTCGAAACAACCGACGAGGAAGGAGAGACCGAACATGGTCTCATGGCCATAGACGATGAAAATAATGAGGTACGCTCTAATTCTTCTACTTCCTCCATAGTTGATGATTTGCAATGTGATTTTGATGAATTGCAAATTGAGTTTCAAAATTTAATTGTTAAATACAAAAATTTGAAAAAGGAGCATAAGGAGCTTAAGGTTGAAAAAGAAAAATTATTTACCTCTTATGAATCTCTGACAAAGCTCATACTCTTACTCTTACTAGAGTTCACTCTCTTGATACCGAAAAGGAATTGCTCACAAAAGATATTGAATGTTTGAAAAATGATGTGCATCATTTCAACATAAGCATGGACAAAGTCACAAAAATTTTAGATGCACAAAGAGGTGAGCATTCCAAATTGGGACTTGGTTATAAGCCATTTCAAAGTATTTTTAAGAAAAATAACTAAGGTCCGACTTTTGTACGTGCTAGTAATTCTAATACTCCTACTTGTTTTTATTGTGGCAAAGTTGGACATTATGCTAATAATTGCAAATTGAGAAATAGCTCTAGACATGTTTGGAGACCCAAAGGTCTCAAGACTAACCCCATGGACCCCAAAATTATAGGGTACCTAAAAGAAATTCTTTTGTAGGTAATAGGGGCTATAACAACAATGGAAGATTCAAAATGGCTCGTGGACAGCGGATGTTCACACCATATGACCGGGAGGAGAGAACTTTTTACCAACATCAAGCTCCAAGAAGAGGGTATGGTCATGTTCGGCAATGGCAAAGGAAGAATTCTTGGAAATGGAGAAATTGGTAACTTTCTTTCTCTCTTAGTAATGTTCTTTTAGTAGAAGGGCTTAAGTTTAATTTAATAAGTGTTAGCCAACTTTGTGATTCAAATTATGATGTTTCCTTCAATAAAGAAAAATGCCTTATACTTAAAAATGGTGAAATTATTTGTGAAGCAAATAGAAAAGGCAATCTTTACAAAATTTGTACAAGTGATTTGGTTAGTCAAAATGTTTCTTGTTTAGTCGCCAATAATGATTCAACTAGTTTATGGCATAGGCGACTTGGACATGTTGGATACAAGAATTTGAAAAATATTTACAAAAACCAACATGTGAAAGGACTACCCAAATTGAATTTTGAAAATCTTGGCTTATGTGACACTTGTCAAAAGAAAAATTAGTTAAAAGTAGTTTTAAGCCAAAAATGAAATTTCCACAACGAAACCCCTACAATTGCTTCACCTTGATTTGTATGGGGATATTGTACGGCAAGTCTAAGTGGAAAACATTACACTTTCGTTATTGTCGATGATTTTTCTAGATATACTTGGGCTCTTTTTCTTACCAATAAAAGCGATGCCGTTAATGAGTTTGTTAAGTTGTGTAGACTTATTGAGAATGAAAAGAAAGACCCTATTAAGTCTATTCAAGCGATCGAGGTGGAGAATTTGATGGTGAATTTAGAGTCTTTTGTGAAACTAAGGGATATGCTCATAATTTTTCGGCTCCAAGGACTCTCAACAAAATAGAGTAGCCGAAAGGAAAAATCGAACACTACAAGAGATGAGTCGGTCCATGCTCAATGAATTTTCACGTCCAAAATATTTTTGGGCCAAGCCGTAAAGTACCGCTTTTATGTTATTAATCGAGTTTATATTCGTCTTAAAATGAATAAAACTCCATATGAGCTTTGGAAAGGTAGAACTCCAAATACTAGTTATTTCAAGATATTTGGTTGTACATGCTTTATTTTGAATACCATGGATCAATTGGACAAACTTGATCCTAAGGCCGATGAAGGGATATTTATGGGATATTCAACAAAAAGCAAAGCATATCGGGTTTACAATAAGACTAGTGGAGTTGTTGAAGAATCCATCCATGTCAAATTCAATGAAGCTTCGGGTGTTGAAAGAATACCCAATGATGAAAGTGATGAAGAGGATATTATTGAACCAATTGTTCAAGTTGATGATCAACCGTCTACATCAAATGATCAACCGTCCACTTCAAATGGTCCTCAAGAAGATAGAGGTGATACTTCGGATTTTCCGTTGCATTAAAATTTAAAGGAGATCACCCAAAAGATCTTATTATTGGTGATCCCTTTGACAAAGTGATGACCCGGAGAAAATTTGCCGAGAAAGCTCTTATTTCTCAAAAGGAGCCTAAAAATGCTAAGGAGGCTATTGAGGATGAGGATTGGTTCTTAGAGATGCAAGAGGAGTTGAATCAATTTGAAAGAAATGATGTATGGGAATTGGTACCTTGTCCTCCATCTCAAACTATTATTGGTACAAAATGGGTATTCCGGAACAAACTTGATGATCAAGGCAACATTGTTCGAAATAAGGCAAGGTTAGTAGCTCAAGGGTATTGTCAAGAAGAAGGTATTGACTATGATGAAACTTTTGCACCGTAGCACGTTTAGAAGCTATTCGTATTTTACTTGCCTAATCTTGTTTTAAAAATTTCAACTTTACCAAATGGATGTTAAATCCGCTTTCTTAAATGGTATTATTCAAGAAGAAGTCTATGTAAAACAACCTCCGGGTTTGAAAAATTTTCTAGGCCTAATGATGTTTATAAACTTAAAAAGGCCTTGTATGGTTTAAAGCAAACCCCGTGCATGGTATGATAGACTTAGCTCTTTTCTTTTGCAAAATGGTTTTATAAGGGTAAGTTGATACAACTCTCTTTGTTTTTGAAAAAGGGCAAGATTGCTTACTCGTGCAAATTTATGTTGATGATATTATTTTTGGTGCTACTAATGATTCCTTGTGCAAGAAATTCTCTAAGTTGATGCAAGGTGAATTTGAGATGAGTATGATGGGGGAGCTCAACTTCTTTCTTGGACTCCAAATTAAGCAATGTCAAGAAGGCATATACATTTCGCAATCAAAATATACAAAAGAACTTTTGAAAAAGTTCGGCATTGAAGAAGGAAGAACCGTTTCTACTCCCATGGCAACAAATGTCAAAATTGACAAAGATGAAAAAGGCAAGTCCGTGGATGAATCAAAGTATCGAGGTATGATTGATAGTTTACTTTATTTAACCGCTAGTAGACCGGACATTCTTCATGCCGTATGCCTATGTGCTCATTTTTAAAGCAATCCCAAAGAATCTCATATGAGTGCCGTTAAAAGGATTTTTCGATATTTGAAAGGCACTATTCAATATGGTCTATTTTATCCAAAGAATGAAAATTTTTCTCTTAAAGGTTATAGAGATTCGGATTATGCAGGAAATATTGATGATTGGAAAAGTATTTCCGGATCATGTCAATTTTTAGGCGATTGCCTAGTTTCTTGGTTTTCAAAGAAGCATTGTGTTTCTCTTTCAACGGCCAAAGCCGAATATATTTCCGCCGCTTTTTGTTGTACTCAACTTCTTTGGATGAAACAAACCTTAGCGGATTACAAATGCTCTTTTGAAAATGTACCTATCTTTTGTGATAATATATCCGCTATAAATATTGCTCAAAACCCGGTTCATCATAACCGTACAAAACATATTGAGATTCGACATCATTTTCTAAGGGATTGTGTTTCAAAACAAAAAAATGAGATATCTTTTGTACCATCTCAAGATCAATTAGCGGACATTTTTACAAAGCGCTATCTTCCGAGACTTTTGCATCCATACGAGCTCGGTTAGGCATAATGCATATTGAATGAGGTTTACGTTTACATTTTACATATTTTTAAAACTTAGGGGCGAAAAATCGGATTTTTGGTTGAAAATTCGGATTTTGAAAAACTTGACAAAACAGTGGTCAAGAGGTTGAGGGCAACCGTCGCCCTCAACCACGACGGTCGCCTGATCTATATTTTGGATTAAAACCGATTCTGTCTTCAAAGATTCGACATTTTAACTTATTTTTGCCATTTCGTCCCCTTTGCCAAATTCACACAAATTTCACTCAAAATTGATTTTCATGCATTCAATTCATATCTTGGAACTTATATAGCATGTTTATCATCATCTTTGCTCATCTTTACCGATCGAATGGTAAGAATTTTCCTTTCTTTGCTCAATTGGGTTGAACCCTTGAGCTTGTGGCTTTCGTGTATATTTTTTGATGAAATTATCTTATGATCATGTTGAGCTTAATTGTTATATTGTATTGTATGATGTTTGATGTGAATTGGTGATGAAAAGTTTTGGCTTGATTCATTTACAAGGGCTCTATACAACTTCTTTTAATTTTTACGCCCACAAGGTGTTTGATGAAATGTCACAATGAATATTTCAAATTCTACATGATTCTCTTGCTTCCAAAAGTCTTAAATACTTATTGAGATCATGTTTTGGCAAATAAAACGAGCGTATGAACTCTTCATGATACATTTCTCCTTTTTCTTGGATTTTAAGCCTATATTGCTCAATGGTTGATAAACCGTCTCTTTGGCGCACTTTGATGTAATTGTATGATGTTTTTATCATCCTAACATTCTTTTGATGATTCCAAAGGGGGAGAAACAGAAATTGGCTCGTTAGCTAAGAGAAGCTAATCAAAGCTCGCAATAAAAGCTATGGCTTCCTAAAGCCATGTAAACCTAGTCCATGGCTTGTATTAAGGACTCAATTGCAAAAGATTATAAGTATTGTGATTGGGGAGCTTAGCTTATGATGTTTATATGCATCTTATATAAGCTTGTTATAGCTTGTGCTTCTAGCTTATGCAATATCTCTTGTTGATATACTCATAGATAGGGGAGCTTTGTATGGAATGTTTTTAACGGATAGTTCACTCGTAAAACCGGAAAATTTATTTGTTTTCAAAATCGCCCTCGAGAAAATTGTTTTGGTTTGTAATCATCAAAAAGGGGAGTTTGTTAGATAAATGTTTTTATCATGATTTTGATGATTTTGTTCGATTTTGTTCAAATGAGTTTTTAAACCAAAACAATGTCCCTAAATGTTGTCTAAATACTTCCGATCGACTTAAAATATTTTTACTATTTTTTGGAGTATTTTTGGAGTTTATTTTCGATAAAAAATTGGACAACACATTTGTTTCGTGCTCGAACGGTCGCTCTATAGACAACCCGCATTGAGTTGAGTTTTGAAATATAAAAAGGACGTAGAAAATTGAGGGAGGCGACGGCCGACAGGTGGTCGATCGATGAGGCGACCGATCGACCCGGGCGACCGTGCACTGGGAGTCCTCTTTTGGTTCGATCTTCTCTGTTTCATATTTTTATCAACCCCAACCGATCAACATCAAGGGCGACCACTCAGCCGCACCCCCCCTCCGACCGGTCCCCCTGTGTAAAAATTGCAGAAATTCAATTTCAATCTTATCTCTGCTTGCGACCGGTCGCACTCTATTTTATCAAAGAAACTATTCTTTGCATTTTCGCATGACTTTTCCCTATTTTGTGGGATTGATTTCTATCATCTATATTGATGATTTTAAATGGTTTCTTTAGAAAATCACTCCCCAAGGAGGAGCCTATATCCGGAAATCAAAGCCAAGACCTCTCCTATAAATAGAGGCTTCATTCAAGCAACAAGAGACAACACTCTACACAAGCAAAGAGCAAACAAGCAAACACTTCCATTTATCTTGTTGTATTAGCCTAAGCACTTTCACTTGCGTTTCATAAGTCCGTTTACTCGAACTTTCTTCTTTCCATTCTTTGTTTGGAAAGATATTCTCGAAGAATACAACATTCCTTGATTCAATGATCATACCTTCATTTATATCAGAATAGCCGACTTGTGCACTAAAAAGCGATATCCACTACTATTGTTAGCATATCCAATGAAAGCACAATCGATCGTCTTCGGATCTATTCTAACTTGTTTCGGCTTTGGTACTTCGACTTTAGCCAAACACCCCCACACTTTGAGGTATTTATATGACGGTTTACGTCCTTCCATAACTCATATGGAGTTTTGTTTTTACCTTTGTGTGGGATCTTATTAAGAATGTAGTTCGTAGAAAGTATGGCTTCCCCCCAAGTTTTGGGGTAGGCGTAACTTAACAACATCACATTCATCATCTCCTTAAGAGTATGATTTTTGCGTTCTTCAACTCCATTTGATTGAGGTGAGTAAGGTGCAATCGTTTGATGAATTATACCCACTTCCGAGCAAAAGTTCTTCAAACGGAGCAACATACTCTCCGCCTCTATCACTTCAAATCATCTTAATTTTCAAATTAAGCTAATTTTCAACTTCATTCTTATAAGTTTTAAATTCTACTAAAGCTTCATCTTGCTTTTCAAAAGATATACATAACAATATCTTGTGCAATGGTCTATAAACATTATGAAGTACTTTTTGTTTGATAAATGGTTTTATCATGATTTTGATGATTTTGTTTTTATACCAAAACAATGTTTTTAAAGGTTGTCCAAATACTCCTAAATGATTTAAAATGTTTTTAATATTTTCCGGAGTATTTCCTCAAGTTTATTTTCGACAATATTGGACTACACATTTAATGATTTTATGTCAATGGGTTTTTACATCAAACTATGTGTCTAAATGTTGTCCTAATACTCCCAATTGATCTAAAATGTTTTTACTATTTTTTCGGAGTATTTATTGGAATTTATATCGGACAACACTTTTTGTGTTAACGTGTTATTTCATCAAAACTATATTTCTAATGTTGTCCTCAATACTCCCGATCGGTTTAAAATGTTTTTACGATTTTTTTGAAGTATTTTCTTGAGGTTTATTTTCGACAAAAATCGGACAACATTTGATTTAAGAGGTCGACCAAAGAGGCGACGGCAGACTGGGAACAAGTTTCGTGAAATGTAAACTTTAACTCACAAAATCTGGTTAGGGTGACCGGTCACGTGGTGGGTGGCGACGGTCGCACCATACCCGTTGAATTTTTTGCGTTCTTTTTCAATCTTATTAGTGCGCGACGGCCGCCCTCAAGTTTGACAACAAAATTTCCGTTGTAGCAAAGATACTGCCTATTCCCTAAATTGTGGGATTGATTTCTAACAGCTATAATCTTGATTTTAATTGCAATTTTTTTGTAGATATCGATTCCAAGATGAGCCTATCAAGTATCAATCATCTCCTATAAATAGAGGAAGATTTGAAGCACAACAATAAGAGAGAAACCTACAACACAACAAGATACACTCAAGAATACACTTGTTCTTACATTGTCTTATTTCTTGTTGTAATTTGCCTAGCTATTCACTTTCACATCCTTGAGGTCTAGGCTATTCTTGATTACACTTGCACTCAATTGTATTATTCATTATCGAGTTGTAATCTTGAATTTTTGGGTTATCATTCAACACAAGATATCCTTGTGAGTGTTCTTGTGGTAAGAACACACTTGGGTGATCTAGGTGTTAGGTGTGAGAAGATTGTGGTAATCTTCTTGTCGAGGTGTTGAAGAATTCGGTATTCTTCAAGTTTGAAGATTGTGGTAATCTTTATAAGGTGCCGTTGGAGATTGTGGTAATCTTCAAGAAGAGATTGTGGTAATCTCAAATGTGGTGTTGAAGAAGAGTGTGGTGCTCTTCAAGGTGTTGTTGTAAGTTGGTGTTGTATTAATTTTTGGTAAATTAATAAAATCTTTTTTTCTTTTTGAAATCCATCCCGGATATACTGGGGTGGTAGAGGATTAGGCCCTAGGTGGGTTGAACCTCTATAAATCGACGTGTGTTGTTAATATTCTCCGCACCTTTATTATTGTCCGGCTTGTTTTGTTCGAAAAAGAGGGTAAAATCGAAAAGATGGAGATAATCTATTCACCCTCTAGATTATTGTAGCCGCTTGACTTACAAGTGGTATCGAGCTAAACTTTGGCAAGCTCGTTTCACATCGCGAGTGAAGAGGAATGATCGCTACTTAACGAAGCTCATCTTTCCGCACTCCACCACCAAGCCACCACTATTTGATTCCAAAAATTTTATTTTTGGAAAGAAAGAATGGAATGTTATCTACAAGGTTGCGGGTTCGATATTTGGAACATCGTCATAAATGGAGAATCTATTCGATGATAGACACACCACACACCTCCAAAGGCTTCAAAGAGCTCAATGATGAAGAGAAGAAAATCATCTCCTTAAATGGTAAAGCTCTCAATATTTTGTATTGTTCATTTACTAATTTGGTATATGAACATATTGTAGGGATTCGATCGGCCCATGGAGTATGGCAAAAATTAGAAGCCATTCATGAAGTATATGCAAATGATAGAGCAACTCAAAAGCATCTACTTCTCAAAGGGATACAAGTTTAAATCTAAGTAAAAGCCCTTTACAACTTCCAACTATGAAGTAGTCAAACAATGTCTTATGGGCATCGAAGAAGAAAACGAGGTATGTCTTAAACCCTCTACTTCATATGATATTGTTGTTCAAAATGATTATAGTGATTTACAAAATGATTTTGATGATCTTCAAAATGAATTCCAAAATTTACTTGTTAAGTACAAAAATTTGAAAAAGGAATTCAATGTTTTGAAAAATGAAAAGGATAGTTTATTTACTTCCTATGAATCTCTATCATGTGTTCACACCACCACACTTGACAAGGTTAGAAACCTTGAAAACATAATAGTACTTTTGTTGAGGATATAAATTGCATGAAAAATGATTTATCAAAATCCAACTTGAGTACCAATAAATTGCCCAATGTTGTGAATGTTAATAGTTGTGATAGTTTGAATAGTGAACTTGATCATGAGCCTAATATTGTCAAGCATATGAAAAAGAATCAAGTTCCTATGCATATTAGTGATGTTACTTGCTTCTATTGCGGTAAGAAGGGTCATACGGTAAATACTTGTCGGGCTAGAAATAGCTCTAATCGTATTGAGACCTAAAAGTCTCAAGACTAATCCCAAAGGACCCAAGCACTTGAGGGTACCACAAAACAATGTCATTTTAGGTACCGTGCTAAATAATAATCGTGAGAAAATTCATACCGCAAGTAGACATCAAATGACCAATTCATTTGATCAAAGGAGAAAATATTTTCAACAAAGCCAATTTCAAGAAGAGGATATAATCAAAAATGGGAAGAACACAATCCTTGAAATGGCAAATACATCATCAACAAGATGATTTTCCAAGAGAAAGACACCTTCAAAAATGGGAAGGCCACAATGCTTGGAAATGGAGCAATTGGAGAAGCCATCATCAACAAGATGATTCTCAAAGTGGAAGATATCATCAACAATGGGAACGACACAACCCATGGAAATGGCGTCATTGGTAACCCGTATCTCCCTATTTAAATATGCATTTTATTTTCTTTGCATGTTTTTATTTGTGTCATTATTGCAATATGAATTTTCATAATTTTAAAAATTAAGGTCTTCAATATATATATTTGTGGTTTTAAATTTTTTTGAAAATAAGACCTTGCATGATGTTTTTAAAGCTCTTGTGCATTTGCTTTAACTATTGTGTTTTATAATCTTCTATGGATTTTTATAGCATAAGCATACTTGTGATATATCTTATTGTTTTTAGCCTACACTTGTATCATTTGTGGTTTGTGCAAAGTCTTATTTAAGAATTGTGTAGGATTCATATATCATCACAAATGGCCATTTACGTTATTATTTGTCAAGAAAGGCATTAATTATCGAGGCACGTTTACTTGTGTTATTCTTACTCTTATAGACTCGATATATATATTGCCATGTGCCTATGTGCTTGTTCTTTCATAGTATTTCATACAAGTGCCATTAAGAGGATTTTTAGATTTGTTTTAAAGGCACTATTCGATATTTGATTGGACATATAAATGCCATTATTCTTGGATGCTTGTGTCAAAGCTCTTGTTCATATGATTCTTGTGATTGAAGTCTCAACTATGTGCTCTCGTATTTTCATATTTCAAAAGAGACCTTATATAGCTTTCTATGCTTATTTGAACTTACATGGTGTAGTATATTCTTGATGATTTTCTTTAAGCATAGTATGTGTTACTTGCTATAATGTCTCTATCATTCGATATTACTATGCTATTGTGCAAGATTCTTTGTTGAGATTTTGCAGAATTTTTTTGGTATTTCGAACAAATTTAAGGAACAAGGCAAGGTTAGTAGCCTAAGGATATTGTCAAGAAGAAGGTAATGATTTTGATGTAATATTTGCACTCATAGCACATTTAGAAGTTATTTGCACTTTACTTGCCCATTCTTGTTTTGAGAAAATTTCAAGCTTTACCAAATGGATGTTAAATCCAATTTTCTAAATGGTGTTATTCAAATAGAAGTCTATCGAGTTTAAATTTTTTGGCCAAATGATTTTTATAAAAGGCCTTCAGACGGTTGATAGACTTAGCTATTTTTGCAAAATGATTTTACAAAAGGTAAAGTTGATACTACACTTCTTGTTTTGAAAAAGGGCAAGGTTATTTACTTGTGCAAATTTATGTTGATAATATTTATGGTGCTACTAATAAATATTTGTGCAAGATATTTTTCCAAGTCAATGAAAGGTGAACCTAATATGATCATGATGAGGGAAGCTCAAATTTGATATTTGGAATTCAAATTACTCAATGCCAAGAAGACGGTTATATTTCAAAAGAACTCTTGAAGGAGTTAAGCATTGAAGAAAGATGAACTATCTCAACCTCTATGACTAAAGATTGACAAAGGTTGAGAAAGGCATATCGGCCGACAAACAAATTCAAGGTATGTTTTCTTGTATTATTTCTATAGACTCGACATTCCATACGCCTTATGTCTATATGCTCGACTTCAAAAACTATCCCAACGAATCTCATTAAAGTGTCGTTAAAAGAAATTTTCAAATATTTGAAAGGTACTTCTTCTTATGACTTGTTGTATCCAAAGCTTTAAAACGTTCTTATTTTTCGGGATAACAAGTCCGGTCAAAATTATTCAAACTATGGTTCGTCATAATCGAACTAAACATATTGAGATTCGATATAATTGTTAAGAGATTGCATGTTTTAACAAAAACTTGAGATGTGTTTAATTGCGTCTCAAGGATAACTCGTGGACTTTTTAATCACTCACCGCCGAGTATTTTACCTCATTTCGAGCTTGATTATGACATAATGTATATGAATGATGTCTACATTTGCATTTTGCACGCGTTTTTAAAACTTAGGGCTTAAAAATCGGATTTTTGGATCAATATTCGGATTTTGAAAAAACCTGGCAAGAAAGGTCGATGTGGTTGAGGCAACCGGTCGCCCTCAACGCCGACCGGTCGCCCTAAGCCATTTTCTCGGATAAAATGTGTTCTGTCCCCAACATTCTTATTTTCACAAGTTTTCTTCTATATTTCGTCCCCTTTGCAAATTTCACACACATTTCACTTCAAATGTGATTTGTTTCATAAAATTCATATTTTGGGGATTATCTAGCTTGATTATCATCATCATTGCTTGTCTTTACCGATTAAATGGTAAGAATTTACTTCCTTTGCTCAATGGGTTAAACCTCGAGATTGTGACTTATTTGTTATATTGTTGATGAAAATTTCATATGAATTTAATGAGCTTGTCATTTATGATGTATTGTATTGTGTTTGAACTGATTTTGGTGATGAAAACTTGGCTTGATTACATTTACAAGGGCTATATACATCTTCCTTAAAACTTGATGCCCGCCAAGTGTTCGATAAAATGTTTCAATGAAAAATTCATCACCTACATGATTCTCTCGATTTCAAAAGTCTTATATATTTATAGAGATCATGTTTTGCTTATCAAATGATCTTTCATAAGCTTCTACAAGTCGTATGATTCGACTCTTCCCTCCCATTTGGCCTATAAGCTTCATTGTTCAAATAGCTCGATACATCGGTTTAGTTGCGCACTTTGATATGATTATATGATGTTTTTATCGTGCTAACATTCTTTTTGATGATTCCAAAGGGGGAGAAACAGGTTATAAGCTCATTAGCTCATAAAAGCTAAGTTAAGCTAACAAAAAAAAAAAGAATTTATAAGCTATAAGCTATGACTTCCTAAAGTCATAAGTTGTAGATTACTTAGTCCATTTGTTGTAGTATGGACTCATATTCTTGTCTAATGATGTTTTGTTGACAGGGGGAGCTTATAAGCTCTTGTACTTAAGTTCAATATGTAAAAGCTAAGCTTTTAGCTTGTGGTTGATTGTTTTTACATTACTCTTGTTGTGCATATTGATAGGGGAGCTTTTGCTATATATGTTTGAATATCTCTACTCCCATCCTTGTGTTTATATTGCGTGGAATGTTGTCGCTCACAACGGATAGCTCTTTAACCGGTAAAATTGTTTTGTTTTTAAAATCGACCTCGTTAAAATTATTTTGGTTTGTAATCATCAAAAAGTGAGAGATTGTTTGATAAATGGTTTTATCATGATTTTGATGATTTTGTTTTTATACCAAAACAATGTTTTTAAAGGTTGTCCAAATACTCCTAAATGATTTAAAATGTTTTTAATATTTTCCTGAGTATTTCCTCAAGTTTATTTTCGACAATATTGACAACACATTTAATGATTTTATGTCAACGGGTTTTTACATCAAACTATGTGTCTAAATGTTGTCCTAATACTCCCAATTGATCTAAATGTTTTTATATTTTTCAAGTATTTATTGAATTTATATCGGACAACACTTTTTGTGTTAACGTGTTATTTCATCAAAACTATATTTCTAATGTTGTCCTAAATATCCCGATCGGTTTAAAATGTTTTTACGATTTTTTGAAGTATTTTCTTGAGGTTTATTTTCGACAAAAATTGGACAACATTTGATTTAGGAGGTCTAATCGGTTGACCAAAGAAGTCGACTGCACTGGGAACAAGTTTCGTGAAATGTAAACTTTTAACTCACAAAATCGGGTCAGGGGGTCATAGGGGTGGGCGACCGGTCGCACTTGTAGGATGCACCTGGCCGACCCTTAGACCTGGCCACCTTGTTGAATTTTTGATGTGTTCTTTTTCAATCTTATTAGCGCGACGTCGCTCCTCAAGTTTGACATCAAAATTCCGATCATGTTGTACCGGTGCCTTTTCCCTAAATCGTGGGATTGATTTCTAACAGCTATAATCTTGATTTTAATTGCAATTGTTTTGTAGATATCGATTCCAAGAGGAGCCTATCAAGTATCAATCATCTCCTATAAATAGAGGAAGATTTGAAGCACAACAATAAGAGAGAAAACTATAACACAACAAGATACACTCAAGAATACACTTGTTTTTACATTGTCTTATTTCTTGTTGTAATTTGCCTAGCTATTCACTTTCACATCCTTGAGGTCTAGGCTATTCTTGATTACACTTGCACTCAATTGTATTATACATTATCGAGTTGTAATCTTGAATTTTTGGGTTATCATTCAACACAAGATATCCTGTTGGGAAATTTATTGTTTAGATTTTGATGAATGCCATGTAAAACTTAGAATAGGAAGTTGGCACCCCAATTTTTGTTGTAAACCGCATTGTAATAAATAGGTGGGTCAAGCCGAAGTTAAGTCGGCCTATGCCCAAACATGCAAGAAGACAACCGGAGACTAGAAGGAAGACTCCACTGCAAAGAGGGCCGAGTATGGCAAAGAAGAGAAGACGAGAACTCGATCAAGGAGAAGCGGTAAGATGCACCAGAGGAGCATCGCCCAAGTCAACTCAAGATAAGCCAAGTCTCAAGTTGGAGTGATGAAGAGTCATCCATGATTGGAAGTCGACTCTAAGTCACCTGGGGGAAAGCAAGGAAATGCGGTCAAGTCGAGATAATCGAAAAAGATCATTGACGTAAATCAAGAGAATTACTTAAACAAGTAATATCTCCATGCTACCTTTCTCAAGTGCTCAGTCCCTTAAGCGTGCAAAAGGAATAAACCAATGGGAAGCACTACACCGTGTCGAACTCAAAAGTCAAGAACAATTCATACGAGGAAATGGCAATTCCAAGGATCGCAACAAGACAAGCCAACGACCATAGTGACTTTCAAAAATAAGCCTATCTCTTCAACGGGCGATTTTTGAAAGATCACTACAAAAGGATGAGGAATAACTCGAGAAAAAGGGACGTTGGTTACAGAGGTTACCTTGACCATACAAGCAAGAAAGAAATATTTTGTAACCTCGAAATATCCTCAAGTTATTAAACGCTCAATCCTCGCCTACACTACGAAGAACATCAATCCAACACTCACCGTGAAGGAAAGATAACTTCAATTAGTTGAAGAGGAAATTATCAAGAATCAAGGGTCTACATTCCACGAATGATTGTAGGAAGGTTCAAGGTTGAACCAAGTCTTGAGCTTTTGGAGGGCTTCGTGATCAAATCCAAAGAGCTTGAGCAAGTGGGCTATAGTAGCAAGGCACCGCCTGCGTGAAGAAGCCGAGTCGCACGAGAAGCCGGTGAGTGATCAAGGCGTCTCAGATCGAGTCCCAAAGGATCAAGTCAATTTGTGTGATCAAGACTTGTATCCGGACTGTTACCACTTTGTATACACGATCAATACCTAGTGGATTCCTCCCGGGGAGTTGGAGAAAGAGAGGAGTAAGAAGAATTACCCCATCTTCGAACCTTTATAAAAACTTATCGTGTCATTTACATTTCAAAGACTTTAAATTCTCGTGATCTTATTTGCTTAATTCTCACGACATATTTGCTATCCAACCGATAATTTCTAAGTACTAAATCAAGCTTTAAATCTCTACTAAACCAAACTTAAGGGTGTTAAGTCTTCCACGAAAAACAAACCACGGTTGAGCTAATTTAGTCTTAACAATTTGAAAGTTATTCTATCAACAAAGCTTTCATGAGTCCGTTGAGTGACTAATTCTACCGATTAACTAAATTGGATGTCCACCAAGGACACAAACATTTGTAGTATCAACTCAACCTTTAAAAGGACTAAATCGAAAAATTTGGTAAGGTTTATTCAACCCCCTTCTAAACCTTACACTCACACACCCCTTGGGACCTACATATCCTTGTGAGTGTTCTTGTGGTAAGAACACACTTGGGTGATCTAGGTGTTAGGTGTGAGAAGATTGTGGTAATCTTTTTGTCGAGGTGTTGAAGAATTCGGTATTCTTCAAGTTTGAAGATTGTGGTAATCTTCACAAGGTCTTTGTTGGAGATTGTGGTAATCTTCAATAAGAGATTGTGGTAATCTCAAATGTGGTGTTGAAGAAGAGTGTGGTGCTCTTCAAGGTGTTGTTGTAAGTTGGTGTTGTATTAATTTTTGGTAAATTAATAAAATCTTTTTTTCTTTTTGAAATCCATCCCGGATATCTTCAGGGTGGTAGAGGATTAGGCCCTAGGTGGGTTGAACCTCTATAAATCGACGTGTGTTGTTAACATTTCGCACCTTTATTATTGTCGGCTTGTTTTGTTCGAAAAAGAGGGTAAAATTGAAAAGATGGAGATAATCTATTCACCCCCTCTAGATTATCGTAGCCGCTTGGACTTACACTTTTTCCCACTTCGAGTTTGCACAAGTTTTAAATCACACACATCCGGATGAATTAACTCGAGTGGTTTGGTACTTCTCGTTACCAAATGAAATGGTGTTTTGGCAGTTTTGCTTCAACACAAATTTCGCATTTGTCTTGTGAATCGGTTTTAAACGTAGGTATTAATTCCGATTCACTAACCTTTAATTGTGTTGAAGTTTACGTATCCTAATCTATCATGCCATAAATTAGAACAATCCAACAAGAAATGTAAGTAACGTTTTTATTCTTCGCCTCTTGGCGGAAAAATAGACATTACACTCATTTTGCTCTTATCAAGGTAGCCTTTACATAAAAACAGACCATTCTTGGTCATTACAAACTTGTCGGACTCAAACACTAGTCTTAACCCGGCCTTGCTAAGCAAAGGACCAGAAACCAAGTTATTGCGGATGTCAGGAACATGCAAAGACATCTACAAGCGTAAGCTCCTTTCCAGGAAGTCATCTTGAGCACCACCTTTCCAAGCCCAACAATGTTGGAAGTCGAAGAGTTCCCCATGAACAGCCTTCCTTCCATTAATCAGAGTGTAGGAGGAGAACATCTCCTTATCGGCACAAATGTGACGAGTAGCCCCGAGATCTATCCACCACTCTCTTGGGTTATCCACCATATTGGCTTCAAACACAACGACGGAGAGATCAAGATCCAATAGGTCAATTGAACCGCTTGTCCTCCATCACATTGGCTTGTTGGTTGCCACTTTGATTGCCCTTGTTTGGGTGTCGGCAATCCTTCGCCATGTGGTTCGGTTTGCCACAACCAGCAATTCCCCTTGAACTTTTGGCCTTCCCTTTTTCCTTCCCTGAGTGCTTTGCGTTTCTTGCTAGTGCTCGATTCAAGATTGGCCTTGGCCTCTATTCTAGACTTGTTGGGTTTCACATCCGATTTTCGGTTGTCTTCTTCGATGGGAAGCCGAAATCGATCCTCAAGCCCCATCTCTTTGCGCTTGTGCTTGAGGTAGTTTTTAAAATCCTTCCACAATGGCGGCAATTTCTCGAGTATTGCGGCCCACTTGAAAGGATTCATTCAAAATCATCCCTTCGATACTAAGTCGTGAAGTATGATTTGAATCTCCCGAACTTGGCCGATCACCGTCTTGGTGTCAACCATCTTGTACACGAGGAATTTGCCGACAACAAATTTCTTTGTGATCGCATCTTCCATCTTGTACTTCTTCTCCAAGGAATCTCACAGTTCCTGGACGCTCGAACGTCTTTATAGACATTGTAGAGAGTGCGTCTAGCCCGTTCAACACGTAGTTGCAACATAGAAAATCTCTGTTATGCCAAGCAAACGATTCTCGGGTTGTTATTAACTTCGCTCATCTTCAACGAGAGGAGGGAGGGTCGCCCTTTAGGAAACGAGACAACCCCAAGGTCGTCAAGTAAAAGAGCATCTTCTCGTTGCCAACGTTTGAAGTCGGTCTTGGGAGAACTTTGGCGGCTTTTCACCGTGAGCGGAGCAAGATCCATTGGTGTGAAATAAATCGAACTTGATGCCATCGTCTTCAACGAGAAATGGATATTTCGTCTTGCGATTGTTTGTAAAATATATCCGTGGAAAAGGTTTTGTTTGGAAGAAAATGGCTAGGATAGTGTATAGTCTAAGTCGATGCCTCGATTGGATTCGGTCTCAAGACGAAATACGCCCGTATACGAAGTGCTTATGGTTCCGGCGTTCATCTCTAAGATATAGCGACTTTACAGTTCTGGTTTAGCAGCACTTGCAAAAACCGGAATCACAGCGAACAACAAAAATGTATCTAACTTTCAAGCTTTGAAGGAGGGAAAAATGCCAATATGCTCAATGCAATGTGACAGGTTATTATCTATCAGAATTCGTGTGTTTTCAATCTGCAGGGACGAATAATTATAGGCCTCAGGTGTCTCGTATGGAAAGATCACGTCTTTTGGCTCGAAAAGACACTTTTACACTGAGCGAATGCACCTGCGCAGGGGAGCACGACCAGACTCACGGGCCGTGCGCCTGCCCGTGCGCTGGTGCTCCAACGTTCGGCATGGCACACGACCCAGACGCACGGTCCGTGTGCCTGGCCGTGCGTCCAGGCGCAAAACTTCGGCAGGTAGCACGACCCGACCGCACGGGCCATGCTTCACGCCCGTCTTGGGGCGAATATTTTCCAGGTTGAACTCTTTTTAATTAATTACGAAAATTAATTATATCTATTTAATTAATTACAAAAATTAATTAAACATTTAATTTTAAAGGTTGTTGGTCCAAAAGAATAAGGGCCCAAGCCCAAGCTCGAGCCCACTGACCGGCCGGGCCGAGTCCGCCGAGCCCGCGCGCGTGTGCTTTGAACCAAACCCACAAGCATGTAGGTCCTCACCCCTTTAAAAACTTGGGTGCCCCTGAGGGGGCCCAAACTCATATGTTCAACTTGGGATATATTAAGTGTGCAACTTTATCCTCTTTTTCCTATGTGGGATGGAGCATCTCTCCTTCCCCACATTTTTCATTTTCCATACCATTTATTTGTATTAAGTGGCTAACTTCTAAAGCATTAATTTCTCATTCACCTTAATCGGTTTGAGAAATTCCAAATGCTATTCTCATCTACTCTTTTAGTAGAATTTTTACGAATAATTTAATTCTATTTTTCACAAATGGAAACTAATTAATTATTTGGTCAAAATCGGTCAATACCCATTTTTCAAGACCAAATTTCCAACAAGTAACTATAAGGAAAAACTAGATGGATCGGAGTAAAAGATTTGAAATTGAATGCCTCAAAATGAAGTACAAAAGCTATCGAAAATGCTTTAACTTTAATCTTGCTCAAGAAGCGGAAAAAAAGAGCGAGAGTTGAATCGTATTTTGATAATTCTCCATCTAACTCCATTCTCATCCAATTCAAAGAAACGAATGCCCAACTTGCTAAATCATTCCATGGAACAACTATTTTGGAGACAAAAATCTTACTATCGTTGGTTGCATATATGAGGTGAACTTTGCACTTTGCATTATGTTTTAGTTGCGACATTGTCATTGCTAATAACTCAGACATGCATCGGCTAGATATCCCACCACCACCTCAGCCACCCTGACTTCCGGTGCCTGTGATTTCAGTTTAATATTAGTATTAATGTCCGATTAGTTCAATTTTGATGTCCCTATATATGATTTCAGTTTATTATTGTTGATGTAGATATAAGATGCAACTATGATTCCCGCCATCTTAAATTCGTTTGCAAACGATTGAAGTCCTTGTGATAATGTTTAAATTTAATTTTACTGCATAAGTCAAGATTTTCATAAATTAAATTAATTAAATACCAACAAACTTTGTAATTTCGATCATGTAAATGTGGACAAAAGAAATGTGTAGTGGTGCAATGGTCAAGAATCAACTGAAAATTGTGACCGAAAAACCAATAAGTCAATTCAATTTTCATTTAAGTTATTCGGTCACTAGTAGCTCGGTTCGATTCGATTTCACCAAACAAACAACTCTAAACTGAATTATCACTCGATTAAAAGGATTGCGCCAAAATTTCTCTCTCGATTTTCTCCTAAAATGAAACCCTTCTCTCCCTCTCCACTCCTAGGCAGCGCCGCCCCCTCATCTCACAATCTTGGTCGGCACCAAAAAGCTCCCTCCTCCTATCCATGGTTTTCATCTATAGATCCGGATATGAGTTTCTATCTTTCGAACATTAGACTCACGTTTCTCCAACTTGAAAGCCTTCAAGACAATTATGCTTGGGTTTCTTCTCATTTTTCTTGCATTGGGGATGTGGGATCCGAGAGTTTGGGAGTAGATGTGGTGTTTTGGGTTTTTTTTTTTTTTTGTAGAGGTGGGGGTGTGAAAATGGCGGCGTGGTGGTGATCGTGGTGAATCGTGAGCGGACGTCGGCGGAAAGGTTGCTTGGAGATGGAGAGGTTGTTTTTGGTTTAATTTTTAGCTTATTTTTCTTGTATTTTGTCATTTTTTAGTCTTGTTATATTGTACATTTACTAGTTACTTAACTTGGTTGCTTTCTTTTTTTTTCTTTTCTTTTGCATCGTTGTTTTCTTTTTATTGTTGTGTGAGACCCGACTTGAGTGCGTGATGGTTGGTCGTGTCAGGTGTTTGTATATTTTGCACGATTTGGCTAGTCTCTTAGGGAGTGGTTAGTCTCTTATGGTAGGAATGTTACGTTTGAGTGTTTTATATTTCTCCTTGACAATTGTTAGTGCAATGAGACTCTATTGCATTATGGGTTACTACGGTTTGTAATCTTGAGTTTGAGTTTTTAATAAAAGTTCTATCGTTTCGGGATAAAAACTAATTGTTGACGGGTCGGACGGTTACATCATTGAGAGAAAAAATATCTCAAACATCATCACAGTGAAGTGAAGACGCGATTGGATATCTTTCATTTTGAATATTTTCATTTTGCTAGAGAATAATGGTGAAAAAAATTCGGAAGAAAACATATGAATTTTGAGAGTATGATTGGATATGACATGAAAAAGTAATGATAAAAGTTGATGATTTAAAAATAGTAAAACAATGATTGGATATGATTTAGAGTTAGAAATGTGTGAGTGAGTGAATAGTGAAATTTGTGGGAGAATGTATAATAATGATTAGTTTGTTGTGAAAAAAATGTGTAGATGTGATTGATAAGAGAAAAAATAAAGAAAAAGGTGAAAATGAGATAATAACATATTTTCCGAAAAATTTTCATAAATAATTAAATATTTGGTTAAAAAAAAAAATTATCCAGTGATAACGAAAAATAATCTCCTCACATCCGTCTTTTACCTCTTACCAAAAAGGGTACATATTTATAATTGAGTTGGTTCCATTATTTGGATAAATGATTATAACATATGTCCGCAAATCGCAATATAATATGCGCCGATATATGATTTATTAGTGTATCTTATTCTGTATTTACGTGTCATTCATTAAATGAAATATAACGTGGATCGGATTATAAATGTGAAAATGACATTGAAGCATGAAAATAGAAATGCCACCGACCGATCAAACGAAGTAGTTGACCACGAGGGGGTAGTTGGTTCATGATTAATGGGGTTGGTGAATCTGCTAAAAAAAAATGGGGTTGGTGAAGGGGAAAATGTTGAACAATGTGGCAGTGGCAGCCCACTTTAAGGAGCAAGACTTTAGCAAGAGGATGACAAATCATGTCATCATGTTTAGGGCGTCGATTTTGTGACGACACGATAACCCGACACTAACCTAACACGAATTTAAGAAAGTCTGACAACCCCAAAGGTTCGGGTCAAAATCGGTCGGACACGGATAACACGAAAATAAATAGGTCAGTCGGGTCGATCCGCTGGCCGACACGATTGATTGACCTATGTAACCCATTTAATTTTATAGTGATATATTATTTTAATATTTTGTGATGTTTTAGTTGGTTATATGATGATGGAAAAATTATTAAATGCATTCTTTTAATAATTTTTAATATTTAATGTATTTTTTATTTGTAATTTAAATTTTTTATGATTTTTTTATTTTTTCGTGTCAAGTTTAAATTATACGGGTTTTTGTGTCGTGTCGGATTATCCGTGTCATAAACGGGTCGTGTTCGGTCGTGTATCTTGACACGAATAATTAAACGGGTCGGGTTTGGGTTCGTGTCAGACCAGAATACTCGCGTGTAAAAACACGACCGCATGAACGGCTAAACACGACACGATTGACACCCCTAATCATGTTATGAGTGATCGTATTCTAATATGTATTTTTTGTGTTATCTATCTTATTTAATCTTGAATGTAACAATAGTTATAAAGTTTAACTTAATTTATAATTTTATATTCGGTGGGTAAAGTATTTTATCGTATCATTTCTCGTTGTAATGGAATTTGTAAACATGTCAGTGTATTGTGTTAGTTATTGCTCATTGTCAATTCTATTTAATTTTAGCAATCCTCGTGAGTCGTGATTGGAAACCAATTCTTTTTTCATTTTTTTATTTTCTACATAGCTATTATGTACCAGTCCAACGACTCCAACCCGGAAGGAAGTTGCTAAAATTTGTTAGTGTGACGCCCACAAACAATTTAAATTACGTGCTGCAATAAAAAAATTATAGCATACTATAAGAATTAGCTATGCAATCATGTGCTATAACAATTAAGTTACTTATTTTGCTAAGAAAATGGATTTATCTAAGTGTATCATACCTCTTATCCAAGGTTTTTCCAAATTCAAGCAATATGAATTAAAAACATACAAGATTTCTCTAGCCAATTGTACAGGTATTGGATTTTTTTATTGATAATCATACACCTCCATGCATAATTAATTTGCACCTAATATATTCATCTATAATTACCCATGAAAATTTTAAATTCTATTTTGTACTATTATTTAGAAATGCATGTATTTGGTTGTGTACCTGACAAGTCCACAAGTTGTAAGATAAAAATGTATTATTTTTGTTTGTTTGTTCCCATACCATTAACATAAAAATAAAAAAATTCCCGTTCAACAAATACCCACATCAAGTCATCAACTTTGAAATTTCCTCGTCAAATGTGACCCTATAGGTTATAATTCCCTGTAATTTCCACGAACTATATTGTCTTTTAAAAATTTCCAATTTTTCAGAAGCCCGAAAATAAAAATGTCTATGGTAGAAATTCCGACGCCCGCCGTCGTGCTTGAACGCTGCGACATCCAGCCCTCGCCGGACACGGCGGCGGAGCTAACACGCCCCATTATCCACTTCGACATGCCATGGTTTTACTTCCACCCCGTCCAGCGTCTCCTCTTCTTCGATCTCCCCTGTTCAAAGCCCCAATTCCTAGAAACCATTGTCCCGAAATTGAAAGAATCCTTAACCCAAACTCTCAACCATTTTCTCCCACTCGCCGGAAACATCATCCAGCCTCTCGACTCCGCCGGACCATTCTTCCGATTCGCCGTCGGAGACTCGGTTTCACTCACCATCGCCGAGTCCAACTCGGACTTCAACCACCTCACCGGCAACCATCCCAGAGTCTCCGATGAGTTCTACGCTTGCGTCCCTCAGCTTCCGCCGGCGAAACATACTTCAGACGACATCGTATTTCCAGTTTTAGCCCTGCAAATCACACTATTTCCAGATCACGGTGTGTGTTTTGGTTTCACCAACCACCACGCCATCGGCGACGCCAGCTCCATCGTTCGATTCATCAAAGCTTGGGCTTCCGTCAACAAATTCGGGGACGACGCTAAACTGATTGACGATAAATTAGTGCCGTATTACGACAGAACCGCCGTCGAGGACCCTGAGGGATTGGATAAAATCTACTGGAATTTAATCAAGAGATCTCGAGTCGTCGAATCTCCGCCGATCTCATTCCCTCTCAACAAACTCCGGCAGACTTTCGTTATCACGAAAGACGAAGTTCAGAAACTAAAAACTTCGTCCAGGAAAAACGGCCGGGAAAGCACATCACATCTTTCACCGTCACCTGCGCCATGGTTTGGGTTTGTTTATTGAAAGCAGAGGCGGAAACAGAGACGGTGGCGGACGACGAGCCAGAGTTCTTTGGCTTCCCGCCGACTGCCGCGGACGGCTGAACCCGCCGCTGCCGGCGGCGTACTTCGGAAACTGCTTGGCGTTCGTGAAAGCAGAATCGACGCACGGATCGTTGAAAGGAAACGACGGTTTTTTGGCTGCAGCAGAGTGTATAGGTGAGGCTATACAGAGGACCGTGTATAACGAGAAGGGGATTCTCGATGGGGCGGAGAATTGGCCGTTGGAATTCGGGAAATTGATCGGAAAACGTCTGTTCGGGGTGGCGGGATCGCCGAGATTCGATCTGTACGACGCGGATTACGGCTGGGGAAGGCCGAAGAAATTCGAATCGCCTTCGATTGACGGGGATACATCGATGTCGCTATGTAAATCTAGGGATTTCGAAGGGGATTGGAGATTGGTTTGTCTAGACCTGAAAAGGATTTGAGTGCATTTGCTGCTATTTTTACTGAAGAACTTGGGAAACTGTAGAGTTTTAAAAAAAAATTCAGGTACTTTTGTATTGATTTCTATTTTTGTTGCTGGATATTTGAGGTTCCAAAATGTATTCATATACCAATTTGAAAAATACTTTGATTTCAAATTAGGATTTTGTTCCTCAAAAAAGAAAAAAATAGGATTCTGTCATTCTGGTATACAACCATTCGATTATAGGACTTTTAGTTTTCACCACTTATCTCTTCTTATTCAATTAATGATGTTGGATTGAATAAAACTTAATTTATCTAAATGTTTTACTGTTGCTATAAAAGTGTGCATGAAAGTAACATTTGGAATTATTGTGGTCAAGAGAACATTATAAGTAGTTCTCTTTGATTAAGAGATGAATAGCTTGCTAGCTTGATGGTAAGACATTTATTTAACTCAGGCATATATCTGAGTTCGATTCTCAACTATTCTCTCTTCTCCTACGATTTGTACTTAAAAATACGGTTTGATTAAATGGGATTGGGTTGTGAAAACAATCACTAGTCCTCTTTTGTTTCAATCCATTTTTTTATTTTTATTTTCTTAAATTAATTCAACTTTAGCTACACATTTAGGGATGAAAAACGAACCAAGCTACTCGATACTCGATTCGAGATTGATCGTTTAAAGCTCATTTGAGTTCGGTTTGTTAACATAATGAACCAAGCTTCAACACATTTTCTCGTTTGGTAAGATGTAAAGTTTACTGAATTTCGACTCGATTAGTAAAAAAGAATAAAATATGTGTAAAAATATCAAGCTACTCAAGCTCGATTCGTGTTTGGCTCGACTATAGCTCGTTCGAGCTCGACTCGATTGATATTCAAACCAAGCTCAAACATAATTTTTGAAGCTCGATTAAAATTCAAACAAGCTTAAACAGTGTCATGTTCGGCTCAACTCGACTCGTTTACACCCCTATACACATTATCAAATATATTTCCTCCAAAGAAAGTTTCCTTCTTTTCAAAGTATTGGGAAATGTATAATTATTACTCTTTGAAATATATTTCCAATACAAAATCGAACTTATATCACATTCGCTTGAACCAATTGCATGCTACACCTGTTGGAGAGTGCAACAGGTGGAAACATCCACTTTGTCAATACACATTCATATGAATGTTATAATCATATGCGGTGGAATATGAGATAAACACCGTCTTGGAATAGAAGATCTCATCCGGTGTGTTTTTATAGTACTTCTGAAATTCATTCTCCTATACATTTTTGACAAAACACTTTCTAAATAAAGCCAATCATATGAAAATTTTCTAGTACAAATCATTCATAAATATTTTCTAACATATGTTACATTCGACAATGTGGAAAAGGCGAGGACAAAAATTAAAAGCAAGTTATAATTCAATTAGTGGGAATTTGGCCAACTCCCATTTGACTTGTGAAAAAAGAGAATGATTAATTGTAGGGTACATGTATATGAGATGAATTTGGCAACAAATAAAAATAGAATAAAAGGGTTTAACGGTGAAATTTCATATTAGTGACTTGCCATTTATGTGGGCCGAGCCTGCCATTATGCAAAGTCAACATCATGGTTTCACTGTCATACGCACTCATACTAAAGGACACAAATCTGAAAATTTTCTTCCCAATCTAGCCAACCCTTGTGTACTCCACCAGAAAGGCAGAAAACAAGCAAGCAAATAAAAGAAAGGGGGAAATAACAGAAATAAATAGAATTAACTTAAATAATGAACAAAAAAATATACACCACAATTTCAAGAACTCCACTCCAATTAAGTTTTGGGCTTGAACAGCTTTTGTGGACTTGAAATTAGCTGTGAATTGATAGGGAAGTTTCCAGCGAGGGTAAAACTAATAAATGTCCACAAATTTAAGGGAGAATTGCATAATTAATCATGTAAATATTGTGGTGTGGCCTTAGTAGTCCTGTACTCCTGTATCTTCTTGATGTTGCAATTTTTGTCATTGACGATTTTGCCTTTTAATTAAATCAATTTTAGTCGTTTAAAATTCAGGATTGATAATTTTAGTCAAGTAACTTTTGGATGTGGCGATTTCAGTCTGAAAACCGAATTGTATTTCTTATTTTTATATATGAATTTTATAAAGTATTTTATAGTTATTTTTCATGTTTACAGTAATTTTTTAATTTCTTGGCTCACCAAACTGAAAAACAAAAAAGAGAAATTCTACTTTATAATCTATTTTTTTCATCTTTTTAAATTTTCTTGGAAAATTTTAATAAAGATTCCTTTAACCAAAAAATCGAACCGAAAAACCCTAAAAGAATTCGATTAAAATCAAACTGAACATATTAAATTTGTTTCTGTTTTCGGTTTGTAAATCTAGTCGACCAAGATTTCGGTTAACCGGAACCTTGGTTAAGGGAGCAAAATTGCTATATAGGATAATTGTAGGACCAAAAATGCTACCTCCTTATAGTTATGGGGACTAATTTTGCATTTCCTCCCAAATTAAGTTTGAATTTATGTCTTGCCATGGTAGTAGTCCTCCCATAAAAAAAGATAATTCCAGGTTTCTCTTAATTAAAAGTATTCTACTTTTCATTCATGTTTTGAACATAATGATATACACGCTTAGATTGCGATTAATGCTAATTAATTAAAATTCGTAAAATATTCTGATAGTATACGCATATGTACAAAAAATAATTACATTTTTTTGAATAAACGGAAAAATTAATATATAAAAGAAAGGAAAAAGTGTTGATTACAAGCGACCAGGGTAGCTAAAAGTTGGGACCTCGTTAAAACCTACCAAAATAAAATTCACACTTATGGGTAAAAGCATAGCGTAAAAAAGAGTAGTCAGGAATAGAAATGCGGCGTCAAGCATAAATCCATAAAAAAAGATCACCGGATCTATCCGAAAATGAAACGGGGATGACCAATATAATCATCTGTAATCATCATTGTTGGAAGAGTCCATGTCATCAGCATATTCCTCCCATCTCTTGGTAACAACTGTAGGTCCCAAGAGGTGTTTGTGTTAAGTTTAGAAGGGGAGGGAGGTTGAATAGACTTAACCAATTTTCGATTTTGATCTTTAAATCGGACTTTTTTTTTTACACAAGTAGCAACTTAACCCTTTTGAGACAGTTTAGTTCAACCTTAACAAGAGAGTTAACCACTCAATGCACTCGACCGAGTTGTTGATAGAGAACTTCGATTGAGTGAAGTGATTGCATGCAATATGTTGAAAGACAACACTTAAACGACAACGGTTATTTGGTAAATCGTTGTCTGTTGATGTATGTACAACGGTATTTAGAATGACCGTTGTCTATTAGCGGACATTTTTGTAAAGACAACTGTTTTTCGATTTACGACAACGGTTCTGAATGTCGTTGTCTCTCAGCGGACTTGTTGGATAAAGACAACCCATTTTTTCGAGTCTAAGACAACAACATACTAAACTGTTGTCTATTGGCGCACGTTTCAAAAACAACAACAGTGTTCTCAGGCCTAAGACAACAACTTTGTAAACCGTTGTCGATTAGCACACTATTTTTAAAGAAAATATTTTTATTAAGTAGGTTGAAAAATCGTTTTCTATAGGTAATTTAGGACTAGTTTAGAACCACTGTAAAAAATATTGTCTATTTTAAACCAATTCTGAGAATCGTTTTTGTTTTTTAGTTTCTTTCAAACTTTCATTTGTTTTTCGGTTTTCTTGTATTATTGCTAGAATCGACAATTTAGACCCAACTCAACCGGCCCGAATATCAGGCCAGATTGGACCAAGAATTTCCAGGCCTGAAAATAATCGGGCCTATTTGGCCCAACCTAACAGACCCAATGGCCCGGTCGATCCGACTATAGTTTTCATTATTAAAGAAATAGAAAAATCCTTTTATTAAATAAAAAGCCTTATTATATTTTTATTATTGAAAAGAAATCTTGATAAAAAACTTTAATTTTTTCTTGGATAAAAAACTTTAATTTTTTAAGAGTGATCAAAATTTGATTAGCCTATAATCAAATTAACTAAATCGAGAAATCTGTTCATTCTTCAATTTTTTTTAATCGAACATAGCTCATAGTTTGGTGCCCTCCCAAATTACCAATCTCAGTTATAGGGTTAATTATTTCTTTATTGAATTTTAGATTTATTAAATAAACAAATAAAAAAGAAATAATTTGGCGTTTGATTTTTGAATCAGAAAGGCCAGAGAACACGAAACTTCTCCATCTCAGAACACGAAACCCTTTCTCCTTATCGTCTCTCTCTCTCTGGTGTGGCTTCTCATTACATATTTTCTTGTTCTTGTAAATTATTAGTTGCAAATATAATGATTGATTTTAGGGCTTTTTTCGATATGAAGATCTGGTTGGTTCGAATTTGGATTTGGGATTTTGAATTAGGGAATATTTTGGGGATTTGAAATTTTACTTAAGTGGGGCATTATGACTAGTTGACATAAGACAATATGATTCTACCATTTATTTTCAATGTTCTCAACAATGTCGTGATGAGCATCATCACCATCTAGTTTGAAGATTCAGTATCACAACATGACTCACATGCAGGATTTCAGTGCGGCTGCTACAAATGTTAGTCTTTATAGAATCTGAAAATTACTAAAATTGATGTAAATGGCTCCAAAAAACTTTCTGAGTTAAGAAAGTTCTGAATTAACTTTTGATGTGTTAGAAAAATGTTATTTGAGCATAATAGTTTGTTAACAAGTTTCTTTTGAACTGCGTGGAGTGCAATTTGTGAAGCAATGTGATTAGTATCTCTTTTTCCTATTTATGACACGGATTGAGTGATGAAATTGAGAACTGGGAAACAATTCAGTTTGTGAAGTTACAGAAATGGGCTACATGATTAGGTATTTAGTAATATTTCTTCATTTTCTGAAAAGTTTTACTTGTAAATTTCAATATTTGCGTTTGTTGTACCTCTGAAAAAATTTCCAACAGGATGCTCTTTGTTTTTCTTGAATTTGATCTTGTTTTTTTCCCTTTCCCCTCATGCGTGCAGGGAATGTATTATAATTCCCCATTGATATCGAGGATAAGATAATTCTTCTACTCCACTCTTCTCCAACTCCTGGAGGTAATCCAGTAATGCAACAGTTGTTACAAGATGGATACAATAGTCCGAGTAATCCTTGATCACACAACTGACTCTACTCCTGGGACTCAACTTCTTCGTAAGACAACTGTCTCATTACTTCAGCTCATTCAAATCCTTGGAATTGATCACGAAGCCTTCCAACGGATTCAAAGTTAGTTCAAACTTGAACCTCACTGTTCAATTCTTGGATGTGCAGACCCCTTTGCTCTTTACAACAAATTTCCTCTTCAATTGTTGAAACTTTTCTTCCTTCACTGAGTGTGTTGGATAGACTGACTTCGAATATAGGTGATGAGGATTTGCAGTGTATTACTTGTTTTTTTTTTTGCTCGAATGTGTCTCAATGGCCTTTTTCTCTCATAAATGTTCCTCAGCCTTTTATAGTGGCAGTTTAAAAATGTGTTCGTTGAATAGACAAACACTTTTCAAACTCCACTTCTTGATCGTTAGCTTGTCATGTTGTGCAGTAGGTGATGGGGACCTTTCCTAGTTTAATGAACTCTGCAGCTTTTCTTTACCTGACACGTTTGAGTGCATTCCCATTGGTTTATTCCTTTTGCATGCTTCTGGGTTGAGCACTTTTATGCTGTAGCATGTACTTATTACTAAAATAAGTAAACTCATCGACTTTAGTGTAACGAACCCTTTTCAGAGTTGACTTGACTTCAATAGTTTGCTTTACCCTTTACTTGAGTCTTGTCCAATCATTTGGGAAAGACTCGGCTATCATCAGTCTGACTGACAGAGACCACAACGTTTTGGTACTTGATGAACTTCTTCTTCGATACTCACATGCATTTTGTTGATTCTCCACTTTGTGTCCTTGATCGCCTTCACCGCAATCTTCAACTCGTCTTCTTCGATACTCAGCTTATAGATCCTATCTGTTACATAGTTGAATTACAACAGAAAATGTGTGGGTACCAACTTTCTAATATAAGTTTTACATGCATCATCAAAATCTATACAATTAAATTTTCTGAACAGCAGCCATATTTAGAACCTTCAAACTATCGATTGATCATCATCCAAAAGAGTGAGATTATGACTTGGAGGAGTCGGTCCTTGATTTACATCACGAAGAAGTTGTTGTTTAGTAGCAACATGCACGTTCGTAGCAACCAAAGTAAAAAATTGGATCTTAATACTGCAAGTGTACAGTGTAGTTTATAGGATAATGATAAGCAATGTCGTATTCCTCAGGGATTGAATACGAAACACTTAGACTATAATAACATCGTATTCTAATTTCATTGGAAGCGACCGAAAATCAAGAAATTATAAGTAAAAATAAAATAAAAGATGTAAATTTAGTAAAAACCCGAACTCGCAAGTCTTTTTAACAAATACAAAAGCAACCATATGCACATAATCTCAACATGTTTTTTCAATATTAAATTCAATTAATGTTTCAAACCAATTCATGCGTTTCTATCGGTTCAATCCCTAAATTAGTTTATTCTTCCTCCCGGGTGGCGCATAAACAACAGATTAATAACAATTGTAGATCTCCCGATACATTAAAACTATTATTAACTCTTAAATTGAATGACTCTCCACAAACAGTTGTAGGTCTCCCGACTCGTTACACCCAATTATATCTGAATTCAATTTTCATCTTTGTTAGAACCCATCTCCCGAATTTTGCACTAACAAATATGACATGCAAATTATTGATCAGATAATAAGCAAGAGGATAGGCACTCAAATTCATAAAATAGAACATATAAATCAATAAAGAAAACAATCAATCAAGATTTAACATGAATCTATAGTTTTGATTATGCTCTAGGATCCGAAAGATTAGCCCAACATTGATAATAAATTCATAGACAAACTTGAAATCAATAGTTTGACATCATTTAAGTACAGACAAGAGATCTAAACTAAGAAAGAAAACCACTTCTTATCAGGATGGATCCTCCTTCCAAGCCTTCGAAACTCTTGTGCTTCAGTAGATTCGAAAGGCCTTGTGGTCCTCTTCGTATTCTAGCTCTCCTCTCTTATAAGACCATTGATTTGTGTAATCTTATGTATTGTAGTGTATTTTCAGATGTAAGATGATGAATTTTTGCGCAGAACCTTGGTCCCCCTTATATAGGTGCTTTGAGAGATCACTTGTAGAGTTCTGACAGGAAAATGACTCAAAATCAGATGCAGACACATCGCACGGGCCGTGTCAATTCACCCGGCCACCCCACATGGTCGTGTGGTCCCACACGGGCAGACCGTGTAACACGTTTCTGTCTGGTTTCTCCCGAACACTTCACATGGTCGTGTAATCTTCACATAGGAGCTCACACGGGCTGACCGTGGGGCTTGCTTTCATATGTTATCTTCGTCTTTTTAATCTTCTCTTTGAACTTGTCTCCGGGTCTTCCAACTGATATCTTTCCATTTTTCCTGTAAAAAGTTACAAGAATACGCAGTATCATGCCCTTCTAAGGTAACCAAGTAAAATACACTAAATATACGTGCAAATGCATCAAATATATATTAAAATAAACCCTTAAATGCACATATATTTTACACTTATCAAACAACAACGACTTTATCTTGGTCATCACTATCTTCCACTGCAATATCTAAATCATCCGCATCCTCTAAAGCTGCAAAAGAATTCCTCAAAATAACACCATTTGGCTTAGGAACAATAGCAGTAGATGGAGAACCAATATGCTTTGGTAAAACCATTTCTTCCATTAAGTTATCAACGACCTTACCCTTGTCCGAAGAGGAATGAACTGGACGATATTCCTTTTGAACTCTAGACCTTCCCCATTGAGGGAAAGCACGAGCATACTGATCTTTATGAGTAGCAGGAGGCACTATACGATGGCAAGAAGTACAGCTATGACCCGTAGTACGACAATTAACACAAAATTTAGGGAGTTTCTCATAGCTTTAGGAAACAAATGCACAGTGCCCCACACGTTCTACCATAAAGTAATCTTGAAGCGGCTTAGCTAAATCAATATCCATCAAAACTCGAATAAAATGGCCAAGAGAGCCATTCAATAAGCGTTCATCAATCTGAACTAGTGTGCCGACAACTTTAGCAATTCCCATGATAATGCTAGTGTGCCAATACTCAATACTTAACTCAAAAATACGAACCCAAATATTAACAATTGATGTATTAGCTTTATAGAGATTAAAATCGGAACCCATGGAGACAATCTAATAGAACCCGGAATAATAGCCCAAGAAGCTCGGGATTGCACCCTTGTATGATCCATAGCAGTCGAGAATTTAATACAAAAATATACCTTCCCTAATTGAATTAATTTCCAGTCCTGATCAATATGTCATAATTCAGAAAGATGTTTTTGAAGAAGTAATAAAGGATTAGAGAATTTTCTTTTTCCCTTTGGACGTGTGCTGTTTACTACCCTTAGTAAACAACACACGTCCAATTAGCCAAAAAAAGAAAATATCTAATCCTTTGTTGATACAAATTTTCATAAATCGAAACAGAAAAGTAATTCCCTTGTTTATAGGATTAAGGGTAACCACATTTGGAAAATAAGGAGTCTTGGGATTAATTGCTGAATTAGATGGGTTAGGGTTAACCGTAGGGGCAGAAAAATCCATAATAGTTGAGTTGGCCACCAAATCGGGGGACCACATCCGAATCTTAGGGCCTTTATGTGACATAGTTGGGACCACCATATGTGACACTGTGGATGATGATGCCAATAAAGAAGAGTTCTTGGGGGGAACCGCTGCTTCATGAGGAGACCATATGGAGGAACGGCCGAGGGGGACCACTTGAGGAAACCGCAACATGAGGCCACGGTTAGAGAGGACCACCGAAGGAGACATGGACCGTGCGGGGAGGGGTGAAAGATTTTTCAACTCACTCTGATTGACAGAGGACGAAGTAAGATTTTTCTTGGGCGAGAATACCATATTTTGATTTTAACAAATTCTTTAGATCTGGTTTTGCTAATTACAGTTTGTATAGTTAAACCTCCATAAATTATTAGTATCTTTAAAATGATATATTTTTTTTGTTTCTAACTCGGGGCAAGTTTACAAAAGGTAAGAAAAATTAATAAGATAACAAATTTTAGGAAAAATATTTTTATAAATAAATCCATAATCTTGTCAATACAATAAATTAATAATTCTCTAAAATTACAGATATAACTAGAATAATTTAGTAAAATATGAATTTGTTGTTTGTTTTTCATGAAATTTAAATATATGTGAAGTTCATCTCTAACTTTTTCTCATTGTATTCAAAAGCTCTTGTGTTGTGTTCTTAAACTGGGAAAAAAGAAAGAAAAAAAAGTGATTGTTTTGGAAATCGCATAACACTACTGGAATATTCTTGTTATTTGTTCTTGTCCAAGATTGCTGGATTTTAGTATCTGATGACAAGAAATCAATCCAGAGTTTCTATTGTGGAAGAGACAAGACCATTTGCTAGCTTATCGGCTGCCTTCTCCGCCATCTGAAAGCAAACTTATTATGACGGTTGCTTTTGAATCCTCACATGAAATTTGGGAAGTTGTTGAGAATAACTTCTATAGTCATTCAAAAGCTAGACAAATATTATATAAAAAGTTGAATCCACCATTTTATACATTTCAACAACTATTACACTAGGGTCGGAGCTACACGTGTAACTTGGGCTGACTACGTAATTTGGGGGCTAAATCAATAAAAAAATAAATATTTATTACTAAAAATTAATATTTTAAAATAAAATATACATAGAAATAATTAATTTTCAAAAATTTTGGGGGGTTGTACAAGGGAGGATCCGCCTCTGATTACATCTATACACTCATTATATACATTATATCTAACAATATCAAATTATACTCGTTCTAAAAATTCAAAAACTCATATATAGTGCCAGCCACCCTATTGCCGATCAACCTGCCACCAAATTCTGTTCCAAGAAAAAATAAATCCTCCATTACTGCACATTTGAACAATGATTACAGCTACACATTGATTCTATACACTAAATCTAATGTCAAATTATACACATTCTAAAAATCCAAAAAACTTAGACCCGTTTACCATTGTCAAAAAAACTCATTCTACACAACTCCTCATCTTCTTCTATTTCTACAACAATGGAGGCAGGATCGGCGGCGGCAACGAGCTTCTTCTTCCAGTGTTCTAAAAATTGGACCGGTGAGTGAATCGATCATGCTAACGGCTCACGGTTCAACCGTCAGTCCATCCGATTTGATAAAAAAGATTTCTTGTTATGATTATATATAATAATATTTTAATTATTATATTTCATACATTTTTAATGAAAAATATATAAACAAGCAAATAAACAATATCTAATATAGCTCAAAATTCAAATAATCATAAATGTAGCAAAATATAAAATTTAAAACTCTACAACTTGGTTAAAAAAGTTAAGATAATGGAATATAAATAAAAACGATTCTGGCCGATTCAACCGGTTTTACCAGTTTTTACAGATTAACCAATTTTTGGTTGATTTTAACCGGTTCAACCGTAAAAACGTTTTTTGGACCTAATCGGGCGGTGCAACCACCGCCCGGTTCAACCGGTCGAACCCGCCTTCGGTCCGATTATTAAAACAACTGTCTTCTCATCATCATCTTCTTCTTCTTCTCTGTCTCTTGTTCGTGATTTGTGCAATTTTTTATTTTTTTGGATAATGGGTACTTTTGTCTGTTCAAGAGGGGTAGAGGGACAATTTCTCAAATTTCCGAAAAATAATGGTGCTAAACATGACATGGAGGGGATATAAATTTTGGGGTTGAAGACTTGTCAAAACAATAGAATTGGAGGGAGCATGTTAAGAGGAAATAGGACACGAAAGGTCCCCGCCAACCTTAACCAAAGCAGCTAACTTCAATAACTAACCATCCCATCAATTGAGGCACTTTCCTCGACGCCCAATGACTTGTCATTTGTCCTTTCAGATTCAATCCGTTTTAGAAGAAAGACGCGCCATTGTGGAAGCACCTGCAATAAATTAAACCGTCATTTCACACACGTTCTTGATTTAATGTGGATCACGCGTTGTGGCTTCATCATATAGACAGATCTTTCTCTCTGCCTCAATTTCGTGATCCCATCTCTTTTTGTAATCTGTCGCAGGTTCCAAATTCTTCCTTCTTTGATACAATTTGATCTGGGTTATATACATATACATTATTTCTTCTGAATTTGTAGCCTGCATGTAGATTTTGGTTGACGCGAATTAGGATTATTTGGTGATAATTGAGTTTGTATGATAAGCCGATTTATGTTTGTTTTAATGCCTCTTAGATCGAGTTTGTAGTTTTGAGCTGACTTATACCGTCTCGATTAATTAATGGGTCAGAGTAATTCCATTTGATTTTGTTTTGATGCGAAAAGGTTAACTAAATGTGCTTCTGCTGGTAATTCTATATTACACCTGGTCTAGTGCAGGCCTTTAGATTATAGGAGGTTGGTATTTTTCACCATCAACCCCCACTTGATCCAATGGTGGTGGATGGATCAGGGGACGTTCCACGAATTTCACATGCTCGTACTATGTTTTCGAAAGATACTATAATCATTGTAAAGTTTATTGATGCTGCTGCAAATCGTGTCAATTTAAGTGAGAAACTTTTGTTTTATTTGTTAAATTGCTGCTAGTAGTTTGAGCTGGATCAACGAAGTCTGGCATTGTTCTGTTGGGGAATGTTGTTTGAGTGTGTAAGAGGTGGAATAGGTTTATGCAACGAGTTGTTTTTTTGGAATAAATTAACTGTTGTACATATCTTATGTTGAGAGTGAGGGTTAAGTTGCAACATTTGTTTAAGTTTGTAAGACATGTTATTATTGTTGTATGCACTAAACAACGACGAAATTGGTAAATAGTTAATATCTTTACTAAGTGTTGATCAATTGTAACCTTCCTTTTTCCTTGGTGTCAGTAGTTTTTTGTTTGAATTTCAATTCATACAACCACTAGCACATCTGCTTGAATCTTATGCCTTTGTGAGAGAGTTATGCCCTTCATAAAGAATTTAGGAATAACGTCCTACTTGTTAGACAAGAGATTCTCTTCCTTATTTTTTTTTTTTTGAAAGAACTAGCATACATGTTATTTATATGAACATAACCTAACACGGTAGCCTCTATTCATTTAATTTGTATTGCAGTTGCTGCCATGGATTTAGGAGGACCAAGTTTGAATTTTGATTCTGAGAACTTTGTGAAGCAATTTTACATCCCTAGCTATATACTTGTTCCCGAAGCAAAGGCCGAGTCTTTGCCTGATATACCTGAATGCCCTGTTTTGGTATTTATCAATTCCAGAAGTGGTGGTCAGTTAGGTGGTGATCTTCTTATTACATACCGGTCCATATTAAATGAAAACCAGGTGAAATTGGCTTATATTTTTTAATGTTTTTTCAGAGTACGAAGTTTATAGTTCTGGAAAAATCTACTTCTCAAAATCATATCTTTGATTCTGGAGGCACTGTTCTAATTTTAAATATGAATGTAAATATATTAACCATGAAGACCCTCTTGGTATAGGGGTATGAATGAAATATGTTGCTGTTAATATTGCAAGGCTTTTTAGCTTAGTCTAGTTTCTTTAATATAGACAACTTCTTTACATGCACTGATGCAACTGTTTTTCAGGTTTTTGATTTAGGCGAAAAATCACCCGATAGCGTGCTCCGTGAGGATTTTCTCAATCTAGAACGGCTCAAGAACAACGGCGATGAATTTGCTCCTAAACTTGCGAAGAAGTTGAGAATAATTGTGAGTTGTGCTATGAGAAAAACATGGAAGTTTGCATATCGTTTTTGTGGTGACTACTGAAATCTAATGCATGTGAAATCTATATTTTCGAGTGAAACATCTAATCGCCTGTAATGTATAGGTTGCAGGTGGAGATGGTACAGCTGGCTGGCTTCTTGGAGTGGTCTCTGATCTGAAATTGTCTCAGCCACCACCCATTGCTACTGTACCTTTGGGAACAGGAAACAATCTGCCATTCTCATTTGGTTGGGTAAGAAATTTTTTCTTTCCTTTTTTTTTTAATGATTCACTGCATGTATGTTTATTGTATTAAGTTAAAAAAATGTGCTTTTTGTGAAATTTAATTACGGCTGTTATGAGTGAAATGCATGCTTGTGTAGCTGTTAAAAATCGACACTTGGTGCTTCACCCTTGCTAGATCGATGTTGAATTCAATATCATCCCCTTCAAGTAGATTTTGTAAATTAACGAATTCTTGAAGTATCTGCAATTCGATTTCCACATGAAGTGGTTGATAACATCCCTGGGGTTGTATTTGTTTCTATAAAGATCAAAGTAGCTAGCCCAGTCAACATGCTCTAGCACCAATTACCTGCCAAAAAAGTTGTGCTGTCTTCTTTCTTCTTTATATAACTTGTATAATTTTTGTTGATCACATTGTGCATTTATTATCTCTTTTTCGTTTTTTCTTTTCTGTTTTCTCTCTTTCTATTGACTTCCTGCAAGTCAGAACTTTTCTTTTCTTCTCTGACATACTATTTCTAGGTGTGTACATAGCTAATCTTACTTGAAATACATTATCATAGTGATCTCAGTTCCTTTTCCGATGGGTCATTATGTCTTTTTGACAGCAAATATTGAAGAAATTGAAATTTGTCTGTGTCTTTGAATTGCAGGGTAAGAAAAATCCTGGTACTGACCGAAATTCTGTGCTTTCATTCCTGGAGCAAGTGCGGAAAGCAAAAGAAATGAAGATAGACAGGTTACCTTTATTCAAATTTGTTCAATTACAAATTTGGATTGTTTTTTGTGATAATATTTCTTTTAGTTATCCCTATTCTGAAGACAGTTGCTTCTCCATATAGTTATTATTGTTTTTGAAAACTTTACTGCCCTTGAGGAGCATTGGTGGACAACAGAAGATCATATTTCAGTAACACAATGCAAATGAAGCTGGTCGTCTCTAGAAATATTGATTGCAAAATACGGAAAGGGTCCTCTTTGAAGCAAAACACAATTTTTTGTGACTTGTTATTTGCAAATTTAATGAGACTTTCATGTCATCTCGTATCATTTTTTACTGAATTTCATGTAAATGAGTACCATTCTTATACTAAAGCCCTATATAGCATTTCAACTTATTTATTATTGAACCAAAAACCCATGCGTGACCTGTTTGATAGGTTTTTAACTCAAACATTTATTTAAATCGATAATGCATGACTTTGATAACTATACGATGTGATATATGCCCGTATGCTGATATTTGTGAATCTGAATTCTAAAGTAATTTATAAATGATCTTTTGAATAGAAAAGCCCTTTCTGCCTCTTTTGCCTGCCAAATGAAGTTTGAGTTAGATTACTTATATTGCTATGCCAGAATTCATCTACACCAAATAAAATATTCCGCTTATTCTGTTCAAGGAATGATTTTCTCATCAACCATCAAATACTTTCCACCTTGATCGCATGATTTTTCACAGCCAAATAGTTTGATGGCGATGTATGATGTTGAAAGTCACTACTTGTGTAGCATTTACAACCTTTCTTTGCCCTCCTAATTATGCAAAAAACATTTTTATCATCTTCCAGTTGGCATATTCTCATGCGAATGAGAGTACCAAAAGAAGGCACTTGTGAACCAATTGCTCCTCTGGAGTTGCCACATTCTTTGCATGCATTTCATCGGGTTTCCTCAACAGACGATCTTAATGTGGTAAGAAGGCTTTTCTTCACCTCTAGATTCATTAATATTTTGACCATTTATATTTCTGTTGAGTATTAAGGCACTCAATTGTTAATCTTTGATTTGTCCGTTGTGTCTGCTTTGACAATCTTCCATGGCGTGATACTTCCGATACTTATTTTTGTTGAGACCTCAATTCTGGTTGATACAAGTAGCACCCCATTTTTTATCAACTATCACCCAGAATTTGAAGAAAAATATTAGGATTTTAGTCTGCCAACAACGATAAATTCGACTAATCAAACTTTGGCACTGGCCAAAAGTAAAACTTCGTGATTAAGAAAATTATTACCTGGGAATGCCGACATGTTTATTTCCTCTTTATAAGTGGTAAGTATGTACATTACTAATGTTAAAACAAGCATGTGTATAGCTTGCTTTTTGTTTTTTTTTTGCTGCAAATGTCAGAATCATGCAATTCTGAACCTTTCAAGAAACTGCTGCTCATGTTTCGCTTTTTAACATGTAAATTTTCAGGAAGGTTACGACACATTCCGTGGAGGATTCTGGAACTATTTCAGCATGGGTGCGTATTTGCTATGCTTTGGCCAAATTGAATTAATTGAGTTTTTAATCTTTATCTCTGAATTATCTGTCTACACTTTGATGATTAGTAATTGCTGCTGGCTCCTATTTAATTTCAAGGTTAAATTACCGACCTGCTGTAAGATTTGATGCATCAGCATCCATCCCTATCAGATATTTGACCTTCCGTTCGACCATATGCATCCATTTGACCGTTGCAACTGAAGACAATGTATAAATTAGAGAATGATTTGAGCTGACAACAAATGAAATTGTTATAACATCAAACTATAAGTTGGCTAAGCTGATGTTCTTTTCTTCTCTTATAGAAAAAACTTAACATTGAGGGGCAAGCCAATGAAAGAGAAATGATAATTTGTCAAACCTTAGTACCTAAAAGTGCAGAAAGATGGAGTGAACATTGACATTTAATTCAAGGTAAAGAAGAAACATAAATAATTTTTTTACTTAATTATCCTATTAAATATTCATTTTGAATGAATATATTTGATAATCAAAATAATTCCGGTTGATCTAGGGTTTTGGGTTTGATTGCGAGAAAATAATAATAATTAGCTTCCAGGTTTCATATTTATTTTCAATTCTTAAAATTCATAACAGGGCAATAAAAGGAATATAAATATAAGTGTTTTGAATGCAGGATATAATCTTCCTTTTACTTTCAGTTTACGGTGTATATCTCTTATTAGGGATTTATGAATTTAATTAATTAAGTTAATATATGTTAAAAGTATAAATTAGCTTCTATGCTTGAATGAATTTTAGTTGATTCCTATCTCGTAGAATGGCATGAGTAAACTATATTTTAATGTTGAAAAATTAAATGAATAGAATTATATGTAGTATTAAATAGTTAAGATTGTTTTTAGTTAAATAAAACATAATATTAGATTGTTATGGATGATTAAATTACACATGGCTAAACATTTTATATTGAAGAACCTTTGGCAAAAATGAATCCACTGAGATTATCCACATGTGGGCAAATTTGTTTCTATAACCTCAAGGTTTGTGCTCAATCAGTTTTAGGTTTTTTTCTAATTTTCATAATGGGGTAGGACATACTTTAGTTTGGGATACATGATCTAAGTTAAAATTAATAAATATTAATTTGATTATGTTTTGTCTTATAGTTTTAATTTTGTTAATAATATGGTCTAGGGATTTATATATAGGTTGAAATAGTATTTGCCTTCCATTCATTTCTTGTTAGTAATATAAATTCTGTATCTTACTCCTATTCCGTTTCTAGAATATTCCCAAGTAAGGTTCCATTATTTTATTTAGAAACTTTCTTTCTAAAAATACCCCAGTAACAATTTGACATAACTAGCTCTCAACTAATACAGGAGCTATATTTAGAATATTCAAACATTAACATTTTGACTCTCATTTTAAACTCCGTATGGGCTATAACAGGTGAAAATATGTTTGGACATACTTTGTTAACATTTGAAAACTTCTATATCAGAGGAACATTCAATATTATGGAGCATACAACAACATTCATTTGCATATTTTCGGTATTCATGCATTGGGAGTGTATCCAATCATGAAAACTGTGATTAGTTACGCTTATTTGTCAACTCACTGTAGTGCTTAATAGCATTCCCCACCCTTCACCCCAAAAAAAACACACACACCCTTTTTTTTTGCATTGATTATTTCCTCATTTAATTTTTTATATTTTATATTAATTATATTTTCTAGATTAGGAGTCATGTTTCGGTACATCTTAGTTAATATTTTTGTTATCTTAAAGAAATACCCTGTTCTGGAATGAGTAAATTATTTTAGTTGTGCTAATCATAAAAGAATTGATCAGTGGTAACTCTGTTCCGTGCGATTTACAGATGATGAATACATTGTTCATAATGGGCTAGGATTTCCAATAAATGAAGCTCATTCTTTTTCTTCTTTTTGTGTTTGAAGCTTCCAATAATTTTATAATTTTGCATGGAAACATCTCATTTTTATTTTAGCAGAAATTGTCTTTTCCCATGAACATAGCATCATTCGCTACAACTGCAACAATATAATTTGATGTATGCTTTCTGATATCATGTCCTACTACCTTTCTTATATTCAGGAATGGATGCACAAGTGTCATATGCATTCCACTCTGAGCGCAAACTTCATCCAGAAAAATTCAAAAACCAGCTTGTTAATCAGGTATAATTGCATAGCATCTAAATCTGCAAGGCTTCATTTGGATGATGGATTGTAAGCTAAGGATTCCAAATCCATAATAACAAATCCATTGAGTTTGATTGGATAATCTCATTATACCATAGATTTCAAATCTTTAAGCTCCTACTTTGAGCTATTTTTTTGAGTCATTGTGGTTATTTCAAATCTATCTTATATGGGGTTATTTAATATCCTTTCCCCAATTCCTCCCTTCAAAAATTCTTTCATTTAAATGCAACCTAAGATTTTTTTTGTCCCCTATGATTTCTGTCCTCAAATATAAGCAAATTAAGTAGGAATGAGTTGTCCAGCTCTTGCATTATGTAATGCATATTTTGTTTATGTAAGTTTTTTTTTTTTTTGTGTGTGTGTGTGTGTTTATGTCCTAAAAATATATGTTAAAAGATGCTTTGAGTTTGTTCTTGAGGTACTTGTGCAAATGTTTCTCATACAGAAATGGATGCCTAGTGTCAATAGTTAGGATTTATTAAAGGGATAATTACAAACATCACCCTTGAGAATTGGACTAATTATAAAAAAACTCAATATATCTTAAAATTCAAATACCCCTTAAGATATTACAAACACCCCCCCTGAGGTTTGTATTTTCTTAAAATATAACCTCCTATTCAGTTTGCAATTTGTGAAATAGAAACTAATATCAAAGCGGGTGTTTGTAATTTTGAAAGATAGCTGACCTATTTGTAATTAGGCTAAACCTCAAGGGTATTTTTTTGTAATTAACCCTTTATTAAAAGATATTGTGGCAGCTTGCCTTGTTGTTATCCTGTAATTTTTGGTTCTAAGAATCACTCTGTTGATTTCTATAGAGTCTAAGCTTGTTTATATTGAAACTAGCACAAGTTTGTGTTGTAAAGAGATGCTCCTTTCTTGCATTGTAGAGTACATATGCAAAGCTTGGATGCACACAAGGATGGTTTTTTGCTTCTCTTGTTCACCCTTCTTCAAGGTGAGACTATATAATTTGTCCATTTAGGTCAAACCACTAAGAGTGATTTGAAGGTGCAACTTGTATACGATCAACTTTACTAATGAATTATTCCTTTATGATTTCTATTGTCCATTGAGAGTGCTCCATAATGCCATTTGCTTATCCTCTCTTTCCCCGTAATTCTTTTGCTATAACTAAATAATCGTGATGCAGGAATATAGCTCAACTTTGCAAGGTTAAGGTCATGAAAAAGCATGGTGTTTGGCAAGACCTCCAAATCCCTCAGAGGTACACTGGCTTGCTGCATTGAAACTTTGTAATTATGAGTGCTTTGTTTCACATACTAATATGAACCGTTACCTGTTTAGTAAATTTTTAAGTGATTATCCCCTGTTGAGCCCTTCATTATTTGGAGTATTTTAAGTCATTTTGAACAGAAAGAACTAAGAAAAATGCATGTGCCCACGCACAAATACAGATCAAGGAACACGTCTTATGTTTTTGAGATGCCTTGGTACTCCAAATGCAATAAGGACATGGTTTAACTAGTGATAACTCTAGACTGCTAATTGAATGGTTTGCGTTCTTCTATTTTCAGATGCAGCATAATTGCATTTCAAATATGACAAGAACAGAGTGGTCAATTGGATATTCTGTTACCTTGCAAGTTGATTCAACATTTAAAATAATTTGGGATCCTTCTTCATGTAATTCTTTGTTTTGCTTGTTGAAATAGGTATTCTATACTTGGGGTACAATGTTTTATGGTCTGATCAGATGTTAATAACTTCATTAAGTGAAACATCTCAAATATAAGTGCTTCTGTTTTTTCGTTTATTTTTAAAATACAGCACTGTAGGTAGTGTTCTTTTATCTGTTTCTAAATTTGTCGTTTACTCCATGTTTTTAAAATTAAAATAAATAACAGGTTTTTTTCACTGTATACGACTAAGAATTTGAAGAATGTAACGTATCATCTTTCATTAAATTCTATTATTTACTTTTTTCCTCACATCCTTGGTCTATGAAAACTATACTTGTATATGGCCAAATAATGAACATGCATAAGCTGACACTGCTAGTAAATAGCTTTAGATTGTTTCCTGAAGGAAAAATGAGAAAGTTGGACTAATATGACCATTTTTGTCCATACAGCATCAGGTCTATCGTATGCCTTAACTTGCCAAGCTTTTCGGTGGACTAAATCCTTGGGGAACTCCAAATAGTAACAAAGAGCGTGATGTTAGTACTTTTTCCTAATTTTTCTTTTTCGAATTTTCTTACACAGATGATGAAAATTGAAAATCATCTTCTTGATAATTAATTATAAACATGTTTTTTGGTCAACTTGATGCACAGAGAGACTTGACTCCCCCTTTCGTAGATGATGGATTACTTGAGATTGTTGGTTTTAAAGATGCTTGGCATGGACTAGTTTTACTTGCTCCAAATGGTCATGGGACGCGTCTTGCACAGGTTTGTCTGGATTTTTCATATGTTTTGCTACTTTTTGACTTTATGATAGATTTGAATTTATCCAGTTCTCCAGTCCGTCCAGTATTGAATAGCAGGGATTCTGAACTTTGCTAGAAGTAGTCTGATATCTGAGGAGGTTGAATTGTTATAAGTTACAAAAGTGAGGTTTGGTTTTGGATTGGCTATTCCTTTTTGGAGGTGGAACACCTAAAAAAGATATTGATCTTTGTTAAGAGTGCTTATTACAGTTTAGAAAATAATTTAGGGGTTCGTATCATTCAAACTTGCCCTTAACTAAATTTGCACTCTCAAAAGATCAGCACAAGCTGCAGAAACATACATTTCCCCTTTAGACAGAAGGTGCAAATATAGCTAGAAATTAGAATACGCTTACGTGCCAAAATTAACAAATGAACCAAAATCGATATTCTGTTGAAACTACTTTGTCTTGCAAATTATTTGTGGCCAATAGAGCAGCTGAAATCTCAGGAAAAAAAGCACATTAACTTTCCTGAGAAGTGCCAAGGTGTACTTCATGGTGTGGTGGTGTACTATTATGGACCTATTACACTACACTAGATTTCTGTTACTTGTGTAAGCTGTAAGGGTATCTCGGACGAAGTTTGAGTAGTTTTTAAGTTTCTTGCTGAGCCATCATTATTTATATCATCAGGGTATCTGTTTACGTTGAACAAGGGCTCACTGGCAAAGTTCTTTTATTTTCTTTTAGAGATAATTACAAAAACTACCCTTGAGGTTTGGCCTAACACAGAAAAGCCCAACTAACTTTGAAAACTACAAAAACTACCCTTGAGGTTTACATTAGTCTTACATTTTGCACCTGTTGTTGATGTCTTTTTACAAATAACCCCAACTTTTCATCTTACATTTCACAATTACATCCCTATACTTTTCTAAATATTACGGATAGACTAAAAGTTTTGGCTATTTGTTTATTTTGAAAAGTGGAGGGTGTAACTATGAAATATTTGATGACTTTAGTAAATTTTCCTCCGGTCAACTAACGGCTGGAGGAATATGGGAATATGTAAGACATAATCAAATCTCAAGGGTAGTTTTTGTAATTTTCAAAGTGAGCTGAGTTTTTATGTAATTACCCCAAACCTCTGGCCTCTGGGTAGATTTTGTAATTATCCTTTTTTTTTTTTTTTTCCAGCTAGATTAACATGGGAAAGGCAGAGAAGCTTAAAGCTTATTGACCTGGATGAGTTCAAGATTAGATCTGCATATACATATAATTTAGAATTCTGAATATGATCGTAGAGATGCGTCTAATTAATCTCCTTGTCACAGTTGATTACCCTGCCACCGAAATCTTATATGTTCTGCTACTGGAGCTATAAGTTATTCCATCGTCTGCATTTTCGTACTTTGAGTTACCATCAACAAAACTTTAAATGCTTCGAGAACCTTGAGTTATCAATGAAAGTGGGGTTGTTTTCAGAGATTAAAGACTGACATTCTCCATCATGTAACATTTTCTAGTAGAATCAGTATAATTGGGAGGGGGAGGGTGGTACAAGGCCTTTTCTTCTTTGGGTTAATTGCAAATAATACCCTGAGGTTTAGTGTAATTACAAAAGAACCCAACATATTTCAAGTTACAAATACCCGATACTTGTTTCTATTTTACAAATTCAATATGGGGTATTCATTTAGTAAATACAAAGTTCAAAGGGGTGTTTGTAATACCTTAAGGGGTATTTGTAATTTTGAAAGTTAATTGTTGACATGCGTTTTGGTCAACAAGTAGAAATATGTAAAAGATTTAACACGTGGAAATGAAAACGTGCGTAACGTATATTTATTTCTCGGCTAATTATGCCTTTTTGTATTTTGCCGAGTTTAGGAATATTGGGGTCGGTCTTTTTTATAATTTGTTACTATCTCCTCCCTTTTCTTTTCTCCTTTTCGGACTTTTTATACCCCTTTTGAGTAAGTGGTTTACAATAGTCATCTTTGCACTAACTATTCATTAATTAATAAAATAGCTAAAAAAACGACACATGTCCCTCTATAGTTGTGCATGTCACCCAAAACTTGCCACTTGTCGACTTCTCTTCATAATTCTCGACATGTGGCGATTCGATACCAATAAAGTGTCAAGCATGGGCATGTGTTTATTTTTACGAAGGCATCGCGCGTGCGTTTCATTTGAAACTTGGGCTCGGGGCTCGGGGCTCGTAGCGGTGTTGCGGTTGGGCTCGATGAGCCGTTGGGCTCGTAGCGGGCGAGCCTAATTCGTGACGTGTTGGCGTACATCATTGTTTGACGTCACCCGTAGGTCACCTATTCGAATATGTGTCGATGATGACGTGGATTAATTTCTCGGCTCGGCTCGGGTATCATCAAAGGCCCCCAAGTTTGATTCCGAGAGAAGAATCTCTCGAGATCGGAGTTAAACTTTAATGCTAATGATGAACATTTAATGGGAAAACGGATTTCTCCAAGGTTTTAGTTCTTTCTGGCACTGTCGGCGTAGCAATTAATGCTTGAAACGGCGCATTAATGGGTTGCCATAATGATGACACGTGGCATCTTGTGTTTGGACCAATCTTGCGCGAGGAACCGAAAGGTACGTCGGTTCTGTCGGCGGGCGTGGGGGACGCGACATTTTTTTTGACATGTTTGCGGTTTTGAGTTTTAAAAAAGCGCGTCTTTTGAATAATTGTCGCGCTATCGAGGAACCCTATCTATAAATACTCGCGTTTCCCTTCATCATTCATTTTCGCAACCATTGACCTTTGAGCTAAAGCAACTAGAAAGCGAGAAGTTTTAGTCGGCTTTCCAAGTTCGAGACTTCAAACTTAGGTATTTTTCAAAATACTCTCCTTTACCTATAAATGTCTTCTTTTGAGGATAGTAGGAGTCGTAGTTATAGTGTTGAGGTTGAAATCGAAGACCCTCCCCCTCGAACCTTTTCTTTCTCACCAAAGACGGCCATCACCGCCTCGTAGTCCGAGCGTTATTCGATATCTTCTCCAGGATTCTCCACAGCGGAACGTCTTTGGGCGGACTCATCTTATCTTCAATCGACACACCAATGACCGCCTTTAGGGGGAAGCGTGTATCAACCCGGAATTTGGCACAAGCAAGTTCGACGAAGACTCGCAAAGCGTTGATTCTAGACACCATGCAAAGAAGAAGAAGACATGGACCCATCGGAGCCGGAGCGTGACAACGAGAGCGAGTAGATGAACCATCCGCGATTCGAGGCGGGAGAGGCCGCTAGGGCCCATAGGCCACCATAATGGCGACGGCCGGCCGGAGGAGGTCCTCGTCTCCGTGTCGAGCCTCGGTGGGACGCCGAGTGATATAAACGATATCCCGAGCATCCGATGCTCGAGAGATGGGAGAGCTCGGCGAAGGTATCGTATTCAAGTGGTATCCATTTCTGCACCGGATGGCACTGAGGTCCCCAAGATCCGCCCGTGGGTTGCGTGGGTATACATACCATGAGCCTTCTATTCGATGCGGTTTCGTTTCCGCGTTTTTCTCACGCGGTGGCTTTGCAAGTGGGGTATACATCCAACCCAAGTGCATCCCATTACGTGGGGTAGGATTATTGGCCTCGTGGTGATGTTCCACCAGAAAGTACCCTCGCCCTAAGTTCAAAGAGATGAATGAACTCTTAAATGCAGCGGCGACTCCTTCATCAAAAGGTCACCGTCCGGATGGTATTATGTACAAACCCGATTGGGGTATCCAGGATAGTTTAGTGGAAGGTCTTCCTTCATCGTTGAAGGATGGAAAGAAAAATGGCTCTGGGTGGTGGCGAGTGGCAATCTCGCGTGGAGAACGAAGGAAGGGAAACTATCCTTTATCCTCCTTTGATTTTGTTTTTGGTTATAGTAAGTCTTGTCTTTTTCCTTTCTCTTTTTTTCTTGCATTTCTTGTTTTTTTTGTGTGACTTGTGTCTTTTTACCTTTGTAGAGAACAGGGCATCAAAGGGGCTCTGTCGCCCACTTTTATTCGAAAGGCCGTGGAGAACATCCAGCCCGGGGAATCATGGACAAAGCGGATTGAGAGGTTGGCCACCGAGGCCAACTTGGCCGCGGTGGTTTGAGGCTCGCTCTACCCGCCGACCCGGCCGAGGGGTGGCTCGAAACGAGGCGGCCGAGCGGGATGTGGAGGTCGAGAGAGGGCCTCAGCAGAATCCTCTCGTTAATGAAGAAAGACGGCCCCATTCTCCGGGGCGTGGCGAGAATCGAGCGAGCCGCACCGCCTCCGTGGACTAGTCCCGTGGCAGAGATCATCTGCGCCGTAGGCGAACCTGTTCCCGAGAGCCGAGTGCGATCGCTAGTTCGAGATAAATACCGTATTTTTACATTTCCTTTTGAATTGTCTTTTTGTTTTCTTTTGATCTTTCTTCTAATTGGTGGTCGCTTTATGCGGGCGTGGCTTGGATTTGCGTGCACGTCTTCGCAGATGTGAGGAACAAAGACGGCACGGCGAACTCGGGTGGTCGCCGATCAACCCGCGGATGTGGAGGCGGCTCGAGAGAAGATATCCGGGCCGTAAACGTCCTGGCGATGGAGTGCGGAGGATGACCTCCTCTTCAAAGGAGAAGAGGAGGGATTGTGATGGAGGAGCTCGATCGGATCGAAAGGGAAAGGGTTGGTCGGCGGCGCCGAACATCCTGAGCGACCCCGAGAAAAGGAAGGTCCGCGAACTTTCTCGGATGACCTCGGCGGGGAAGGTCACTTCATTCCTCCAAACCAAGCAAGAGATGAATATTGCGGGGAATGGTTGGACTACGCCCTCGGTGGTTTGTGGAATTCGTTCGATGTGCCACGCCGACAGGAGCAATCGGGTCTTACCGGGAGCAGTCGGGCCGCAATGATCGCCCCGGCTCGTGCCTGGACAAAAGGCATCGAGCAGTCTCGCTCGGATCAAGCCGAAGAACAGTTGGTATGCCCGTGGCCGTATGCGGGGCGGATGATTGGCTCTTATGGCATGCGGTTGGGGGACTCGCGAGCTAGAAAAAATATGCCGACTGGAAAGACGGCACGGGGATCTGCGCAGGAAGCTTTATGCTACCCTTCAAGGGGTACAAGAATCTTTTAAGACTCAGCGGATGAGGCCACGGCTCGGCCAATTTTCGAGAGAGAGGCCGCTGCGAGGCCGAGCGGAGAGCGAGATCGGGCCCGCAAAGGTGAAGAAGAGCTCGGGGTTAAGGTCGCCGAACCGAACGTCGGCCGCCACCGCCTTCGAGCCGAGGAAATGGAGAGCGTCGTTTAGCCGATGTACGCAGTGAGGGTGAAGAAATCGCCGTCGACAAACCGAGGAAGTTCGTAGAGAGGCCATTAAAGCTTACAAAGACTCAGGAGTATGCATTCATGTTAACTGTGGCCATGCGACCGGCCTCCAAGAAATTCTTGATTTACTTAAGGGCGGGCGTCTTGTTGCTCGGCTTGAGGAAGATTTGGCCCTCCGGAGGCCGATCTCGATACCGCCTTCGGCCGAATTTTGCGGAGGCTCTAATGCGCGCAGGTTCTCTTCCTCCGACGTGGAAGAAGTCGCTTAGCGGTCTTGTCGAAATTCCGCCCGCTGCTCGGTCTTGATGCTTTTATATGTACTCTAGGTAGGTAATTCGCTTCGTGCCTCGAGATGTAATGGGCTCGGCCTCCCTATGTAATTATTTTTGAAGTAGAAATGAATTGTTATTTTCCTTTCCTGTGTATGTGTTTCAAGCTTTTTGTGGATGCTCGGCTCTTTCCTTTTTTGATCTTCGAATAAGGGGATCTGCTCGCTTTAATCGATTCTTGTATCCAGGATATAAACTGTCCTTGATTTTGTTTTTGAAATTTCGTTTATGAACCAGGAGTCTTTATTGCGCTCGCATAATCAATCCTTATTTTGTGCTTGGTACATGGCCAAGTTTTCACTTTATGCTTGGTGCGTAACCAAGTCTTGATTTCGGTGCTCGGTGCATAACCAAGTCTTTATGTTGTGCTCGGTGAATCGAGTCTTGATTTTGTGCTCGGTGCGTAACCAAGTCTTCACTTTATGCTCGGTGCGTAACCAAGTCTTGATTTCGGTGCTCGGTGCATAACCAAGTCTTTATGTTGTGCTCGGTGCGTGTAGAACCGAGTCTTGATTTTGTGCTCGGTGCGTAACCAAGTCTTCACTTTATGCTCGGTGCGTAACCAAGTCTTGATCTCATTGCTTGGTGCATAACCAAGTCTTGATATTATGCTCGGTGCGTAATCGAAGTCTTTATTTTGTGCTCGGTGCGAATCGAAGTCTTTATTTTGTGCTCGGTGCGTGAATCGAAGTCTTTATTTTGTGCTCGGTGTGAATCGAGTCTTTATTTTGTGCTCGGTGCGTAATCGAGTCTTTATTTTGTGCTCGTGCGAATCGAGTCTTTAGCCGTGGTGAGTAAAAACTTCGTTTTCTTTTAGAGAGCTCACGAAATACCGGATGAAAGGATAACTCTTTGGAATCCTATTTGGATCATAGATCGACCCCAAATCTTCACTTTATTGATAATACCGCTTCAAGTATGCTACATTCCATGGATGCATAAATTTTTTCTCCACTCAAATATTCTATTTGGTATGCCCACCGATAAGCGTGGGCCGATCCGAAGCGGGCCCTCCAGGTTGGCTTCAATGGGCTCGGTTGAATGCCCGTTATCTTTTTCAATACAAGATCGCCGACCGAAATCTTCTTTCCTTTACTTTCGAATTGTAGTACCTTTCACTCCTTTGTTTATACACCTGCATTTTCATCTCTAAGCCTTTGCACCTTTTTCTTCTTCGAAAGTCTAGTTCGGCTCGGAGCGAGCCTCTTTCGGTCTTCTTCAAAATTTGCAATTCTAAAGGTAGGGGCTCCAATCTCGGAGGGAATCACCGCCTCGACTCCATAAGCTAAAGAAAAAGGTGTTTCTCCAATATTTCGATGTGTCGATTCGTATGACCATAGACGCAGGTAGTTCCTCCGGCCAATTGCCTTTAGACTCTCCAATCTCGCCTTCGGGGTATACTTGAGTATTTTATTAACGGCCTCAACTTGTCCGTTCGATTTGGGGGTGGTATGGAGTTGAGAAATGGTTTTTATGCGGAAACCTTCACAAAATTTCGGAACCTTCGGTTGTCGAATGTTTCCCATTATGCGTAATAATCGAATGTGGTATCCCAAATCTACGGATGATAGATTTCCATACAAAGCTCACAACCTTTCTTCATCTATTTTTGCAGGCTCCGCCGCCCATTTTGTGAAATAATCCACCGCCACAATGGCATACTTGACGCCCCTTTGCCAACGATGGGTAATGGTCCGATGAGGTCCATTCCCCATTTGGCAAACGCCATGGGCTAAATACGGAAGTAAGTCGCATTCGAGGATGATATCTCGACTGTGGTGCAAATCTCGGCACCTCTCACATCTTTGACGAGGTTGGTTGCATCCTTTCGGGATGGCGAGTATCCTTGCCAGTATTAATTTATAGCCAACGTTTGGCCCCAGCGTGGTTGCCGCGATATTCCCTCATGAACCTCTCGAAGTGCATAATGCATCCGTCTCGGAAAGGCAAGCGTAGAAGTGGGATGGAGTACCTCGTTTGTAGAGGATGCCGTCTACTAGTGTAAACCGAGCCGCTTGAGTTCGTAGTGTTACGCCTCGGCTTTGTTTTCGTGTTGAACTCCTTTCTCTAAATATTGGATGATTGGGGTCATCCAAGTCCATTCGACGGTTTCGGTTGTATATATTTTCTTTGCACCAAGTGACGGGCGGGAGCGATTTGTGTGACAGTGACATCCGTGATGACATCGTCCTCGGATCGAGCCGAGCCGAGCTAAGGCATCCGCTTGCATGTTCTCGGCTCGGGGCACATGTAAGATTTTTGTCTTAAAGTGTGATAATCTTTTCTTGACCAATTCCAAATATTGTGCAATTGTTTGCTCTTTTAAGCCGACTCGCCGTTGATTTGATGAGCGACGACCAACCGAGAGTCACTGTGGAACCAATAGTTGTTTTAGGCCCATAGAGGCCGCCATATCTAAACTGCTAGAGCGCCTCATATTCGGCCGTTGTTCGTTGCTATGGGAATCGAAATCGTACGGCCGAGCAAAGAAGCATTTTTCATTTGGATCGATTATCACGATTCCGCCCCCGCTCGGCCGCAACGGAAGAGCCGTCGACAAATAATTTCCATTCTTGGTCTTCTCTTGACCTCCAATTGTATGGAAGACGTGAATTCGGCCACAAAATCGGCTAAAGCTTGTCCTTTTATTGCGAAGACGTGGTTCGTATATAATGTCAAATCGCTAAGTTAAATGACCCATTTATTTAATCATCCAGGTAAGTATCGGTCGGTGTAACACTTGTTTCAACGGATAGTTCGTCAATACTATAATCTTGTGTTCTAAGAAATATGGACGGAGTTTCGCGCCGCTGTAATTAATGAATAAGCGACTTTTCCATTGGTGGTACGGAGCTCGGCATCATGTAACGCTTTGGGTGTAATAAATCGGATGTTGAATAGAGCCATCTAGCTCGATTAACACCGAGGCGATGGCGTATTCGGATACCGCCAAGTACAAATACAAGTCCTCCCCGGGGTCGGTTTTTGTAATATAGGGATTGAAGATAGATGTTGTTTGAGGATTCAAAGGCAACTTTGTGCTTGCTCGGTCCACTCGAAATTTTTGCTTTTCTTTATAATTTCAAAGAAAGGTTTGCACTTGTCGTGGACCGAGAAACAATCGGTTAAGGGCGGCCAATCGGCTGTTAGGCTTTGTACCTTTTTTACGAGTTTGGGGATTCTAGGTCGGTGATGGCTTTTATTTTGTCAGGTTAGCTTGATTCCCCTTTAGCTGACCATATACCCCAAAAATTTACCCGAACCGGCCCCAAATGTGCACTTTCTCGGGTTTAACATCATCTTGTACTCTCTCAAAAAAAGAACAAACATTTTATTAAGATCGTTTAGATGATCGGACATGTACGATGATTTTACTAGCATGTCATCTACATAGACTTCCATAGTGTGACCTATCATTTTCTCAAACATCTTATTTACTAACCTTTGATAGGTCGCACCAAAGATTCTTCAATCCGAAAGGCATCATCTTGTAACAGATGAATTCCTTGAGCGAGAGAAAAATGAGGTATTTTCTTCATCTTAGGGTGCATTCGTATTTGGTTGTAACCCGAGTATGCATCCATGAAGCTCATCATTTCGTGTCTGCCGTGGCATCTACCATGTAATCGATATTTGGCAATGGATAAGCGCCCTTAGGGCATGCTTTGTTGAGGTCGGTAAAATCCACGCAGGCGCCATCGCCATTGCTTTTCTTTACCAAAACAGATTGGCGACCCATCGAGGATAGAGGGCTTCCGGATGAACTGATTGTCTAGTAGTTTGTTAACCTCGATTTAGTCTTTGCTCTATCGGGGCCGAGTTTGCGCCTTTTCTCGATGATGGCGGGGGGCGGAACGTTAGATCAATATTGAGGCGGTGGCACGCATACTTGGGGTCAATTAGGGCATGTCTTCATGAGTCCATGCGAAGACGTCAAGATTATTTCCCAAAACTCGACCAACTCGCCGATATGGTTACGGAAGATCATGACCAATACGTAGTTGGCGCCCTCGCTTGGCCTACCGAGCATTGATTGTATCAACCTTTCTCTGGTTCCGCTCGTTTTTTTTTCTTGCTTTGCCCCTCCTTGATTTGCGAGGGGCAATTCGTCTTCGGCGGCTCGGTTTCGATTGTCGGCTCGCGCTTCTTCCATCATTGGCTCCTTCCCAGGCCGACGACTTGGATTATCCTCCGACGATCACCCTTTCCGCTCGGACTCCTCTTCGGGCAAGGGATTATCTCGTGTGATTCCACCGGTTTGCCTTGTTCTCGCCACGTTAATCTCCACGGCGGTCGGAGTTTAAGAGAGCACTCGTGACTCCTTTGATTCCCTTTATGTATAGCTTCGCCATCGGATGTTGGGAATTTTATACAAAAATGATATATTGAAACGGCCGCTTTTATATGATAAAGCAATGGCCTCCCAATGATGGCATTGCACTCGAATCGGCATTGATTATTTTGAATGTTGTCATGACGAGTCCGTTTATGCAAACCTTGTCCCATTTGGATGGGCAAATCAACTTCTCCGAGTGGGACTATCCTTCCTCCTCCAAACCCGAGAATCTTATCGTTACATGGACGGATATAACTATCATCCACGTTTAATCTTGAAATGCTCGGACATAAATGATCGATTTGACGAATAGCTTCGATATCAATTAAAATTACGTGAACAGGAATACCCAAAATCGGTGCAAAGTGATGACCGAGGAGGTCGAGAATGAGGATGGACCACCTGGTGGCATCCGCATCCGAGAACGCAAAGTGGCTAGGTGGGTTGGCCTTCCTTGATTTCGGCCACCGAACTTGTCTTTCGGCATTGGTTGCACTGTCGAACATCGGCTTTTCTTTTCTGTTGGAGCGTCTATCCTCCATTGTGTTGGTATTGATCCGTGACACTTGACATCATGAGGATTTCTCTCCCCTGGTTTTGGTGGGGCGGCAGAGAGCGGGTTGATTACGCGCTCGGGTTGACGCTGAGCGATCGGTGGGGGTGGTAGCTCATGAACGTATCTTTTAAGGCGCCTGCCGAACAACCCGCATAATTTCCCTAATTAGATCTCGGCACTCGTCAAGATCGTGACTCATCGATTTGTGATAGGCGCAGAATCGACGCGAATCTAATTTTGATGGCTCAATTTTCGAGAGGCCAGTGGAGGCAACAAATTCAGACCACATACTTCACTCCATATGGCCGACGGAGTGTGGGTTAAAGATACTCCTTAAGCGGCGACTTCGGCTCTCGCTCTCTTGCGAGCTCTAAACCGGTGGTAGGGTTTTCCGAGAATGGCGGAAACCCGACCCCCGCCCAACCATCTGGTTCTTTCCTTCCGTCCTTTCTTACGTTCCCTTGTCGGTGCTCGGGCGGTTATTTGCCATGGCTTCTTCCGCGACAAATATGGCGTTCGCGCGGATTAGAAATTCTTGATACGAGGTCGCCCCGATTCGTGGATAGAGTAATTGAACCAAGTCTCGGGGCTAGTCCGGCCCATCGGCCGTCGCGATCAAAATGGCGTCATCGACACCGGTTCCATTTTCGAACTTGTTTATTAAACCGAGAAATATAACTCTTGAGGGCTCGTCTTTCCCTTGTTTGATGTTTACGAGGAGTCTTTAGGCGCGGCTCGGACTTTGGACGTTAAGAAATGTGTCGTAAAGCGGAGGCTAGATCCCCATGTCTTGAATGGATCCTGCGCAGGTCCTAAACCAACGTGGGCTCGGCCGCCCAAAGTCGGGAAGGCCTGCGAGAGGATGGCATCGCTTGGATCGTATAGTTCCATCCATGCTAAGTACTTGTGAACATGAGTAGTCGGGTCGGTTTCCCATTATAGAGGCCACTGGGGGATTTTCAACTTTGGCGAGTAGCAGGATCGCCAGGATTCCAGGAGAAAATGGCGACGGAAAGGCAGTGGGCCGTGGCTCCATACTGGGGCGGTCTTCGAGAGGCTTCGCCATCCAGGACCGCCTTCCAATTCGTTCGGACGACGACGACGTGGCGGTGTATTTCTACATCCCGTTCGCCATAAGCTAGGGCCTTGGACACGATCGATTTCGAGTTGTTCCCGCTCATCAGGAAACGAGCCGGAACTTATCGATCGAGCCGGGCGAAAGGGATCAACTCCCGGTCGTCCGCGAACATCGAGTGGGCACGACGATGTCGTGTTTGCTCGGGAAATGACTCTCGCTATACGACTTTGCTCCTCCTCATTTTCTCTTTGCCGCCTTCATGACGGACATGTTGTTCATTACCCGAATCGGCTTCTTGGGCTTCGTGGCGAGGAAATCCAGGAATTTGAGGATTAATGTTAACATTTAGTTGTGGGTTGAGTGGGTTAGTATTTGCAAGGAGTGGAGGAGGTGCTTGAGAGTTCGTGGTGGCGAGAGTTTGCGATATAAGTTGGTTCATTTGTTGTACAAAGGTTGGGTTGGCGATTAATTGAGCGAAAGGGAATAAAGTAGTACTCTCGCCTTCCGTTTGGAGCATATTGTGGCCATTCGTAGTTTGGCCAGGTTGGTTGTTCAAATGTTGCTCTTGATCAAACGGGCATTTCTACATTGACTCATTTTCTTCCCTTATCAAAAGGTTGGTGTCAAATTTTACCTGGTTTTTGTTTCACTTGCTTTTTGACCGAACTCTGATTGGACCAATACGGGCCCTCCTTCTAGCGCCAATTTGTTGACGTGCGTTTTGGTCAACAAGTAGAAATATGTAAAAGATTTAACACGTGGAAATGAAAACGTGCGTAACGTATATTTATTTCTGGCTAATTATGCCTTTTTTGTATTTTGCCGAGCCGGAATATTGGGGTCGGTCTTTTTTATAATTTGTTACTATCTCCTCCTTTTCTTTTCTCCTTTTCGGACTTTTTATACCCTTTTGAGTAAGTGGGTTTACAATAGTCATCTTTGCACTAACTATTCATTAATTAATAAAATAGCTAAAAAAACGACACATGTCCCTCTATAGTTGTGCATGTCGGCCCAAAACTTGCCACTTGTCGACTTCTCTTCATAATTTCTCGACATGTGGCGTTCCGATACCAATAAAGTGTCAAGCATGGGCATGTGTTTATTTTTACGAAGCTGTCGCGCGTGCGTTTCATTTCGAAACTTGGGCTCGGGGCTCGGGGCTCGGTAGCCGTGTTGCGGTTGGGCTCGGTAGCCGTTGGGCTCGGTAGCGGGCGAGCCTAATTCGTGACGTGTTGTCGTACATCATTGTTTGACGTCACCCGTAGGTCACCTATTCGAATATGTGTCAGACTGATGACGTGGATTAATTTCTCACAGCTCGGCTCGGGTATCATCATTAATTATTATTTTTTAATAATTAGGCTAAACTTCAGATTAGTTATTGCTTTTGACACTGAGTTTATAACGTTCTATTGAAACGGATAATTTGTTTTTTTCTCTGGCGATACTCTAGTTTCTATCATATCTTTTCAATCATTGAGCTTTCTTTACATGCAGGCACACCGTATCCGATTTGAGTTCCATAAAGGTGCAGCTGATGCTACGTACATGAGGATTGATGGGGAACCATGGAAACAACCTCTTCCAGTGAATGATGAGACAGTTGAAGTAGAAATTTCAAATCTTGGCCAAGTTACAATGCTTGCAACTCATGACTGTCGATCCAAAAGTGTTTTTGACCCCTCATCTCCAGTTGCTCAGCACAACGAAAAGGACAGTGACAATGAAGACGAGTCTACTGGGGAAGAGTGGAGAAAATTCGAGCTGCGGAAACTTTCAAGATTCCAGACGAGGTTGACATATCTCAGCTCAGTTAATCCTAACCGTTGACTATATAGTCTGAATCGCCATATTAGGCATTGATGAACTTCATTCTTACAGTTTGTTAGTCTTTTATCTGTGGTTTTGGTGACTTTACTGAGTCTTAGCATAGCGAGGCTAATCGTTTTGTCGATACCGCATGAGACGATTTTTTCCGCAGAGGTTTTGCTAATTTTTACACAAAATTCATTGAAGTTCCTTGGCAGATCAAAGTTTAGAGGAAATGAGATATGTCGAGTCTTGGATGGTCATGTATTTGTGGGCAACAGGACAAGTATCTCACTGATCATATTCTTTTGTAATTTTTTATTGGTTGGGATGTTTCAGAATAAGGAATCTTTTTCCTAAAATAGTTGATTATTTCCTTTATTTTTTCCTACAAACGATTTTCTCATTTATAGTGTTAATACCAATTATTATTGGTCATTATTTTTGCATTATATTTAATTCTTGGATTTATGTGTGGACAAACACAGGAAATTATTTGCTAGATGTTAATGATAGTACTTTGTGGTGGGTTCGCTATACCATACATGGTTCACACATGGGAATTTAAAATTTTTAATCTAATTAAACAGTGCATTCATCATAATAAAAATTAATCCCGTAGGTTCACCTAGCGATTGTAACGATCGGCATTTTCGTTATCATGCGAGAATACAAACTTTGATTCGTAAGTGATAAAAGGAAATTACCCTCATAGAGTTTTCTCCTTTTAGCGAAGATTGAGAGGGAATCAATTCCCGGATATGTGACAATCACCTAAACTCCAAATGCTCGCCAATAGGGATTCAAACGTCTCCCCTCCAATCAAGTCCACCTTTTGATTGTATACACGGAATAAATCTTTCGCTAGTAAAATTTATTTCGTTCTTCAAAATGATAATTGAATAGAACTCTTAATCTCACAATCAACTAGTAATAGGAGATTAATTGTTATAGAATAATAATTATCAATTAATTATTATCTATCACCAAGAATAAATATATATATTAAGAGAATAGAAAAGAGTTTTAAAAAAAAAACAAAACACCTTTTGAGTTTTTCCTTTTAAACTCACGGCCACTCTTACTAAAACTTATTTTTCTCTTATTCATCTAATGACTATAAGAGTGAACAGAATTACCACATAATGGGGTAAGTGGGTGGTTGCACAAAGTAGTGGCATCATGGAAAATGAATTGCCGTGTGAAACTCAGCAATTTCATTTTTCAATTTTTTTAATTTCTCTTCAATATATATATAATCAAAATAAATCTCATTATTTATCTCCAATAATTTAGTGGGCTTCTACAATTAAGCCTACTAGATTATATACGGGCTTGGATTTCTAAGTCCAACTTAATTAATTAATTCAACTAATTAATTAATTCACAAGACCCAAATTAATCAATCTAATTGACTAATTAATATATTCTATTCCTTTTGTTGGGCCTTCTAATCAAATTAGATTTAATTAAATAACCAAATTATTTAATTAAATATTAATTCAACTATTGAATTAAATTAAAACCCTAATTAATTAATCTATATTAATTAATTGCATTCAACCATTGAATTTATCAATTTGGAAATGTCAACAACCAAAATTATGTGTGACCCTTTTAGATTCACAACTAACACTAGCAAGCAGGCTTACAACTTTTGTAACTTTCGAATAATATAATTTATTCTACTAATTAACCATATTAGTTAATATACTTGAAATTAACTCTTTAATTTCAAGAACCTACAAATCATGGTAACATCTAGCAAGTAGCATGATTACCTAGTATTAGGTGAAATAGCGAGTAAACCTATTTCAATTGCAATTGCATACATGTACAATCTTTTCGACAACTAATTTCCCGATTAAATTTTGGGTATGGATTTATTGAAACCCAATTGATTTAATAACTGTGATCCCATTTCAAGTTCTAGTGATTCTTTTATGAATCAAATTCATCGTGCCTTGGCCAAGGTCTTTGAATCACAAACTATGAAAACACAGGAAATTCCCTTGTCAAAAGACAAGTGTCGAATTCTATGTTGGCAACAGATAAGCCTCCATATACATCAGTGCAATACCCAAAATACCCCTTTGTGATTGTCAAGCAATCAAAAGATAAATCAAAGTATTGCAGGATAGACATAAGGCTACTATCGTGCCTCAAGTACGAGGATTAATCATGTACTATTGCAATATGAAAATTCTTATTCGATAAACAAAGTTTCCATATAAGAATTTTCATTGAGTCATGTTCAGTGAACTTGTTCGCCAACAAGCACCCGATATATGCATTTGCCTCTCAACGCTAATGTTAATGGAATATAACATTCTTGTCTCACGAGCATGCATCATATACACAAGTCTATGTACATTGACTGGGATAGTCCGATCATCCTTCGAGATCTATCTCTATAGATCTTTATCCCTAGGATAAAGGATGCTTCTCCCAAGTCCTTCATGGAGAACTGTTTAGACAACCAAGTCCTCGTTGATTGCAACATGCCTACATCATTCCCAATGAGTAGAATGTCGTCAACATAGAGCACAACAAATGCAACTGCGCTTCCACTAACCTTCTTGTAGACACATGGTTCATCCGGATTCTTGTGAAAATCAAACGTTTTGGTCGTTTCATCAAATCGGATGTTCCAACTCCTCGAAGCCTGTTTGAGTCCATAAATGGATCTCTGGAGTTTGCAAACCTTTTGCTCGCTCCCACTGGATATGAAGCCCTCTGGCTGCTTCATGTAGATTTCTTCCTTAATGTTTCCATTAAGAAAAGCAGTCTTCACATCCATTTGCCATATCTCATAATCATAATATGCTGATATGGCTAATAGCATCCGAATGGATTTAAGCATCACTCTTGGTGAAAAAGTTTCCTTATAGTCAATTCCTTGCTTCGAGTATAACCTTTTGCAACCAAACGTTCTTTGTAGGTCGCTACCTCTCCATCCACTCCAAGCTTCCGCTTGTAGACCCATTTGCACCAATGGGAACAATTCCCTATGGTGGGTCCACCAAGGTCCATACCTTATTGGAGTACATGGAATCCATTTCGGATTGCATTGCTTCTTGCCATTTCTTTGAGTTAATATCTCGACATTGCCTCTCCATAGCTTCTTGGATCATTATCCGAAGGAGACCCTCTTCTTTGTTTTCTAACAAAAGGTTCACCTCTCGGTGCCCTTGAAACCCTTATGGATTTCCAAGAGGTTGTGCTTGGATGGTCGCTTCAAATTTGGCGTGTTATCTGCGCGGCAACATCCGGGAAATTGTGGTTCTTGAATTTCTTCAAGTTCGCTACTCCACCATTCCTTTCGAAAGAAATTCATCTTCAAGGAAAGTAGCATTCCTCGAAACAAACACCTTTTGTTCCAAAGGATCGTAGAAATAATACCCTATAGTCGTCTTGGATATCCACTTAATTTACATAAGATAAATCTCATATCTAATTTATCTCCCATTTGTTTGTTTCACATAAGCAAAGACACCCCATACTTTGAGGTACTTGTAGGAGGGTGTCTTGCCACACCACATTTCGTATGGTGTATTGGGTGCGGCTTTAGATGGCACCTTATTCAATAGGTATGCCGCTGTCTCTAAGGCAAGCCCCATAATGAAAGAGGTAATATAGTGAAACTCATCATAGATCGAACTATGTCTAACAATATTCATTCCTACACTCCACAACTCCGTTGAGTTGTGGAGTACGGAGGGAGTCCACTGTGGGAGAATCTCATTCTCTTTTAAATAATCAAGAAACTCATTGTTCAAGTATTCGCCTCCTCAACTGATCAAGAGTCTTAATACTATGACCAGTTTGTTTCTCCACCTCATATCTAAACTCTTTGAACTTTTCAAAAGCTTGATTTGAGCCTCATAAAATATACATAACCATACCTAGAATAATCATCGGTAAAAAGTTATGAAGTAGTGATAATTCCTCGTGCACTAACACTTAGTGGTCCACAAACATCCGTATGGATCAAATCCAACAGATTTTTGGCTCGCTCCACTTGTCCAACAAATGGTGATTTAGTAATTTTTTCTTTAAGACATGATTCACATGTTGGCAATGTTTGCTCTCCCCTAAGGTCGAGTTTTTCCGCCAACTTGTGTATCATCTTTTAAGAAATATGACCTAATCTAGCATGCCAAAGAGTGAAAGAACTATGATTATCTAATTTTCTTTTATTTTGTTGAATTGTGAGTATGGGTTTATGGGGAGTATTAGTGTACAAACAATTCGCCAAATAACCGGAATATATAAATGCGAGAATCTTTGAAAATGGAACAACTTCCATTCTCAATGACAAATTTAAAACATTCTCTATCCAAAACAGAATAAAGATAATGTTTCTAATAATATCAGGAACATAAAGATAATTATTCAAACAAAATTTAAAACCATTTTCTAAAGCTAGATAAACAGTCCATATAGCTAATGCAAAGAACTCTTGCTCCATTCCCCATCCTAAGGACCGTCTCCTTTCTATCAAGCTTCCCGCTTCTTGTCATTATCTGCAAATCAATTGCAAATGTGTGAGCCACAACCGGTATCCAATACCCAAGAAGCATCATTAATGGATAAGTTAACTTCAACAAAATATATACTGAACGTTTCAGGCTCGCAAGGTACTCCTTGCAATTCCTCTTCCAGTGCCCCATTTTGCATGATTATGGAATTTGTCATTGGCTTGAGAGTTAACCTTTTTCTTGCTATTGTCCTTTGCCTTATTGGTGGGCTTAGAGGAACCCTTTCCTTTCCATTTCATTTTCTTAGACTTTGTAGCCTTTGATCCGGAAGTGGATCCAACAAGCAAGACATGCTTATCCTTTTTGATAGTGGATTCAGCCGTCTTTAACATGTTCACCAATTCAGGGAGACTAGTCTCCATGGAGTGCATGTTAAAGTTGACAACAAATGTGTCAAATGAGGGAGGCAGAGATTGCAAAAAAGGTCCACATAGAGTTCATTGTCCATAATGACTCAAGGGATGAGAGCCTTTCAATGAGAGCTATCATCTTGACCCATGGTCTTGGACTAAAGAGCCTCGTCATACGACATCCGAAAAGGTCTTTCGATATCGATATCTCATTTGTCCGGGTTCTTTCACCATACAACTCTTGTAGGCGAATAAGGATCTCAAAGACATGATCTAGACCTCATTCTCGCCTCTGCAGCTCATTTGACATCGATGATAACATATAGCACCGAGCACGAAGATTGTCATCGATATGACGGAGATATTCTCCATAGGCATCGATGTCTTATCCTCGGGGAGGTGGAGGAGGCACTTTGTCAAGTACATAAGCCCTCTTCTCTCGATCAAGGACAATTTTTAGGTTTCTCAACCAATCGACAAAATTTGGGCGATTAATTTGTTTTGCTCAAGTATGGATGCAAGTGGATTTTTAGCCATTTTAGTAGAGATATCCACAAAATAAACGAAGTAGAAAATGAGTAACTATGGAAAATATATTCATTCAATATAAGGTCTTCAATATTAAATGTCTCCCACTATTTTATTCAAATTTTATTAACCCTATAATAAAATTCGGAAAATCTAATTTTCTTAGTGGGCTTGAAGCCCAATAGAAATATTCCACACCCCAATATTATGAGCCCATGAGATATTTCTATTGGTAGTCAACTCTTTGACAATTGTATCATCTATACAACTCTCAAGATTATTTTGCCTCACGTTTTCTCATATACTCCAATTTTATGAGCCTATATGGTACTAAGTGTCAAACATAACCCATCAAATATTCGTGTAGATGGAGCATCAAGATGTCCCACGACTCGTGGCCAACATAAAGATGAGTCCATTCCACGAACATCTCAATGTTTGGTAGGGATCACAGCTTTCCAGCACAAGGCCACTCCACGACTTGTGGCCAGTGATCAAGTGTTGTAGCATCGTCATGTCATCTACCTTTGATGGAAGGCATGGAACGATATGTCCAACATAACTTGTCCATTTGGTTTGATATGGAATTAATTAAAATTAAATTTCTTATTAAGTTTCAAAAACTTGGGGTTTTCTTTTCAAGACCTCATCAACCTAATTACTAGGTGGGTTTTTATTTAACGCAATTCATCAGATGAGCGCAAGCAAAAAGCATTAAATAAATCTAACATGCATCCTATGCAAAAAGCGGTGGGATGATCATGGCCAGCCTATGCGACCCATTTGAGCCAAAAATGGGTCTGTGGTCAATCTAAGGGACAAAATAAATATAACTATTTCTATTACATTTTATTAATGTACTCATCCACGCATGAGCCTTGAGTCTCATATTCTATTACATTTGTAAAAATCTACCCACACAGGCGTGGGCCTTTAGCATCGAACGTCCTCCAATTACAATAAATGGAAAATCTCACCACCTAGTCTACTCTCAATGCGAAAATTTAAAGAACTTACAAAAATAGAATAAGAGGCTCGCAGGCCCCAAAAACCCAAAGAAATAAAACACATCCAATCACATTGGTCATAGGCTCATGATCATCCCTAAATAAATCATGCTAAAACATCCATCACATGAATTTAAAGCATTTAAATTTACCAATTTTGTGTGTTAATTTTGTGGGATTAGTTTTAATATTAACTCTTTAATATTAAAAACTGAGTAAATCGAACAAAAAAAATTGTAAACAAATGGTAAAACATGATTGCTGCAATTTGATAAAGAAAAGTTATCTCCTCAAATCTGCACGTGAAGGTGAAGCACAGGAACAATTCCATTTTACACATTTTGGTATTTGGAAAAATATGATAACCTTTTATAGTTCTTCCAACAAAATTTTTATTTTGTAAATATATATAAAACTTATACCAGAAACTAGTTTTCTCGAATAAGAAATCATATATATAAATTTTTAATCCCACAACTTAAATCAAATAAAACATATTTTATCCACACAAAATAATTATTAAAACATATTTTAATAATTAAAACATGCTTATCAAATAAACATTAAACGAATCAAAATCGATAACGAAAATGCAAATCGGCTCGATACCCTTTGTTGGGTTCGCTATACCATACGTGGTTCGCACAATGAAATTTAAAATTTTTAATCTAATTAAAACAGTGCAATCATCATAATAAAAGTTAACCCCGTAGGTTCGTGAGCGATTGTAACGATCGGCATTTTCGTTATCATGTGAGAATACAAATTTTGATTCGTAAGTGATAAAAGGAAATTACCCTCGTAGGGTCTTCTCCTTTTAGCGAAGATTGAGAGGAATCAATTAGGATATGTGGCAATCACCTAAACTCCAAATGCTCGCCAATAGGGATTCAAACGTCTCCCCTCCAATCAAGTCCACCTTTTGATTGTAGACACCGGAATAAATCTTTCGCTAGTAAAATTTATTCCGTTCTTCAAAATGATAATTGGAATAGAACTCTAAATCTCACAATCAACTAGTAATAGGAGATTAATTGTTATAGAATAATAATTATCAATTAATTATTATCTATCACCAAGAATATATATATATAAAATATATATATTAAGAGAATAGAAAAGAGTTTTAAAAGAAAAAAACAACACCTTTTGAGTTTTTCCTTTTTAAACTCACGGCCACTCTTACTAATTTTTCAAAGAAGAAAACTTATTTTTCTCTTATTCATCTAATGACTATAAGAGTGAACAAAATTACCACATAATGGGGTAAATGGGTGGTTGCACAAAGTAGTGGCATCATGGAAAATGAATTGCCGTGTGAAACTTAGCAATTTCATTTTTCAATATTTTTTTATTTTCTTCAATTCTCTTCATATATATATATAATCAAAATAAATCTCATTATTTATCTCCAATAATTTAGTGGCTTCTACAATTAAGCCTACTAGATTATATACGGGCTTGGATTTCTAAGTCCAACTTAATTAATTAATTCAACTAATTAATTAATTCACAAGACCCAAATTAATCAATCTAATTGACTAATTAATATATTCTATTCCTTTTGTTGGGCCTTCTAATCAAATTAGATTTAATTAGATAATCAAATTATTTAATTAAATATTTAATTCAACTATTGAATTAAATTAAAACCCTAATTAATTAATCTATATTAATTAATTGCATTCAACCATTGAATTTATCAATTTGGAAATGTCAACAACCAAAATTATGTGTGACCCTTTTAGATTCACAACTAACACTAACAACAGGCTTACAACTTTTGTAACTTTCGAATAATATAATTTATTCTACTAATTAACCATATTAGTTAATATACTTGAAATTAACTCTTTAATTTCAAGAACCTAAAATCATGGTAACATCTAGCAAGTAGCATGATTACCAAAAGATTAGGTGAAAATAGCGAGTAAAACTATTTCAATTGCAATTGCATACATGTACAATCCTTTCGACAACTAATTTCCCGATTAGATCTTGGGTATGGATTTATCAAAACCCAATTGATTTAATAATGTGATCCCATTTCAAGTTCTAGTGATTCTTTTATGAATCAAATTCATCGTGCCTTGGCCAAGATCTTTGAATCACAAACTATGAAAACAAAGGAAATGCCCTTGTCAAAAGACAAGTGTCGAATTCTATGTGGCAACAGATAAGCCTCCATATACATCGGTCTGATACAATACCCAAAATACCCTTTGTGATTGTCAAACAATCAAAAGATAAATCAAAGTATTGCAGGATAGACATAAGGCTACTATCGTGCCTCAAGTACGAGGATTAATCATGTACTATTGCAATATGAAAATTCTTATTCGATAAACAAAGTTTCCATATAAGAATTTCCATTGGGTCATGTTCAGTGAACTTGTTCGCCAACAAGCACCCGTATATATGCATTTGCGTCTCAACGCTAATGTTAATGGAATGTAACATTCTTGTCTCACGAGCATGCATCATATACACAAGTCTTACGGGGTTATTCAATGTCCTATCTTGAAAAACCCATTGACTTGGAACTATTTTAAGATCGAAACCTTAGAGGCATGTTCCATGATTGCCATCAAATGCGCAACCATACCCCATAGCTTAAAATGATCTAAGGACTTTATCTATGAGCAATTAAATAATAAATGCAAAACATAAGATAAAGAAAAATGCCTTTATATAAATATAATTCCCAATAAAATTATTTTTACAAGTAGGATAAATCCAATTTAATTGGAGTGCAGGGCACCTACTCTAACACTTTGTGCATTTATGATTTTATACATTTTATTTTTCTATTTTTTCCTCATCAAAATCGGGGTCAAAATGTGGAATTAAGGACGGGTATTACTCTTCAATGAAAAAGCCCGGGTTCGAGTTTTTGCAATAAAAGGTATAAAATCAGTGGTCAAAATGTGGAATTAAGGATGTGTATTACTCTATAATGAAGAGGTCCGTATATTATTCTTCAATGAAGAAGTCCGGTTCGAGTTTTGCAATAACAAGGCCGAATTTAGAAAGAAAAAGAAGATGACACAAAAATGTCGTCTTTTTTTTTTTTTTTTTACCATCATCTAAAACTCAGTGTTGGATGGGGATGGAGAGGTAGAATACCCTAAAAACCGAAATTCAACATATTATTGGTTAATTGCTTGTTTCTTGTCTACAATGTTTAATAATCGTAAGAATTAAACCACGTAAAGAAAGAAATCCCAATTTAGCACATTAAATCAAATAAATAATATAATATTGAAGTTAGATGATTGGGAGTCACTTGGTAGCCTAGTTGTAAGACGATATTACTAAGGAGAGAGGCGATATCACTTGGTTTATTGGCCATCGGTATAGTTTAGTTGTTTTTAAATGTAAAATAAAAGGCATTTTTTGTGAACGGAGTATATGCTTTAAAAGAAATTGAAAATCAAGGTATAGAGTTTGAAAATAGTGTTTCCCTTTAAAAAATATTCTCAGAAAAAACTTCCAATAAAGAACAGTAATTTTGCCAAACCTTTGAGACTGACACATCAATCCCCTTCTTTCTCTACAAAAGTTCAACTTAAACTGCAAAAAATGGAATACTTATATAGAATACTAGGTATGGCTACAAGTACTCAGACAACACACGACTTTTACAACGTAGTAATCAGATAATATCGGTATCAAATTTGATATATGCCTCAGTGAAAAATGTTTGTATTGACATGATGTGATGAAATTACATTTCGAACAGAAACAATACTGCTCTGAGAAAAGCTAGAAGTTGATAATCAACATCAAGGTGCCCTTCCAATCGCAGAGTCTGAACACTTGCCACTTAATGGGGCCTCTATTTTAACATCCGCGGAACTGAAGATCCGATGCTTTTTCTTCTAGTAAATCGACTCTATTAAGCAATATATCCTTCAGTGATGTTAAGAAAGGCAACAGATACGGTACATTACCGACTGGCAGGTTGATATTCCCCCAAGCATTTTGTGACAGCCTCACTGGCTTTCTGAGATGAAGCCCTTTCTTCTATTTTCTTTTTCTCTCTGAAATTTAACGACAGTGAAAACAAGATTCAGTGATCGATTTACAACATGAAAAATCAGTGTAAGCTGTCGTTAGAGGTATTTTTCAGCTTTCCTCGAGGATATAAAGTGTTACACAATGGATATGTATTTAGAACTTCACGGAGGAAATTATCACCTGGCAACATATTCCTTTAACAGCTCTTTAGCTTGAACCAGCTTAGAAAGAAGGTTGCGATAGACATCAAGGTCGCGATCAACGCTTTTCTTATTTACATTCAGTGCAGCACAAAGCTGTCAATGCATCAAAAGAAACAAACAAGAAAAGGTCATTCAGTGCTCACTTTCTCTGGCAGTTTAACCTACTTGATATTTAGCTGCTTCTCAAAAACGATAAGATGTTACTTAAGGTAGACTTGATATAAAATTCATTAATGTTCTTATAACAATTCAATTCTCAGACAAGTGTGGTAGACTTCATATTAAATTCATTAATGTTCTTATAACAATTCAATTCTCAGAATAGTGTGGTAGACTTCATATAAAATTCATTAATGTTCTTCTAACAATTCAATTCTCAGACAAGCGTGAGTTCGTCAATAAGTGAACATATCATCATTCCCATCCAAACAAAGAGTTGCGTATAGGTCTCTAATCAAGAATAGCATATTAAAAGCATATCTCAAAAATTATCCCAACATGCGGACAAGGTATACTTGTGAAGGCAAACAGGTCATAACTCAGTTCAGTAGTGTCTTATTATTAAACGTGTGTAGCTGATTCCTGATTAATAGAGACACACAACATCTGGAAACCCTAGATGGAGAAGATTGTTTATGTCTTCACCAAACCAAAAAGTCCTAATCTATCATCTTGCTTCAAAGGCCACATAACCTGTACGGGCCGTGAAACTTGAAGACTTGTACTTTTTGTTTCGGGCCAAACTAGTAAAACCTTTATGGTGAGACCAATGTGTTGATTGTTGCTGAATGCATGTTACACTGAGCAATTGAGCATATGCCATTGTGCTAGAAGCCTAGAAGTGAAGGTTGTTAGCAACAATGCAATTCAAATCAAAGCAACCCAAACTCCATGTTTTTTCTGTGGCTCTAACATTGGCTAACAATCCCCTACTCAACAATTGCCACAAGGGCCATCGTTGCCACACAGGCCAACATCCCCCAAACACAAGTACTCCTAAGAATTGAAACGGTTGATTTGTCTATGAGATATTAGCAGTAGTACAACTCGAGCCTTTTGATTAGACATATTTACAACTTCTCAAAATCTTGCATGACCCTACCACCTCTATTTCCACTACTTTTACAATCTCCAAATTGTATAATATTCCACGCACTACATTTCAATTATAGCCCCACTACGAGAGCAATTACTGCCACACAAGCCAATATGGCAGAAATTAAAAGCATTTTTACCATGGAAGATATCCCTTTGCCAGCAGAAAAGACAAGAAGACGAAAATGGTAAGTCAGTAACATATTTCACTAACTTTGCTTACTTTAGGCAATGCCTAGAAGACAAATATATCCGAATACTTCAAGGAAAAATACCTCATTGATCACTCTTAAATCCTTGAGGCTATGTGTAAAATTTTGGAGAGTGTCCTTGAACATTAGTGTAGAATGGAGTAGATGTTTTACAATCATACAGTTATGTAGCGAAGTTTCTATGAAAGTCACATTTGTAACTGTTGGATGTGTTTTTCTTATTTCTATTACTATTTCCACCATCAATTTGAGACGATTGATAGTAAATAAGAAGTAAGATCTCATTTGTAAACTAACCAATTCTATTTAAAAGTTCTATTTATAAAAACTCTCTTTCCTGAGATTTTACGTGTGTGCATTCTCTCTTTAGTCAAACTTTCTTGGCACTTTCTTATACTTTCTTCACACAAAACCATGTGAGAAATTCATTTAACAAAACCACAGGAGCGGTGAGAGTGCTAAGGTCGCACGTTACGTTGTTGAGGATACAAGTCTCTGAAACATGGCAAAAGCCCAAGTAGGCTCGTGATGATTTGCTTCAAGGGCACTTTTACCCAGAGAATGTAATTAATAAAGCTAGTATGAAATTACGAGAATTTAAGCATAAGACGACTATGGACATTTGTATGGACAGTAATACTAAAAACAAATTCAGATCAGATTTTACCTTATCCAAAATGGTTGGCTCAGTGGCATTTGCTAACTCAAGTAAGCGGAAGAGACCAACTGCAAAGAAACGACTGTAGCTGAAACTTCCCTTGCTCCCTGCTCTTTCTGCAATGTCCTTCAAAATATCTTCAATTTCCCCCTCTCTGGATGTAAAATCAACTAAAGAATTAGGCGACTGAGCACGGGCCCATTCTTCTACCTTCTGTGCGTCTAACCTGCAACGTAAATATTTGATGTAATATATTACAGTAGCCACTTAAAAACCGGAAGCTTTGTATATGATGTTGGCAACTTAAATCAGAAATTGGGCTATGACTGTCGTACTGGAAAAGCTAATTTCCCATAACACACAGTTATGGCATATAGAGTCGACAATATTCTAAATCAATTGCATTTTAAGTCCGCAGCAAGTTGACGCCTTTTAGTATAAGCCTAGAAAGTTGAAAATCAATCTGGAAAAGAAAATTAGGTTTAAGGGAATGAGAAATTTCTAAAAATCATGGGTTAATATCAACTTTAATATAATCTAGGAGAAAGGGATTGAAAAACTTTCCCACTTAATAACTAATATTTTTCTGTGTCCACAATAGACACACCAAATTCGATCAAAATTAATGATGAACATGTAAAACACCCAACTTGTTAATTAAAGCATTACTTTGATTAAATGTTTTACTTGAAGTTAAAATTTTGAAGCTTAATATACAATCATCTCTACAACATCTTGGTGATCCATCAAGTTTGATCATTTAAGGAAGGCACAAATCATGTTCAAACTTCAAATTATGAAACTTTAGAACTGTTGTAATTACAGTCTCCTTTACATAATATGATGTTCGAGCATTCAAACCCAAGTGAAATTCCTAAAATTCAAAATAAATTTCCAAAAATTTCAACTGAAATCTCCACTAGATTTAATTACTAAAATTTCAAAAACATTCATCTATAGCAATACATATTCACAAGAAACCACCATAACTTGCAATCCATGCAGAGTACCATTAAGATTTTCAAAAACATAGAGCTGTTCTGACTTTGTTTGGCTACTTTTTCCTTTTCTTTCCTTATAACAAAATTACAATACAGAGGAAGAGTGGAGTTTTGTAGGAAAGAAATAAATTATTAAAATAAAATAAACTTGAAGTGATTTCAAAACAATTAACATGAGAAAACCTAAATGCAATATTTTATTCGACACAATCTTTCAAAAAATTATAAAGTTGAACGTAAGTCATTTATTTCTGAATATATAATTATTTTTCTGTCCTCGTAATTAACAAATATCCTACTCCTTTAAGCATAACTTTCCAAATTCAAATGACCTACTATCTGAGAAGATCTGCTTATTTCAAATGTAATTTCATCATTAAGAAAATGGAGAAAACAAATAAGACGTGCCTATATTGAGCAGGGTCCTCATTTAAAGCCTCAATATAAGCTTTGAAAATGGCATCTCGATCCTCATCACTTGGGTAACCCTCCATGAGTTGATCATATACGGTAACAAAACCGAGAGCAAACACAGGATCATACCGATATGACCTCTTGTACCTCATCAAATGCTGTTGTACAATAAGCTCTTGTAATACAGTGTTGTATATACTAGGAATTGGCCTCTTATATGCCTTCAAGAAATTTGCCTTTGTCTGAGATACAGTAGGCACATCTGAAGGCAATGAAAACCAAGAGAGATTCTCAGAAGTAGTATTGCGAGCTAAAGAAAAGAATCAATAAATTTAAATTATAGATGGAAAATTTATTTTCAATAGAACTATGAACAAAGGCACTAATCAGTGAAATAATAAAGTTCAATTTTTTTAAGGAAATAGTCAGTTTGTATTATGATGACCTTACAAAATCCTATTCTTTGATTAACAATGCCATCTTGACCCATTTTTATTGGCACTGGAAGGGATCTGCAAGTAGAGCATTTCAGACATAATAAAATGAGGCAACAGCAGATTCTTATTAATACGTAAGGAGCTCCTGTTGAACTCAACAATCCCCCAAATCATGTAGCAGTATATTCTGAAACACAATACAAGATTCACGACGTCTCAGCTCAACCAGTACAAAACTGACGGAAATGATAGACAAGATCTAGAAATTAAATTAAATTTCCCTTAAAAAAAAAAAGAGGAAGAAACTTAAAAAATGACAAAGATGAACATAGCCAGGAGAAGAATCATGCACGACATGCAAAGCCTTCACACTAATTAAAGGACATGAGATATGGGAAAAGGACAAACAAAATCACCTATAAGAAATAAAGTCAGGAAGATTCCATTCTTTACAAAAACCAAAAGTTTGCTTGTATCGACATTAATTAACAGCAGTAGTTTGCATCAAATAACTTAAGGCCTCATCTGGAATCATATGATTTGAATCTAGGGGTTTCAAAATCCACAATAACAAATCCATTGAACTTGTTTGGATACGATGAATTTCAAATCCTTAGGCTCCCATTTTGAGCTATTTTTAGAGTCATTGTGGAGGATTTCAAATCCATCTTATATGGAGTCATTTGAAATCCTTCTTCCAAATCCTCCCTTCAAATCAAAATCCTTCCATCCAAATGCAAGTTAAGAAATCATCTTCGGAGGAGAAACAACATCCATGACATTCCTCATTCCTGCATATCCTGTCATTTCTTTCTTGCTAAATGTGGTAGATTACAACAAAAATCACTTGATGCAACAACCTTTTAACCACATTCTTACAAAGTCATTAGAACTCAGTGTGCAATTAAATCATCATCCTAAAATTAAATCCAAATTCCTACTTTTGACGACTATAAATTGTTATTACCACATACAACTACCTGAATTTTGTTGTATGATATTTGACAAATTCTCCTATTTTTCCACCAAAGGATTACAATGTGGGCACAATTGATAAGTCTTGACTATTCTTTTAAATTAAGTCACAAATAACTTACTTAATCTTCAAAAAGTATTCTAATAATCGAATACAAAGTCATACAATAAGTTAGCCAATCCATTATCCAAGTCCCCCAACAAATTCCAAAAAAAGAAAAGAAAAATATAAACTTGCCTGTCGGAGTTGACATGCAATGGACCACCATACGAGTAGAGCTGGAAGCACGAAAACCACACGAATCATACGACACCGTACTTCGGAGCTTAAAAGCATCGAAAGTTGAAGCAGAATAACTGCGAGTTGAGAATTTCCGGTCGGGGGATTGAGCTACTGCGGTGAAAGAAACTGAAGTGACGGCTGCCATTACTTCAAATGGGATATTGATTCAGTTTTTCTTCTAGAAAAAACAAAAATTGAGTTCAGAATAGAAAATGGTTTTCCATTTGTAGTGGGGATGGGGAAGAAAGGGAAACTAGAATATGAGAGGAGTGGATTTAACCGCTTATCCGTCACTGGTCTTTTTGGGATTTTTTTTGTTCACGATTTTGAGTTGTAGATGAAGCCAACAAGGTTTTAAGTTTTAACATGTCGTTTTCTCTTTTTTTTTTATTTTAATTATTTTGTGATGCTGACCTGTCGGCTGTCCTTGTGCGAGCCTGTATCTTTTTATTTGGTTTTAAAATGGTTGACCTTTTCTATTCCAATTTGAAGTGTATTTTTGGTTTTTATTTTTTTCTTCATGCTGAGGATCCATGTTCCACACATGATTAATTTTTGGGAAAGTCTCACACATCGAAACTCAAAGTCCTCAATATTAATCACTGTTTTCAACCTCACACACCGCCACTGAAGCCTTTAATACTAAGGGAGTGTTTGCAAACACTAAAAATAAGTGTTTTTAGTTTTTCTTAAAAAAAGATTTTTAGTGTTTGCAGATATACCAATTTCTCGCTTCTAATTTACTTTATTTAATCGAGAATCTAAAGCGAGGAGAGGGGTGCTTTTTAACGTCTTCTAGTTTAAATTTTACAAATAAATAAGTTTTTACTACTTTTTCACCAAACACTCTCAACTTCTCATTCTCAACTTTTAATTCTATTTTTAAACACTACCAACTTCGATTCTCAACTACTACTTTACTCGCTATAATAAATCACTTATTCTAAAAGCGAGAAGTTTTTGCAAACACTCCCTAATTGTTCTACCATCATGCCCTGCATCGAACCATTTATCTCTTCAAAGAGAAGCCAAGAGTTATCTCATCTTGACCAATTGGTCAATGATCATTGGATAATTTGAATTTTATTTTTGATATAATATGAACTTATGAAATAAATATGTTCTATTATTATCCAAAGAATTTATATCAAGAAGTCATATTTTTAAACAAGTAAAATTTAAGTGAAATTAAAATGTAAAACTAACAATTGAAAGCATATATTGGTAGGGCTACAAATGAACAAGCCACTTGTGAGCAAATTCATACCGACTTGATGCTCGTTTGAACTCATTTAATGAGGTTCGTTACCATTAATAAACTAAACTCAAGATTAACGATATTTTTTCGTTAGCTCAATAATGGCGGATCCATGATTTTGAAAATGGGGATACAATAAATAATAATAAAAATACACATAATATTATTTAATATATAAAGTTGTACAACCCAAAAAAATATGCAAAATGTAGAAAATACCATCAAATTTCAAGAAATGACGTTCATATGAGTTATGTTGCTCAAGAGTTTCATGTCGAATGAAAATTGTTTGGGCTAAAAATGAATTAGTACCAAGAGAGCAAAGTTGCGCCAACATAAGAGTCGATGTTGAGAAATATTATTTTACTTTTCAATGATTAGAGTATAATTTTATGTAAAAATGAGGTGCAAATTTACTATTTATTATTTTTTACTAAAAATTGTTTTTGGATTTTTCCAAATTTGGGGTACAACAAGTACCATTTCGCATCCACCAGTGTTTGAATAAATTATAACTTTTAGTAGATATATTATGCATTTTAGAAATATAATTTTATATTGGTGATAAATTGAAAAATAAGTTTATAATTAATATTTACTAAGCTCGTTTAGGTTCCGTTAAACTCGAAAAAACTTGTGAACCCATTAATGCATTCGATAAATTAAGTTCGAACGCGTCTTGATAATAAACAAATTAAGCTCAAATTCTCAAAAGCTCGATTTGGTTCGGTTTAATTCGGACCCCATTGAAATTTCTCAATTCTTATATCATGTTGTGTTCAATCAAGTCAAATGGGTGGAAAAGGGTTTTGAGAAAAGGCTCGAGAGTTTTTAGAAAAGATGCTCTCTTCTCTCCTCCCAAATCTCCATGGTCGACGATTCGATCTTCTTCACGGAGCTCGATTTTCTCTTTTTCCTAAAATTATGAAATCTCATTGTGTCTTCCAGGTTCTCTGCGTCCATGCATAGGGATTTTACATCTCCTTCAATGACCCGTTGTGTCGGTGAGCACTCTCAACCCAGGGTTGCGTCAATCCTCCACACGCACGCATTCTCGTGTACGTCCTCAAGGAGAACACATTTTGAGAATTCTTCATCATCCATCCATGGCTAGTTCTTCTATCCCTACTCCTAGGGTTTTACCAAATCCTAATTTTGCTACTCACAAGAATGGTGCAAGATTTGAACAAGAAGAACATAAAACGATTTCTTTTACTACCTCTCTTGATCAAGAATGGTGCAAGAATTGATCAAAAAAATCAAGATCCATTACATTTCACATGGTTTCCTCAAGTTTTTGATCATCCTGTTGATCACGCTTCCAAGTTTCTCAAGAACCATCCAAGAACGGATCAAGATTTCAAGAAACGACCGTAAAGAAATCTTTTGCAAAAATGGTGTGCTCCGGAGAGGATACAACTCAAGAGAAATGAGATTTTTATTTCGTAACGATGGATGAAGGGATTTATTATCAACGTATATCAAAGTTATGGGATTCATTAATCGGATGACTCCTACTTCCAAAAGAGGCAAAGTCGTCCACGTTAGAGGCGCTCAAATCAAAATTGCATACCGATTGGAGAATTTAACATGCTTGTCGATTGGTACCACTAGGTAAGTGTTATTTTAGTTTACAATTTAATGATACAGCCGTAATCGTCCTTTCATTAAAGCTTCATGGAATTTAAATCCGGACATAATTTGCATCACTAATTGGATCCCCAATTTCAATCCTTATAAAATTAATACTTCTTCGACACAAGTTTGGGTTCGGATTTATGAACTAAGTATCGAGTATTGGCATCCCTCTTTGATTATGAAGATTGCAAGTGCGATAAGTACTCCGATCCAAATTAATGGTCATTCGTTATCCGGGGAGGTGGGACATTCTGTTCGAGTGTTAGTTGAACTTGATTTAAATAAATATCTTCAGGAATTTATTATGGTTGAAAAGGTAGGACGATGCTCTTTTGTTTCGATCAGTTATGAGAATTTACTGGATTTTTGTGTTAATTGTCGGATTATTGAGCATCGTATTACTAATTGTCGCCATCAAGATGCGACAAAAAAAGTTAACATTGTTCAAACTGATATGAGCCCAATTCGTGGAATATCGGCTGTTAGGATGGGGAATCGTGGTAGGATTCCGACTAACAAGGATAAAGAAGTACTTTCGGAAACTTGGGTTAAAGTTAAGCCCCGAAAACCCGTTCTACAAAGAGGAGTATTGATTGGTATGTGTTTTGCATGTATTTTGGGCTTAATTGTAGTTAGAATTAATTGTTATGAAATGCACTACTCGAGTGAAAAGGGCTTTATTTACGTAAAGTGGAAAAGATATTACCCTTTGCTCGTTTTGTAGGAATTTAATGATATTTGTAGCATTTTGGCGACAATTCGGAGCATTGCGATAAAGGACCGCCAATACTAGAAGTAACGTACGATGTTTGAAGTTGAATCGAGAAGAAGTTAGATGAACCGGGGCGAGAAATGGAAAGAAACAAACACATTTAAGCTCCGGCAAGTGCGCACGGGCGGGCGTGCGTCCATACAAGACGACCATGCGCCATCCGATCAAGACTCGGCCACGGCACCCAGACGGGCTAGTTGTGCGTTGAGCGCATGGCCCATGCGTCCCTTCAAAGACAGAATTTCCCTACGGTACCTCTCGCATGGATCAAGGCGTGCACTAGGCACATGGCCCATGCGTCGTGCATCTTGAAAACAGGGGTTTGTGATTCGAAGTAGGTTTTGACCCAAACGGAGTATAAATAGAGACGAGGCGGCCCTGAACGAGGACACACTGATTTTTACCCTAGAACACAGAGAAAAGAGCAACCTTCTACCGAAGGATTGGAGAGATTGATCGAGGTCACAACCGCGCACTTGAGGATTGAAGATAGATCGAGAGATCATCGACATCCCTGAGTTTTCTCATTCCATCGTATATTATTTACTTTCGATTAGTTAGATATGAACTTGAATAATTTGTCTATGAATTATTTCTTTTCCATGTTTGGCTAAACATCTTGTGATTCTCGGGTTTGGGATTAGGTTAATGGATACTTTTATTGGATGATTAATTGCAATTGAAGTTATTATTTTCCAACCATATTCGAGTACTTTGTTTTATTTATGGTTTTATCATAAGGCCTTTGGTTTAACTTGCTTTGATGTATTGATTCATAATTCGAGAGATAAGTTTCAATACTAGATCCGTGAGTATTTGACATGAATATTTGCAAGATTGAGAAGTCTGTGAATATTTGTGAGGATATTTGATCTTTTGTGGTTTTGAGAGTTAGATATTTCATGTTGAGTAGAGATTCTAGCATAGATAATCCAATCAACATTTTTACATTTATCTCGAGAGAGAGGGTAAAATAATTTTCGTGATTGTCTTATAGGGAAGAATAATAATAACTTTGCTTGTGATTAATCGATAACAAAAGGGATATTAATCAAACCATAACCCTGGAATCCATTCATCTCCTTGATCTTTCAATCAGCTTTTACTTTGTCTCTTTAGGATAAATTCTTGTCTTGTTTTTACATAACCAATCACCCAATTTCGATCGTATAGATAAAAATAAGACTATTATAATCTCAATACTTAGTACAATCATTTATTAGTCATCAGAGATTCGACCTTGCTAACCTTATTCTATAAACTACACCGTACACTTGCGGTGAAGCTAAAAATAAGGCGAACAAGTTTTGGCGTCGTTAGGATTAATTAAATTTTTAGTACTAATATTGCGATAAATAGAATTATTTTTAATTTAGATATTTTTATTTTTTTTTATTTGTTGTTTAATTTTACTCCTCTTTGTGTTTGACTTGTTTTCTTTAGTTGGTTCAAGTAGTGCGTGAACACTCGCTCAAGTAAGAAGAATTAGCACCATTCATACCGAGGTTGAGGCTTTTGCTAGGCGAATTAGTGTGGCTACTAAACGGGCGGAAAGACAACAAATTCAAGTTATGGAGGGCGTGGAAGATAACAACAGAGGCAATAACGAGTCGACAATGGAGGTAACAATAAATAACAGTGGTCGTTAATGAGTTACGATGCAGGACATTAGCGGTCCCAAGAGCAAGCTATTCACGATAACTTTCGCCCCGCAGACAAATCGCAACTATGGTGTAATTGCCAGTGTCCCAATTAATGCGAATAATTTTGGTGAAGCCAAGATCGATCTCGATGGTGCAACATAATCCGTTTGGGAAATTTATAGTCCGAGGATCTCAATTCTCATTTTGCGAACTTCATGGCAACACAATCAAGATGAATGAGGGATGATGATGCTATATGTTTGCGCTTATTCCTTTCTCTTTAAGGGGTAGGCTAGAAATTGGCTAGGCACACTAAATCATGGGAGTGTGAATACTTGGGACGAGTGAGTTAGAAATTCTTGTTTAAATACTTCCCACCAAGTAAGACACTACACTCAAAAGTGAGATCACGCAGATTCAGAAATTTAATTCGAGCCATTGTATGAGGCCGGGAGAGATTCCGGGATTTATTGAGGAGGTGCTCACAACACGAATTTCCGGAGGATCGCACTTTGCTTCTTTTATAATGGGTTGATGGGACAGACTAGGTCGTTTGTGGATGTTGCAGCAGGAGGCGCTTATCTTGGCTAAATTTCCACAAGATGCATTCAACTTGTTGGAAGAGATGACGATGAATAGCTATCGTGGCCCTCCAAGAGGACTAATGTGAAAAGGTAGCCAAGTCACCGATTCGGACCCAATTAAGGCATTTCAAAAACTCGGTGTGCGTTGACAAATTAGTTGGTGTATTGACGAAGGGGTGATGGAAACACGGGTGCAAGTAATGGGGGAGTTCTCTAGATCCCATGGAGGAAGCAAATTATGTCAATAATCGGAATTTCATCAATTACCGAGAACAATCGGACTCTACTCATTACCACCCGGGTTTGAGGAATCATGAAAACTTCTCCTACACAAATACAAAGAATGTGATGCAACCACCACCGGGTTTAATGTGACAAATGGTGTCATTAATGCCGAGGCTAAGCCATCTTTGGAGGACATCTTTACCTCGTTTATGAATGAGATGAGGAACCAATTCAATAAGGATGAGGCGAAGTGGATAAAATCTAAAATCATGTCACGCAATTTACCAACACTATGGGGTCCCAAATGAAAAATCTTGAAACCCAAATTGGCCAATTAGCTATGATTGTTGGTGGGCGAAGATCGAAAGGCTAATTTCCGAGCAACACTGAGGTTAATCCAAAGGAGTAGTGTAAAGACATTCGCCCGAGGAGTGGAATGGAATACGAGGGGCCAAAAATACCGAAAATATTGAACAGACGCAGGAGAGCACGCGGCTCGTGCGCCACCGACGGCTGTGTCGTGCGTCCCTGCGGACAACGGCCGTTGTTGCGGAGAGACGCGAAATCGAAGCAAATGGCAATATTGAGGCCGATGAAGGAATTGAGGACCATATTCTTTGAACAAAAAGGGGCCGAGAAGCTTAAATCTTCCTCTAATCGATTTTTCTAAACTTATTACTCCCCTCCTTTTCCCCAACGATTTCAAAAGAAAAGGTTAGATTCAAAATTTGCAAAATTCTTGGATATATTTAAGAAACGCATATTAACATACCTTTTGTAGATGCATTGGAGCGGATGCCCAATTACGCTAAATTCTTAAAGGATGTTATGTCAAAGAAGAGAAAGATGATGGTTTCAAGACAGTCAATCTGATCAAGAGTGCAATGCAATAATCTAGAGGAAACTACCACAGAATCGAAAGATCCGGGGAGTTTCACTATCCCTGTGTGCTATTGGTGATGTTTTCTTTAATAAAACACTTTGTGATTTAGGAGCAAGTATTAACTTAATGCCCTTGTCCATTTTTAGGCAACTTGGATTGGGAGAGGTTAAGTCGTCTACGATCACCATACAACTCGCAGATCGATCACTCACTTATCCGAAGGGAATCATCGAGGATGTGCTTGTCAAAGTCGATAAATTCATATTCGCTATGGATTTTTGGTGTTGGATATGGAGGAGGACAGAGACGTCTCTTTGATACTTGGGCATCCATTCCTGGTTACCGAGAAGGCCTTGATAGATGTGCAAAGGAAAACTCACATTACGAGTTAATGATGAACATGTTTTATTTTCTATCTATAATGCACTTCAATTTCATAATGGTGTTGAGAATCGTAGTTTCATAGACGTAGTTGAGTCTTGCATTGATGAATACGTAGATCATACGTTGTCTAAGGATGATTTAGAGTTTGGTTTGACACATTCGTGTTTGACGTCAAATATGATGCTTGATTTCGATAATCAAGACTTGTATGACTCTGTTTGTGCTTTAGATAATATGTAGGAGCTACCGAGAAGCGCGAGAGGCACACACACGAAGAAAAACGCGGGAGTTAGTTATGTAGGGCGCACGATGCGTGCTTCGGAGCATGCCCTGGTCGTGCACATGGCCAAAGCAATAGACAAATAACCGAAGACCGCGACGACCCGTGCGCCGAGCACGGGCGGGTTGTCGCATAGCCAAGTGAAGGATGAAACACTTGAAGATCGCACGGCCCGTGCATCCGAGCACGGGAAGGTCGTGCGTGAGGCCGAAGAGAAGGACACAACTACTAAAGAACGCACGGCCCGTGCACGAGCACGCGACAGGCAGGCCGTGCGTGAACCTCAAGAGCCTGTTTTGAACCCGAACTCAAGCCATTGCCAGGCATCTCAAATACGCATTCTTTGGAGAAAATAACACGAATCGATAATCGTATCATCCCTTTTAACTTGACTCAACTTGATAAATTGCTTAGGGTGTTGAGAAAACATAAGTTTGCGATAGGTTGGTCAATTTCGATTTAAAAGGCATAAGTCCATTGATTGTAATACATAAAATTAGAATGGAAGATGTCTATAAACCTTGATGCGAGCGTAATCAAAGAAGATTAAACCCTATGATGTAAGAGGTCGTTAGAAAAGAGGTTTTAAAATGGTTAGATCTTTGGAATTGTGCATGCTATTTCCGATAGTTCTTGGGTGAGTCGGTACAAGTGGTACCAAAGAAAGGAGGGATGATGTAGTTAGAAATGAGAATGAAGAGCTTATTGCAACTAGGATAGTTCTTGGGGTGGCGTATATGCATTGATTATAGAAAGTTGAATGATGCCACTCGTAAAGATCACTTTCCCCTCCCCTTTATTGATATGATGTTAGATCGCTTAGTGAGATTTGATTACTATGTTTCTTCGATGGTTATTCGGGTACAACCAGATCATGATTGCACGGAACACCAAGAGAAGACGATATTTACATGTCCTTATGGTACATTTGCATTTTCGAGAATGCCATTCGACTATGTAATGCATCCGCGACTTTTCAATGATGTATGATGGCTATATTCCATGATTTTATTGAGAAAATAATGGAGGTTTTCATGGATGATATTTCGTGTTTGGAGATTCTTTTGATCATTGTCTTGACAATCTTTCTCTAGTTTTACGAGATACGAGGATCGACCTTGTTTTGAATTGGGAGAAGTGCCATTTTATGGTACGAGATGGCATTTTTTTGGCCTTTGGGTTTTCCGCAAGTTTAGAAGTGGACAGAGCGAAGATTGTAGCAATTGAAAAGCTCCTACCTCCAACAAATGAGAAGGCCATCGAAGCTTCTTGGGGCACGCCGAATTCTATAGAAGGTTCATTCATGACTTTTCTAAAAATCACTAAACCTTTGAGTCGGTTATTAGAAAAAGATACTACTTTCAATTTTTTCGATGATTGTTTGCGAGGCATTTGAGATTCGAAGAAGGCTTTGGTGACAACACCAATTCTTGTAGTTCCGGATTGGAGCCAACCCTTTGGTGATGTGCGATGCTAGTGACTTTGCGATTGGGGCTGTTTTGGGTGGAAAAGGGATAAGTTGTTGAGCCATTTACTATGCGAAAGCGAGAACATTAGCGATGCCAAAGAAACTATACCACCACCGGAAGGAAATGGCAATTATTTTTGCGTTCGATAAGTTCCAATCTTACTTGATTGGAACCAAGACGATAGTCTACACAGACCACGCGACAATCAAATATCTATTCGACGAAGGATGCCAAACCGAGACTGATTTGGTGGATCCTTTTGTTGCGGGAGTTTGATGTGGAAATCCGAGATAGGAAGGGTTGTGAGAATGTGGTAGCAGACCACTTTTCTAGGTTGGAGTACAAGAAGGATGAGAAAGAGGGCACATATATAATCAAGGAGGAGTTCCCCAATGAGCAACTCTTAATGTTAGAGGCTAAATTCCCATGGTATGCGATTTTGTGAATTATTTGGTAGCGGGAGTCATGCCTCCAGATTATCTTCCTATCAAAAGAAGAAGTTCCTCCATGATGTCAAGTTTTACATGTGGGACGACCCCTTGCTCTTTAAGAGGTGCGCATACACAATCATCAGAAGATGTATGCCTCAAGAAGAGTGGGAGAGGAGTTCTACAACAAACGATGCCATTCTTCACCTTCCGGGGACACTTTGGTCCAACACGCATCTGCAAAGAAAGGTATTGCAGAGTGGGTTATCTTTGGCCCACTTTGTCTAATGATTGCTATTTATATGTGCGAAGTGTGATAGATGCCATCGGATGGGGAACATTTCGAGATGACATGAGATGCCTATGACCAATGTGATGGAAGTCGAGCTCTTTGATGTGTGGGGATTGACTTTATGGGTCCCTTTCCATCTTCTTTTTGGGTTATCGTACATTCTACTTGCGGTGGAGCACGATCTCGATGGTTTTAGCGATTCCAAAGACAAACTAATGATGCGCGGGTAGTGATGCAGTTCTTAAAGAAAAATATATTCACTCGGTTTGGAACCCCAAGAGCTTTGATTAACGATGGGGGTCACACTTTGTGAATAAATTGATGAGCACTCTACTTGCAAAATACAGGGTTAAGCACAAGGTGGCATTAGCATATCATCCGCAAGCAAACGGGCAAGCAGAGGTAGCCAATCGCGAGATTAAGCAAATCTTAGAAAAGACAGTGAATATAAATCACAAGGATTGGGCTATGAATTTAGATGATGCATTATGGGCATATCAAACTGCATACAAGACACCATTGGGCACATCGCCTTATCAGTTGGTATTTGGGAAATCGTGTCACTTGCCCTTGGAATTAGAGCACTGGCGTTTTGGGCTGTGAAGAAGTTAAAATTTGACTTCAAAGCAGTGGGTGAAAAGAGGCTTTTGCACTTAAATGAGATGGAGGAGTTCTGGATGAAACCTACGAGAAATTTCCGATTTACAAGGTGCGCCCCCAAGAGATGGCATGATCGAATGATAAAGAAAAGAGAGTTTTTACCGGGTGAACAAGTTCTTTTTTTAACTCGCATCTTAAACTTTTTCTCAAAAAACTCAAGTCTCGGTGGTGGGGCCGTTTGTTATTAAGAAAATGTTAAATCCTCCAAGAATAGTGGAATTGTTGACCCAGGATGGGGAGACGTTTATGGTGAATGGCCGGAGGATCAAGCACTACCTTCATAGAGACCAAAAGGAAGACGTGACACGCCTCACTTTGCTAGAACCGTGATCGAGTATACATGTGTCAAGCTATAGCGTTAAATTTAGCGCTTGTTGGGAGGCAACCCAACAGATTTGTTGTTTTATTTTTTCCCATGTTTTTTCCCTTTGATGAGTTAGGATTTTTATTGATTTCCTTATAAAAAATGGAAAATTTCAAGTTTGGTACGTCATCTCGCACGGGTAGGGCGTGTGCCATGCGCACGGCCCGTGCGTGCTTCAGGAATAAGGAGTGAGCTCACGACACCCCACACGAGTAGGGCGTGCGCCATGCACACAACCCGTGTGTGCCTCAGGGTTTTGGACTGAGCCTTCGGCACCCCGCATGGGCTGCCCGTGCGCAGGGCGCATGGCCCATGCGTCTGTCGACAGAGGCAGCAAAAGGGCGTAGCAGGTTAAAATTTTTTCATTCTAAACACTTTCTTACGCCCTAAACACACAAGAGCTCTTCTCCCTGTCAATGTTTTTGACGATTTCACTAAGGTTTTCAATGCAAATTCATCATCCACACTACTCACACATAAATTCAAGTCTCAAACTTGCTTTGGAGTGAGATTTTGGTTGAAAGGAGCACCTACCAATTTTGCCTCTTTCCTAGTTTCCGAGAATTAGGTAAGAATTTCAAGTTTTTGTTCAAATTTCTTGTAGATTATGGATCGAGTTATATGTGGTGCATGCTTTCATAAATTTGCTATGTTTTACTTGAATTATTCTATGGGGCATTTTATCGAACACCTTGTGGGCTTAATGAATTGAGATATATGGGGTTGATATAATGATGAATCGTGCATGAGCTTGATTATTTAGGGTGTTAGTGACTATGATTCTCCGGAATTACATTGTTATTTAGGTTCAAGAGCTTAATTGTGATTAAATTGTAGGAAGAGACATTATGCCCGATTTGATTTATTTGTATTGAATTCATCGTGTTCTTGTTATACTTGTCATGTTCGGAATCTCAAATTTGTTTTTCTAGGTACATACTTGAACTAATGGCTGACCGAAGGAACCAACAAGCGGGGTTAGACTCCGAGGAGAGGCAGCCGGCCACACAGCAGAGCCACACCGAGATAGCCCCGGTGCTTATGAGCTTCTTTTGATCGAGGATGATGATCGGAGCGATGGAGTAGGTTGGTCACCCGCTCATTTACACCATCGAGATATGTCGACGATGAGTGTACCCAAGCCCTTGGGATACATTATGACGTTTGGCAACTATTTGAACGGGTTGTGTGGACGCGTTCATGCAAGGAAGCGATGGCCGACGTATAAAGCTAGCGCCGAGTTCCTCAAGACACTTGTAATATACCAAAGGACAGGGGAACTACGAGCCCATTGAGGTCCGCTGCCAGCAACGAGCTAAGGCGCATATCCATCGCCCAACTCAATGAAATTTTTGGGGTACCTATCGACGCCCTTACAGCCAAAGAATAAGACTATAGCCTTGATATGAATTCTGGCGAGTTGTTGGTTCGGCACGGAGACCGGCCCGATGCTCTATGAGGCGCGCTCATCTAAGGCCTCATCACTCCGGAACCCCATTTTCCTCTATATCCAAAAGGTCACCGCTCACTCCGTCTTCGCTTGGCACAATAATGGGGGCATGCAAGTTCGTGGAGCTATACTTCTCGTGGTGTATGCTAACCCGCACCCCTTCAACACGACAACCCACTTTGTAGAACACACCAACTATTTGACCAAGCGATGCAGTACGATATTGATTGGGGAATGATAACCCCATTCGCTCCGCATTTTCGTGTCGATATGAGCGGCTTGGAGCCTATTGAGGGCAATCGGAGGATTAATATGAATGCCCTACACCAAATGAAGATCATAATAGAAGAAGAGAACACGACTCTCTTTCAACAAAGGACCGAACGCTTCCCATTTCCTAACCCGCAACTCACATCCGTGGTTGAGAATGAGACTAATTGGCCGATGAACTCGAGGCGCATACCGCAGTCATGGAAGCCATGCTTGCGTGAGGAAAAGGAGGAAGGTAAGCGGGTTGCCCGATGAGGATGAGTTGGTAATTGAGGTGATGGAGTATGACCGCAAGAGAGAGGTTTTGAGCAAGGTTTCCAACAGGGGGTTTTGAGCAAGGGTTCCAACAAGGGATGCCCGACAGACCGGAAAGCTCTCACCAAGGTGAGGAGCGTGGGGGACCAGCTTACCAGGATGGACTATTTGCTCTTGAGGAGAGCATGACATAACACCAGGATGAGTTTCGTACCTTCAGGACGGAACAAAAGCAAAGGTACCAGGCACATGAGCAGCGGGAATTGGAGATGTTGCAGATAATGCATCAGGTACAAATGTGGCACATCTCCCAGGGTCACTTTCCGCCGCCACCCCACAGTGAGTCAAGTTCATTCCACACTTTTCTTTGAAATTCTATCTTCTCTTCTATGCGCTATAATTTCATTCAAGTTTGGGGAGAGGTAATTATTTTGATTGAAGGGTATGACAATATTTGCATTCATATAGTTGCATTTAGAGCATATAGGTTGCATTGCATTAGATGCTTGTTTTTTATTTAGCACGTTTATTGTTTTCTTAGGTTTTTAGGGAGTGAGTTGGCCGTTATTGTGTGCTTGTTGTGATCTTGGGAGCATTCGTTGAACATTTGTGTTGTTTTGAATGGGTGTTGAGCGTGAGTTCCGGGTTGAGAGTAGATGATATGGAGCATGTGAATATTGAAATCATGGTTGATATGCTTTGAATTACGCAATTACAAAGCTGTGAGCTTTTGAGCCTTTTTATCGCTTTCATTATATACTGATCTTGTTTGTCGATTGAGTGTGTCATTCATGTTGATATGAATTCTAGAACTTGCTGGTATCTCTGTTGAAGTCACATGTTGTATGCAATTTATGAAAATGATTTTAGGCCATTTTTGTTAAGCCTTTCAAGTCTTTTGCCTACCTAATGACATTTAATTTCCCTAGTTGGCCAATTTGAACCTATTGCCCGATTTTTTGATAGCCACATTTCAAGCCTTAACTTGATATATATGTTACCCTAAACTTGAGCGTATAACATTGAGTAAAGGGATTTGAATAAGGTTGAATAAAAAGATATCGAGAGTTTAGATAATTGTGTGCATGTTGGATGTTGGGAATAAAAGAAGAAAAGGAGGAAAAAGGAGGATATATACTCACAAAAGAGTCAAAAAAAAATCGATCGCATAAGTGAGTTGGCCATAAATGAACTTATAGGTGAGAATTATGATGTAAGGCGAAAGAAAGTGGATTGTATGAAAAAAGGTGAGAAGAGATCCGTGATAAGAATAAGAGGTGATTGGGGTGCATGTTTGACTTGAATGAGAATATTTGATTGAGAAAAAGATGTGCTTACTATCTATAAGCTTTCGAGTTTGAGTCACTTTCTCCGATTTTTCTACCTTAACCAAAGAGCCTTCATTACAACCAAAAGAAAAGTCCTTTCGATTTATGAATTGCACACAATCGAGTGGCGGATATGTGAGACGATTTGCAAGCCTATGGTAATTATTCAACATTGATATGATTTGAGCGAATACATGTCCCTTATTATTCTAGAGAGGAGAGTATACACTTAATCCATGAAAGGCGTGATTCAAGTATTTCCAATGGTTTTAATTGACTTGTGCTCTGTGTTAGATATTGAAGCTTGGTTGATTTGTTGCTTAACGTCTATGGATAAATGGCATGAATTGTGATGCGTTGTTTTTTATGTGCCTTTCATTACTCCCATTTGTGTTTTGTCTTGTTTATAAAGCGTTGACCGGATCATCAATAGTTTAAGTTTGGGGTTTGATTGGTATGTGTTTTACATGTATTTTGGGCTTAATTATAGTTAGAATTAGTTGTTATGCATGCATTACTCGAGTGAAAAGAGCTTTATTTCGTAAAGTGGAAAAGGTATTACACTTTGCTCGTTTTGTAGGAATTTATTGATATTTGTAGCATTTTGGTAATAATTCTGAGCAATGCGGTAAAGGACCACCAATATGGAAGTAAGGTACGATGTTTGGAGTTGAATCGAGAAGAAGTCGACGAACCAGGCAAGAAACGGAAAGAAACAAACAAACACATATAAGCTCAGCCCAGTGCGCACGGGCGGGCGGGCGTGCGCCCATAGACGACCCGTGCGGCATCCGATCAAGACTCGCCTATGGCACCGCGCACGGGCTGGTCATGCGTTGAGCGCACGACCGTGCGTCCATTCAAGACATGAATTTCCCTATGGTACCCCGCACGGGTCCGGGCGTGCGCAAGGCGCACAACCCATGCGTCTGCAAGGGAAAATAGGGTTTGTGATTCACAAAGAGGTTTTGACACAAACGGTGTATAAATAGAGACAAGGCGGCCCGAACGAGGACACACCGATTTTTGCCCTAGAACACAGAGAAAAGAGCAACTTTCTACCGAAGGATTGAAGAGATTGATCGAGGTCACAACGCGCTTGAAGATTGAAGATAGATCGAGAGATCATCGACATCCTCGAAGTTTTCTCATTCCATCATATCATTTACTTTCGATTAGTGATATGAACTTGAATGATTTGTCTATCAATTATTTCTTTTCCATGTCTTGCTAAACATCTTGTGATTCCGAGTTTGGGATTAGGTTAATGGATACTTTTATTGGATGATTAATTGCAATTGAAGTTATTGTTTTCCAATCCTATTCGAGTACTTTGTTTTATTTCTCGGTTTTATCAAAAGGCCTTTGGTTTAACTTGCTTTGATGTATTGATTCATAATTCGAGAGATGAGTTTCAATACTAGATCTGAGTACTTGACATGAATATTTGCAAGATTGAGAAGTCTGTGAATATTTGTGAGGATATTTGATCTTTTGTGCTTTTGGGAGTTGGATATTTCATGTTGAGTAGAGATGCTAGCATAGATAATCCAATCAACATTTTTACATTCATCTCGAGAGAGAGGGTTAAATACTTTTCGTGATTGTCTTATAGGGAAGAATAATAATAACTTTGCTTCGATTAATATGATAACAAAAGGGGATATTAATCAAACCATAACCCTGGAATCCATTCATCTCCTTGATCTTTCAATCAACTCTTACTTTATCGGGATAAATTATTGTCTTGTTTTTACAAAACCAATCACCCAATTTTAATCGTCTAGATAAAAATAAGACTATTATAATCTCAATACTTAGTACAAAATTTATTAGTCATCTTTGTGGATTCAACCTTGCTAACCCTATTCTATAAACTACACCGTACACTTGCGGTGAAGCTAAAAATAAGGCGAACAAGTATTACCTAAGAAGGGTGGACCATCCACTTTGGGTATTCAAACATGAAATTATTTTAACGTCTTGGGTAATACATCGAGGATTTTCATGGAGGGAATGAGCCCACACACATCCATGCAGATGTGGGCCTCAAAGGTTCGAATGTGAATCGTGATAGGACTATGGTTCTTTATCAACCACCGGAACGAAGTTCAATTATTGTTCATGAGGACACGATGATTGCACCAAATTTAGATGAAAAGAGTCAAGCGGATATCCATAGTGTCATGGAAGTTGTATCTAAAAAGTCGTCCACTTAATGATGATGTCCTTAGCTCTAACGATCCACGAGAGAGTTTCAAACAATGGATGCGAGAGCACGAAGCGTTGGTCTAAAAAGTCGCCCACTTAATTTACACATTTTTTATTTCATTTTTCTTTTGTAAATTCTATCTCTACAATGTTTGATTTGTTTCTTTGAGTTGGAATAGGTAGTGCATGAACACCCACTCGGATGGAGGAGGCTAATTATTTCAATAATCGGAATTTCTACGATTATTGGAATAATCCTACTCCTACGCACTATTATTCAGATTGGAGGAATTACGAAGATTTTTCATATGCTCACACGGAGAATGTGATTCCAACACCATCAAGCTCCAATGTATTGAATGGGTTTACAAATGCAGAGGCAAAACCATCTTTAGAAGAAGCCCTCACATCGTTAAGGATTCAAACAAGTTTGTTCAGGAGCGAGTCGAGGGACCGCTTTACTCGCTATGAATCAAATAAGCCATCTTTAGAGGAAGCCCTCACCTCATTCATAAATCAATCCAATGCATTCATGAGTGAAACTAGGAGCTGCTTCGCAAGGCAAGACGCAAGGATGGATAAAATAGAGCTACAAATGACACAGATGGCCAGTTCGATAAAAAATCTCGAAACCCAAGTGGGCCAATTAGTTACAATTGTTGGTGGGCAACAACAAAAGAGCCAATTTTCAAGCACCACTGAAGCCAACTCAAAGGAACAATGTAGTGCCATTCATCAAAAGAGTGGTACTGAATACGAGGAGCCGAAGATCCTGCAAAAGCAAGAAAGTTCGGAACCAAACACGGACTGTATGTCTATGCACTTTCAGCCCGTGTGTGGTGTCGAAAAGGAGCAGAAACAGGACGAGGAACACATGAACAGTGCGTGGATGCCCGGTCAGTGCGTGCGTGATATCATAAGAAAGCTATTCCACAACGAAACGAACACTGGTGGTACATACACGCACGGACAACATGAGCATAATTCAAATCAAAGTGTTCCAACATCGGACTTCAATACTTGCTTGAAATCCCAATTATGCATTACTAGATGCAAACAATGGAAAACGGTTCTTGACCACGATCCAAAGCAGCTAATATACGCATTCAAAGGTGGTACGAATTGAAATTAATAAGCGTCAAGCTAATGACGTTAAATATAGCGCTTGTGGGAGGCAACCCAATGGTTTGTGGTGTGATTTTTGTTTTTGTTTGTTTTCTTTTTATAAAACAAAAAATGAGTGTTGCTTACGGCATCACGCACGGGTGACCAGGCGCTAGGCCCACACCCGTGCGTGCCTGGGAGGAGGAATAATGTGGCTTCCGGCATGAAGCACTAGCCGTTCGCAAAGCGCACGACCCGTCGTCCTTCGCTAAGCTAAGACAATATTAAGGTACAAAACTTGAAGTGATGGTTGAAAGAAGAAGTCCTAGCGATAGGAGGAGATGCAAGGAGGGCCATTATCCACCACCACCCGCACAGTGATGAATTGGGTAAATCCACACAGCTTTTTTTATTGAAATTCTATCTTCTCTTACGTGCGATATAATTTCATTTAAGTTTGGGGGACAGAATTATTTTGATATGAAATGTGTGGATAAAAAAAAAATTTGCATTAATTTTGTGTGTTTTCATATAGTTGCATGTAGAGCATTTTAGGTTGCATTTGCATTAGCAACACGTTTGTTGTTTTAGCACATTTTGTTGCTTTCATAGATTTTAGGGAGTGAGTTGATCTCTTGATTCTAACTTGTGCTTGATTTTGAAAAAATTGTATTGTTTGGATTGGGTGTTGAGCATGAGTTGATTGAGCCATGAAGATATAACATTAGCATGTTGATATGGAAAACTTGGTTTGATGCTTTGAATTACATATTTACAAGCCTGTGAGCTTTTGAGCCTTTAATGTTGTCATCATATGCAGTCTTGTTTGTGATTGAGTGTATCATTCATGTTGTGAGAATTCTAGAACTTACTCTGGTATCTTTGTCAAAGTCACATGTTGTATGCGAGTTGTAAAAATGATTAAAGGCCATTTTTTTTGTTAGCCCTTCAAGCCTTTTGCTTACCTAATGATGTTGAAATCCTTAGTTAGCCAATTTGAGCCTATTGCCTAATCTTTTGTGATAGCCAAAATTCAAGCCTTATCATTGATATATATGTTACCCTATACTCGAGCGTATAACATTGAGTAAAGGGAATGAATGAGGGTGAATGGGTGAAATCAAAATTTTAAAGGGTGGTGTTAAAAAAAAATTGGTTGATGGGAACAAAAGGGGAAGAAAATGAGAAGAAAAAATAATGTTGAAAACTCACAAAAGAGACAAAAAAAATCGGCTTTATGAATGAGTTTTCTTTGAATGAACTTGGAGGAAAAGAATTGTAATGTTAGGTGATTGTGTTTTACAAAAGAAAGGGGATGGAGATAAGAAGAGTTGGTGAAAATGAGAGATGATTTAAGTAGCATATTGAGCTTTAATGTAGATGATTTGTATGATCATCGGTCTATACACTTGAGTTTGAGTCACTCTATCTATATTTTTCTACCCTAACCAAAAAGCCTTCATTACAACCAAAGAGAGAAAGTCCTTTTTGATTCACAAATTGCATACATCCTAGTGGCAGAGATATGAGACGATTTGCAAGCCTATGGTAATTCTTCAACATTGAATTGAATTGAGCGTAAACACGTCCCTACATTCATGTGAGATGAGAGTATACACTTGATCTTGAGAGAAGTGATTCAAAGCATTTACCATGATTTATTTGATGTGTGCTTTATGTTAGATATTTGAGGCTTGGTTTGTTCGTTGTTTAACACCTATGATGAACAATATGAATTTTATGGAGTTGTTGTGTGTTCTACTTTTCATTACTCCCGGTTATGTTTTGTCTTATTTTAAAGCGTTAATAACGACCAACGATTTAAGTTTGGGGGTTTGATTGGTGTGAGTTTTGCATGTATTTTAGGGCATATTTATGGCTATAATTGTTTATAAACATTCAATAACGCATATGAAATGATATATATTCACTCTTTGTGGAAAAGATGTTACGCTTTGCTTGTTTTGTAGGAATTTAACGATATTTGGAGTGATTTTGTGACAAATACGAGCATTGCCACCTTGAATCATCAAGAATCGAGCGATTACACCCAATTGGAAGCCAACTATATGGATTCTAGAGTCATAGTGATGAATCGTGTGTCAAAAGAAGCATAGATGATCAAACAACGAGGAGATTTATCTCAAGTAAACGCGTATGGAATTTCCAACACTGGCGGGTTTAGTATTTTGGCCATAACTCTCTACAAAATTGATATTGAGTTGATTCGAGTGGATATGGAAAGATAAGAGAGAGGGCTACAACTCTTATGAATACCCCGCAAGCAAATTCGGACGTTTGGGTGGCGCACGGGCAACTCGTGCGTGGATGCACGACCCGTGCGCACCTGAAGGCACCTAAAGGTTTTGAGCATGCCTACGGCTTCGAGCATGGGTGAACGTGCGTGGACACACAACCCGTCGTGGGTTGCTGATAATCGATTTTCATACGGATTTGAGCACGGGTAGCCCGTGCGTTGCAAAAACTCCAAAATATGACAAAGACATTGACCTGGAAGCTTCTAAGCGGGTATAAATACCACTTTTGGGGGCGCACACCAGGGGAGGAAAGGTCTGGAAAAGACCCAAGAACACAAGAAATAGCTCAACTTCATCAAGGAAGAATCAAGGGAAGAATCGGATCGAATTAGAGCTTAATGATTGAAGATTAATTGATAGATTATCCATTTCCCTAAGTTTTCTCATTCTTTGTGCTTTAATATTTCATTTTAGCTTATCATGAATATGAACAATTTGTCTATGAGTTGTTTATTTGTAATGAGTAGCTAAACTTCTAGTGATTTTTGGGTTTTGGAAGTAGATTAATTGAACTCTTATTGAATGTTTTAACCTTAGTTGAAGTTATTGTCTTGAAGCCTATTTGAGTACTTTGTTCTTATTCTTGTTTTATCACTTGGCCAATGATTTAACTTGTTTTATATATTGATTCATAATTCGAGAGATGAGTTTCAAAGATTAGATCTTGAGTACTTGACATGAATGTTTGCATAATCGAGAGGTTTGTGAATATTTGTGAGGACAATTGATCTTTTGTGCTTTTAGGAGTTGTGTATCTTATGTTGAGTAGAGATGCTAGCATAGATATTTCAATCTACACTTTATATACATCTCGAGAAGGGGATAAAATACCGTTGCGATCGTCTTATAGGAATATTGATAATAACTTTGGCTTTGATTAAATCGGACAATAAGAGGAATATTAATTGAAACCATAACCCGGGAATCCATTTCATTCTCTTGATAATTCCATTATTTTTAGTATCTTGTATTCTTGTGGTTATTTCTTGCCTTTACTTCCACAACAATCATCCAATTTTGATCGTCTAAATAAAAATAAGGCTATTTTAGTTCAATACTTAGCGCACTAATTTATTAGTCTCGTGGATACGACCTTGCTTACCCTATTCTATAAACTATACCGTACACTTGCGGTGAAGCTAAAAATAAGGCGAACAAGTTTTTGGTGCCGTTTAGGGGGACTAATACAATTTTTGGTGCTAATATTACGATAGATAGAATTATTTTAATTTAGACATTTTTTTATTTCATTTTTCTTTTGTAAATTATATCTCTACAATGTTTGATTTGTTTCTTTGAATTGGTATAGGTAGTGCATTTAACACCGATCGGATGGAGGAGGCTAATTATTTCAATAACCGAAATTTCTACGATTATTGGAATAATCCTACTCCTACGCACTATTATTGATTGGAGGAATTACGAAGATTTTTCATATGCTCACACGGAGAATGTGATTCCAACACCATCAAGCTCCAATGTATTGAATGGGTTTACAAATGCGAGGCAAAACCATCTTTATAAGCCCTCACCTCGTTAAGGATTCAAACAAGTTTGTTCGGGAGCGAGTCGAGGGACCGCTTTACTCGCGATAAATCAAATAATCCATCTTTAGAGAAGCCCTCACCACATTCATAAATCAATCCAATGCATTCATGAGTGAAATCGAGAGTTTCGCAAGGCAAGACGAAAGGATGGATAAAATAGAGCTACAAATGACACAGATGGCCACTCAATAAAAATCTCGAAACCCAAGTGGGCCAATTAGTTACAATTGTTGGTGGGCAACAACAAAAGAGCCAATTTTCAAGCACCATCAAGCCAACTCAAAGGAACAATGTAGTGACATTCATCAAAAGAGTGGTATCGAATACGAGGAGAGCTGAATATCCCGCAAAAGCAAGAAAGTTCGAACCAAACATGGATCAGTATGTCTATGCACTTTCAGCCCGTGTGTGGTGTCGAAAAGGAGCGTAAACAGGACGAGAACACATGAACAAAGTGTGTGGATGCCCGGTCGATGCGTGCATGATATCATAAGAAAGCTATTCCACAACGAAACGAACACGGTGGTACATACACGCACGGACAACATGAGCATAATTCAAATCAAAGTGTTCCAACATCAGGACTCCAATACTTGCTTGAAATCCCAATTACGCATTACTAGATGCAAATAATGGAAAAATGGTTCTTGACCACGATCCAAAGCAGCTGATATACGCATTCAAAGGTGGTACGAATCAAAATTAATAGGCGTCAAGCTAATGGCGTTATTTATAGCGCTTGTTGGGAGGCAACCCAACGGTTTGTGGTGTGATTTTTGTTTTTGTTTGTTTTATTTTTATAAAAAAAACTGAGTGTTGCTTTATGGAATCATGCACGGGTGACCCGTGCGCTAGGCCCACGCCCATGCGTGCCGGGAGGGAGGAATAATGTGGGCATGGCATGAAGCACGAGCAGCCCGTTCGCAAGGTGCACGACCCGTCGTCCTTGACTAAGACAATATTAAGGTACAAAACATGAAATGATGGTTGAAAGAAGAAGTCCTAGTGATAGGAGGAGATGCCAAGGAGGGCCATTATCCACCACCACCCGCACAGTGAATCGGGTAAATCCACACATTTTTTTTTATTGAAATTCTATCTTCTCTTACGTGCGATATAATTTCATTTAAGTTTGGGGGGAGTGAATTATTTTGATATGAAATGTGTGGATAAAAAAAAATTTGCATTAATTTTGTGTGTTTTCATATAGTTGCATGTAGAGCATTTTAGGTTGCATTTGCATTAGAAACACGTTTGTTGTTTTAGCACATTTATTGCTTTCATAGATTTTAGGGAGAGAGTTGATCTCTTGATTCTAACTTGTGCTTGATTTTGAAAAAATTGTATTGTTTGGATTGGGTGTTGAGCATGAGTTGATTGAGCCATGAAGAGATAACATTGAGCATGTTGATATGGAAAACTTGGTTTGATGCTTTGAATTACATATTTACAAGCCTGTGAGCTTTTGAGCCTTTAATGCTGTCATCATATGCAGTCTTGTTTGTGATTTGAGTGTATCATTCATGTTGTGAGAATTCTAGAACTTGCTCTGGTAGCTTTGTCAAAGTCACATGTTGTATGCGAGTTGTAAAAATGATTAAAGGCCATTTTTTTGTTAGCTCTTCAAGCCTTTTGCTTACCTAATGATGTTGAAATCCTTAGTTCGCCAATTTGAGCCTATTGCCTAATCTTTTGTGATAGCCAAAATTCAAGCCTTATCATTGATATATATGTTACCCTATACTCGAGTGTATAGCATTGAGTAAAGGGAATGAATGAGGGTGAATGGGTGAAATCAAAATTTTAAAGGGTGGTGTTAAAAAAATTGGTTGATGGGAACAATAGGGGAAGAAAATGAGAAGAAAAAAATGTTGAAAACTCACAAAAGAGACAAAAAAAAAATCGGCTTTATGAATGAGTTTTCTTTGAATGAACTTGGAGGCAAAGAATTGTAATGTGAGGTGATGGTGTTTTACAAAAGAAAGGGGATGGAGATAAGAAGAGTTGGTGAAAATGAGAGATGATTTGAGTAGTATATTGAGCTTTAATGTAGATGATTTGTATGATCATCGGTCTATACGTTCGATTTGAGTCACTCTATCTATATTTTCCTACCCTAACCAAAAAGCCTTCATTACAACCAAAGAGAGAAAGTCCTTTTTGATTCACAAATTGCATACATCCTAGTGGCGGAGATATGAGACGATTTGCAAGCCTATGGTAATTCTGCAACATTGAATTGAATTGAGCGTAAACACGTCCTACATTCATGTAAGATGAGAGCATGAGAGAAGTGATTCAAAGCATTTACCATGATTTATTTGATGTGTGCTTTATGTTAGATATTTGAGGCTTGGTTTATTTGTTGTTTGACACCTATGATGAACAATACGAATTTTATGGAGTTGTTGTGTGTTCTACTTTTCATTACTCCTGGTTATGTTTTGTCTTGTTTTAAAGCGTTGACGGGACGGCCAACAGATTTAAGTTTTGGGGGTTTGATTGGTGTGAGTTTTGCATGTATTTTAGGGCATATTTATGGCTATAATTGTTTATAAACATGCAATAACGCATATGAAATGGTATATATTCGCTCTTTGTGGAAAAGATGTTACACTTTGCTTGTTTTCTAGGAATTTAATGATATTTGGAGTGATTTTGTGACAAATACGAGCATTGCCACCTAGAATCATCAAGAATCGAGCGATTACACCCAATTGGAAGCCAACTATATGGAGTCTAGAGTCATAGTGATGAATCGTGTGTCAAAAGAAGCATGGATGATCAAACAACTAGGAGATTTATCTCAAGGAACGTCCAAACACGTATGGAATTTCCAAAGACTAGCGAGGGTTTAGTATTTTGGCCATAACTCTCTCTACAAAATTTATATTGAGTTGATTCGAGTGGATGTGGAAATCTAAGAGAGAGGGCTACAACTCTTATTAATACCCCGCAAGTAAACTCGGACATTTGGGTGGCGCACGGTCAACCCGTGCGTGGACGCACGACCCGTGCGCACTGAAGGCACCTAAAGGTTTTGAGCATGCCTACGGTTTCGAAAGTACAGTAATCCGTGCGTGGACGCACGACCCATGCGTGGGTTGCTAAAAATCAATTTTCCTACGGATTTGAGCACGGGTAGCCCGTGCGTGGGTGCACGACCCGTGCGTTCTTTAAAAACTCCAAAATCGAAAGCACATTGACCTAGGCTTCTAAGGGGTATAACTAACACTTTTGGGGGTGCACACCAGGGGAGGAAAGGTCTGGAAAAGACCCAAGAACACAAGAAATAGCTCAACTTCATCAAGGAATAATCAAGGGAAGAATCGGATCGAATTGGAGCTTAAAGATTGAAGATTAAGCGAGAGATTATCCATTTCCTCAAGTTTTCTCATTCTTTGTGCTTTAATATTTCATTTTAGCTTATCATGAATATGAACAATTTGTCTATGAGTTGTTTATTTGTAATGAGTAGATAAACTTCTTGTGATTTCCGGGTTTAAGTAGATTAATTGAACTCTTATTGAATATTTTAATCTTAGTTGAAGTTATTGTCTTGAAGTCTATTTGAGTACTTTGTTCTTATTCTTGTTTTATCACTTGGACAATGATTTAACTTGTTTGATATATTGATTCATAATTCGAGAGATGAGTTTCAATATTAGATTTTGAGTACTTGACATGAATGTTTGCATAATCGAGAGGTTTGTGAATATTTGTGAGGACAATTGATCTTTTGTGCTTTTAGGAGTTGTGTATCTTATGTTGAGTAGAGATGCTAGCATATATATTTCAATCTACACTTTATATACATCTCGAGAGGGGGATAAAATACCGTTGTGATCGTCTTATAGGAATATTGATAACAACTTTGGCTTTGATTAAATCGGATAATAAGAGGAACATTAATTGAAACCATAACCCAGGAATCCATTTCATTCTCTTGATAATTCCATTATTTTTAGTATCTTGTATTCTTGTGGTTATTTCTTGCCTTTACTTCCACAACAATCATCCAATTTTGATCGTCTAAATAAAAAATAAGGCTATTTTAGTTCAATACTTGGCGTGCTAATTTATTAGTCTCCGTGGATACGACCTTGCTTACCCTATTCTATAAACTACACCGCACACTTGAGGTGAAGCTAAAAATAAGCGAATAGCCGGGCGTGCATCCATAAAGACGACCCATGCACCATCCAGATCAAGACTCAGCCCATGGCACCGAACGGGCTGGTCGTGTGTTGAGCGCACGACCCGTGTGTCCTTCAAGACATGAATTTTCCCTACGGTACCCGCAGACGGTCAAGGCGTGCACAAGGCGCATAGCCCATGCGTCTATGCGGGAAAATCGGGGTTTGACAAATTCGAAGTAGGTTTTGACCCAAACAGAGTATAAATAGAGACAAGGCGGCCCTAAACGAGGACACACTGATTTTTGCCCTAGAACACAGGGAAAAGAGCAACCTTCTACCGAAGGATTGAAGAGATTGATCGAGGTCACAACCGCGCGCTTGAAGATTGAAGATAGATCGAGAGATCATCGACATCCCTAAGTTTTCTCATTCCTTCGTAACATTTACTTTCGATTAGTTAGATATGAACTTGAATGATTTGTCTATGAATTATTTCTTTTCCATTTCTAGCTAAACATCTTGTGATTCCCGAGTTTGGGATTAGGTTAATGTATACTTTTATTGGATGATTAATTGCAATTGAAGTTATTGTTTTCCAACCCTATTTGAGTACTTTGTTTTATTTGGTTTTATCAAAAGGCCTTTGGTTTAACTTGCTTTGATGTATTGATTCATAATTCGAGAGATGAGTTTCAATACTAGATCTGAGAGTACTTGACATGAATATTTGCAAGATTGAGAAGTCTGTGAATATTTGTGAGGATATTTGATCTTTTGTGCTTTTGGGAGTTGGATATTTCATGTTGAGTAGAGATGCTAGCATAGATAACTTTGCTTGTGATTAGTATGATAACAAAAGGGGATATTAACTGAAACCATAACCTTGGAATCCATTCAGCTCCTTGATCTTTCAATCAACTCTTACTTTATCTCTTTCGGATAAATTCTTGTCTTGTTTTTACAAAACCAATCACCCAATTTCGATCGTCTAGATAAAAATAAGACTATTATAATCTCAATACTTAGCACAATAATTTATTAGTCATTGTGGATTCAACCTTGCTAACCCTATTCTATAAACTACACCGTACACTTGCGGTGAAGCTAAAAATAAGGCGAACAAATATTAGCCCTAAGAAGGGTGGACCATCCACTTCGGGTATTCAAACATGAAATTCTTTTAACGTCTTGGGTAATACATCAGAGGATTTTCATGGAGAGAATGAGCCCACACACATCCATGCAGATGTGGGCCTCAAAGGTTCGAATGTGAATCGTGATAGGACTATGGTTCTTTATCAACCACCGGAACAAAGTTCGATTATTGTTCATGAGGACACGATGATTGCACCAAATTTAGATGAAAAGAGTCAAGCGGATATCCATAGTGTCATGGAAGTTGTATCTAAAAGTCGTCCACTTAATGATGATGTCCTTAGCTCTAACGATCCGCCAGAGAGTTTCAAACAATGGCTGCAGGAGCACAGAAGCGTTGGTTTGATATGGCGGATGAAGAAGAACAAGACAAATCGGAAGATTTAAAGGCCAAGTTAGGCAACTGCTCAACTACTCTGTTTGTCATTCATTCATGTGCTTCCTCAAAATTTATGAAGTTATGGAAATTGTGGTTCGAGAATCTTGGGTTGATATTCCACAGGCTACATCATACTATCAAAACGATACTTGAGCATGTGCAAAGAAAAACAAATAATAATGTTACTCAAAAGTCCTTGAGACATAAGTGCCCTTCATGCGTCTTTAAGTTATTTTTGGTGTTTTTTCCCCTGAAGTTTTGCATTATTTTTCCTTTGCTACCTGATCGGCCTGTGATGAGGATATTTTTCTTTCTCTTTATATATTTCCATTTATTTTAAAGAAAGTTTTGTTTTATTAAATTGGGAGTAGTGATTGGAGGGGAGGGGATAAAAAAGAAGTTAAATGGGTGGAATTATGAATTGTTTAAAGAAGAGGGAATAAATCTACTTTTGGTCCTTAACTATGTCATGAATCCTTTTTCATTACTTTAGGCCGCATTGGTTTGATCCCTAAGTTTCAGAAAGCCATAAATTATGATTCCCACAACCATATCCCCTTAGTATCTCCAATGCTCAATGTTTTTAATACATTTTTATGAGACTCAACTACAACATCGCCTATTTTAAATATGATCTATTAGATGGCATCCACTTAGGTAGCCACTTGATATGAACTTCACCTTTAAAAACACATATCCATAACTGATGGGGGCCTATTTATGCCGACCTACCTCTATGAGCCTGATGAAAGACTTGGGCTAAGGGTGGCCTTAGACTGGGCTGACCTATGATGAGTGGGCCGACCTGTTGGGCTGGACCCTCGAATGGGCCAACCTAAGGGCCTACCGATCTGTTAGGCTGGACCCTCGAATGGGCCAACCTAAGGGCCTACCGACCTGTTGGGCTGGACCCTCGAATGGGCCAACCTAAGAGCATACCGACCTGTTGGGCCGGATGCTAAAATGGATCAACTTAAGGGCCTGCCGATCTCTTGGGCCCGATAGGCTTATGGCCCAATACAGGTGATTAACCTAGGCCTCTGTGTTAATAAGGGTTTTAGTATGGCTTGATGCTTACGCAACCCTAATTCCAAAACCTATAAAAGGGGGCACAAGTAAGGTACGCCGCTAGTTAGACTCCGAATACATTTCTAAATACTTTGCTATTCGATATTTCTTCTCTTTGAAATGATACTGACTTGAACGTCGGAGTGGGTACGCCAGAAAACCCTTCCGGCCCTCCTTCTAACGGTGGTGTTGCAGGTTTTAGGTCGGTGGCATGGCATAACTTGGTTTTATTGGGCGGTGGATATTCTAGTGCCAACCAATTGGCGCCGTCGTGGGAAGTTTGAGTTTTAAGGCGTGAGTTTAAGGTAGCTATGGAGGATATACGACGAAATTTGGAGAATGACTTGGATGAGGTACCGATTGAGATGCCGGAAGTGGTGACGGGGGAGCGCGGACGTCCGCCGCATGCACCTGGTGTGGGAGTTGGTTGCCCCCCTCAAGGGATGGCCGGAGTTGCTGATCCCGTGGTGGGAGTGGGTGGTTTAGGACATGGTTTCTTCCAACAGATGGCCTCCAACATTAAGGCCGCTGTGGAAGAGGCCGTGGATAGTCGGATGCGAGAAGTTGTCCACCCTCTGTGTGGCGCAGATGCGACCCGAGCATGAGATGAGGCCTCCCCCGGCTAGAGGGGAGCGAGGTCGAAGGGCATCGGTGGTGGAGGAGGAGACCACCTCCGCGAACTTTGCCCAAATGGCCACGGAGATGGATCCGGACTGGAGTGAAAGGATGGGTGATCGCATAGGGAGATGAGGATCGATGGAGCACATGATCTTTGAATGTGGAGTTGCCGACAATAGAATTGGCTCAGGTGACCCTAGTAAGGTCACCAAGATTGGGAGTCACCTTAGGGAGAACTGAAGGAGGAGCTGACCGAGTTTCTCAGGAAGAATGTGGATGTGTTCGCATGGTCGGCGAGGGCGTTGGTTGGTATTGATCCTAGCATAGCTGAGCATAGGCTGAACATAAATCCTTCGTACTGACCTGTGAAATAGAAGAAGAGAAATTTTGGCCCCAAGAAGGATGTGTAAGTCAAGCTGGCTACGATAATCTAGAGAGGGGTAAATAGATTATCTCCATTTTCTCGATTACGCCTCTTTTTGAATCAAACAAGCCAAGACAATAGTAAAGGTGCGGGGGAAGTAAATAACACGCGTCGATTTATAGAGGTTCAACCCACCTAGGGCCTAATCCTCTACCACCCCAAGATCTCAGGGATGGATTTCAAAAAGAAAAAAATATTTTATTAATTACCACAATTAGTACAACAACACCTTACAACACCTCTTTTGAGATTACCACAATCTCACTTGAAGATTACCACAATCTTCAATGGCACCTTGTGAAGATTACCACAATCTTCCGACTTGAAGAATACCAAATTCTTCAACACCTCGAAGAGCACCACACTCTTCAATAAGAAGATCACCACAATCTTCTTGCACCTATCACCTAGATCATCCCGGTGTGTTCTTACCACAAGAACACTCACAAGGATATCTTCTCGTTGAATGATAAACCAAAAATTCAAGATTACAACTCTATAATGAATGATACAAATTTGGCGCATGTGTAATCAAGAAATAAGCCTAGACCTCAAGATGTGAAAGTGAAAGACCTTAAGCTATGACAACAAGAATAATAACAATGAAGAACAAATATGTTTGCTTGAGTGTATCTTGTTGTATTGTAGTATTCTCTCTTGTTGTGTTGCTTCAAATCTTCCTCTATTTATAGGAGGTGATTGATCATTGGATAGGCTCCTCTTGGGGAATGATTTCTACAAAAAAAAAAAATGCAATTAAAATCAAGATTATAGCTGTTAGAAATCAACCCCATAATTTAGGAAAAAGTCATTCGCTACACAATGGTTAGAATTTTCTTTGTGAAACATAA